>JAUIMM010001101.1:600000-1062746 GCA_031769625.1 Taudactylus pleione
CTTTCCCCACCTGTCCCTCTGCCATTTCCCCCACCTGTCCCTCTGCCACTTTCCTTACCTGTCCCTCTGCCACTTTCCCCACCTGTCCCTCTGTCACTTTCCCCACCTGTCCCTGTCCCCACCTGTCCCTCTGTCACTTTCCCCACCTGTCCCTCTGTCACTTTCCCCACCTGTATCTCTGCCACTTTCCCCACCTGTCCCTCTGTCACGTCACTTTCCCCACCTGTCCCTCTGTCACTTTCCCCACCTGTCCCTCTGTCACTTTCCCCACCTGTCCCTCTGTCACGTCACTTTCCCCACCTGTCCCTTTGCCACTTTCCCCACCTGTCCCTCTGTCACTTTCCCCACCTGTCCCTCTGTCACTTTCCCCACCTGTATCTCTGCCACTTTCCTTACCTGTCCTTCTGTCACTTTCCCCACCTGTCCCTCTGCCGCTTTCCCCACCTGTCCCTCTGCCACTTTCCTTACCTGTCCCTCTGTCACTTTCCCCACCTGTCCCTGTCCCCACCTGTCCCTCTGTCACTTTCCCCACCTGTCCCTCTGTCACTTTCCCCACCTGTCCCACTGTCACTTTCCCCACCTGTCCCTCTGTCACGTCACTTTCCCCACCTGTCCCTCTGTCACTTTCCCCACCTGTCCCTCTGTCACTTTCCCCACCTGTCCCTCTGTCACGTCACTTTCCCCACCTGTCCCTTTGCCACTTTCCCCACCTGTCCCTCTGTCACTTTCCCCACCTGTCCCTCTGTCACTTTCCCCACCTGTATCTCTGCCAATTTCCTTACCTGTCCTTCTGTCACTTTCCCCACCTGTCCCTCTGCCGCTTTCCCCACCTGTCCCTCTGCCACTTTCCTTACCTGTCCCTCTGTCACTTTCCCCACCTGTCCCTGTCCCCACCTGTCCCTCTGTCACTTTCCCCACCTGTCCCTGTCCCCACCTGTCCCTCTGTCACTTTCCCCACCTGTCCCTGTCACTTTCCCCACCTGTCCCTCTGCAACTTTCCTTACCTGTCCCTCTGTCACATTCCCCACCTGTCCCTCTGCCACTTTGCTTACCTGTCCCTCTGTCACTTTCCCCACCTGTCCCTGTCCCCACCTGTCCCTCTGTCACTTTCCCCACCAGTCCCTCTGTCACTTTCCCCACCTGTCCCTCTGTCACTTTCCCCACCTGTCCCTCTGCCACTTTCCTTACCTGTCCCTCTGTCACTTTCCCCATCTGTCCCTCTGCCACTTTCCCCACCTGTCCCTGTAACTTTCCCCACCTGTCCCTCTGCCACTTTCCCCACCTGTCCCTCTGCCACTTTCCTTACCTGTCCCTCTGCCACTTTCCCCACCTGTCCCTCTGCCACTTTCCCCACCTGTCCCTCTGTCACTTTCCCCACCTGTCCCTGTAACTTTCCCCACCTGTCCCTCTGCCACTTTCCTTACCTGTCCCTCTGTCACTTTTCCCACCTGTCCCTCTGTCACTTTCCCCACCTGTTCCTGTCCCCACCTGTCCCTCTGCCACTTTCCCAACCTGTCCCTCTGTCACTTCCTCACCTGTCCCTCTGTCACTTTCCCCACCTGTCCCACTGTCACTTTCCCCACCTGTCCCTCTGTCACTTTCCCCACCTGTCCCTCTGTCACGTCACTTTCCCCACCTGTCCCTCTGTCACTTTCCCCACCTGTCCCTCTGTCACGTCACTTTCCCCACCTGTCCCTTTGCCACTTTCCCCACCTGTCCCTCTGTCACTTTCCCCACCTGTCCCTCTGTCACTTTCCCCACCTGTATATCTGCCACTTTCCTTACCTGTCCTTCTGTCACTTTCCCCACCTGTCCCTCTGCCGCTTTCCCCACCTGTCCCTCTGCCACTTTCCTTACCTGTCCCTCTGTCACTTTCCCCACCTGTCCCTGTCCCCACCTGTCCCTCTGTCACTTTCCCCACCTGTCCCTCTGTCACTTTCCCCACCTGTCCCACTGTCACTTTCCCCACCTGTCCCTCTGTCACTTTCCCCACCTGTCCCTCTGTCACTTTCCCCACCTGTCCCTCTGTCACGTCACTTTCCCCACCTGTCCCTTTGCCACTTTCCCCACCTGTCCCTCTGTCACTTTCCCCACCTGTCCCTCTGTCACTTTCCCCACCTGTATCTCTGCCACTTTCCTTACCTGTCCTTCTGTCACTTTCCCCACCTGTCCCTCTGCCGCTTTCCCCACCTGTCCCTCTGCCACTTTCCTTACCTGTCCCTCTGTCACTTTCCCCACCTGTCCCTGTCCCCACCTGTCCCTCTGTCACTTTCCCCACCTGTCCCTCTGTCACTTTCCCCACCTGTCCCTCTGCCACTTTCCTTACCTGTCCCTCTGTCACTTTCCCCACCTGTCCCTCTGCCGCTTTCCCCACCTGTCCCTCTGTCACTTTCCCCACCTGTGCCTGTAACTTTCCCCACCTGTCCCTCTGTCACTTTCCCCACCTGTCCCTCTTTCACTTTCCCCACCTGTATCTCTGCCACTTTCCTTACCTGTCCCTCTGTCACTTTCCCCACCTGTCCCTCTGCCGCTTTCCCCACCTGTCCCTCTGCACCTTACCATCCACTTTAATAAAACTGTGTAAAACTCTGAAAAACCCTGCTCTTGTCTGAATGGTGCTACCCGGGAATTTCCCGGTTAGACACTGTAGTGTGAAAGGGGGGTCTAGACCAAATACCTGGGATTTTTCACAGGGTTTGAGTAGGAAATTTCCCGGGTTGTATGTCTGAAAGGGGTATAACCAGGGATGGGGCATTTGAAAGCTGACTAGAGGTTATGGTGGGACTATTACTAATACCCCTTTTCCACCTAAATTCCGGGTCTGACCCGGAGTTGGAACAAAGTTCCTATCCGGATCAGACCCGGAATTTTGCCCGCGCCGACTCGGGATATTCCCGAGCCAGCGCCGCTCACACCACAGTCGGGTCTGCATAGACCCGGCTTTTGCAGAGTGAAAGTGGTCGTTTGGAGATGACGTCATCTCCAAGCGCCACTGAAGCCGGACCAATCGGCCGGCTAGCAGCGCACTCCAGGTCATCGTGACCCGGAGTGCGCTGTTCTCATAGCAGGGTTTCACGGGCTACGCTCGTGTTAAACCCTGCTAGTTACCTGGGTTGGATTGCCGGGTCACTCGACCAGTCGATCCAACCCTCTCCCCTTTTACACCAGGGAGCTGCCCGGGTTAACCCTTCAAAAACCCGGGTTTTAGCTCCGGTGTAAAAGGGGTATTAGTTGTTCTCATATATGCAGCTGTATTACAATATACTATGTTGTTACATTCTCACATTAAAGTCTACAGCTACAGAGGTGATGAGTGTCCTCCATATCAGAGCTCATATGCTAATTAGTTAGGATAATGGTACACTGGCTGTGTCACTTTTATATTTTTTTTATGTTTCTTAAATGCATTCATTGTCACGATGTCCTATTGTGATGTGCAAGATCCATATTAAGGGCATATGTGTCAGTATCCAATGAGGAGTTTGGGGTGCTGCTAAGTAAGTTCTCCCCTTATTTCTGCTGAAAGTAAGACTTGCACACATCTTCACACTTGTTATAAATTGAAATCAAGAGTGGGTGGTTGCAAGAGTAGCAAGGGGAGATACTATGAGATGGGCAGATGAGGGAACTATTATTTGGGATTTAATTAAGAGGCGGGGGTGCTACACGTGTATTAGCCTAGGTCAAATGGCTGCCTTAATCAGACACTGGTTGCATGTCTAGATGACCTCATTATTCTGCCACAAAGTCTTCAGAATAACAGACTGTATATTATTATTTTTTTTTTTCTAAAAAAAAATCCAATTTTTAGGGTATATTAGCATGGATTCCAGCACAATTGATGCAGTTGTTAATTGGCTTGTCCCTAAGTATTAAAAAGAAGTGCAGCAGTTTATTGGCTTTGTAAACTTCTAACCAAAAAGGGAATACCTTTTGAATGGCCATCTAAGACGGAGTTTTATTTAACTTATGTCATCACCAACATTTTGTTTTCGAAGTAGATGCCTCTGACTTCACCATGGGAGTGATCCTCTCTCAATGTGTGAGGAAATGAGATGTGTGTTAAAAATGTATTTGCAGCATCTCAGTCCTTGCAGCGATTGATTAACATTTTAGCCCTTTATGTTGCCCTACCCGTCTCTGAGTGTATGTGGGTTCATTCACAGGACTTATACATTTCCATTAGCAGGTATATTATTTACTGTAATAATCATGGCCGTAGAGAGCCCTGGCGGGCCCAGGCACAGAGGGGGCATGGCCTAATCACGGGAGGCGTGGCCACACCCCGTTGACCAAACAAAAACAGTTTTGCATCAGGGAGGGGGACGCCGTAAGCCCCTCAGCCCGGCACAAAGCCAGGGGGGGTGCGATCAGTGTGATTGCTCCCCCCCCACAGGCAAAGGAGACAGCTGTGGCTGCCACAAGCAGTCCAGTCTCCCATTGCAGCTGTGTGCTGGGCTGCTGTGAGAGAAGGGAGGGGGTGCGGCGCCGGACCTGGGCCCCCACCAGGCCCCTCAGGAAACCCGGGTAAACAGTACCCACTCCCCCACCATCACGGCGCTCCTGGTAATAATATCAGGAAATTTAATGTTTAGTACTGTTTAGCCCTTGTCCATATGCCTGTTTTATTCATAACCAGTAGATCAATGTAACACCTCACAGAACAAAAGATCTCCTGAGTTAATTTCCACCTCCGCAGGGGACGCTCAGGATTCACACCTCCATTGGCCTCCTTTTGTGCCTCACTGGAGCCTGGCAGACTACACAGAGCCAACCCAGCAGGTGTTCGTCAGGGAAGTAATATCTGGGGAAGGTAGGAAATAAGGGACGCACACCAATCAGGAAATGATGCAACTCCCCTGGGTGGTCACAATATCGTGGGAGATTTGAAGGTTTCAAAAGAGGTCACTGAAGGCAGCTCTGCATGTTAGTCATTGACCTTGGCTAAGAGGTAATTTCTGCCATGGTGCTTAGTGGAATGCATCGCCAGTTCTGTGTGGATTTATATGCGGAAATTCTGTGTGGATGAATACTGCTGTGTGTTCTTTGATAGTTTCTACTGTACGGGATCCTGGAAATGCTGGGTAGACTCATACGCTATTCACTGCTGTGTGATCGGTGATAGTTTCTACTGTACGGGATCCTGGAAACGCTTGGGTGGACTCATACGCTATTCATTGCTGTGTGATTAGTGATCGTTTCTACTGTACGGGATCCTGGAAATGCTTGGGTGGACTCATACGCTATTCACTGCTGTGTGATCGGTGATAGTTTCTACTGTACGGGATCCTGGAAATGCAGGGTGGACTCATACGCTATTCACTGCTGTGTGATCGGTGATCGTTTCTACTGTACAGGATCCTGGAAATGCTTGGGTGGACGTATAAGCTATTCACTGCTGTGTGATTGGTGATAGTTTTTCCTGTGTGAAACTGTGGCATTATCTATTTTGTGGACTTGTCCTGGAACGTTGCCCTCTCAAGGGACTGGCCCTATCTGGACTGCTATCTGCCAATTGCCTGTACAGTATATTTACCTCTTGTCCTTATATATTATCTATTGCTGTGGAAAAATAAACCATCACTTTGGTTTCATCTGCTCAGTGTCTGGGTGATTGTGTGAGGATACGGGGTTCTCTCAATGTATTTGTGAGGCGATGTTGTTGTATCCCTATATTTCCTTCCAAAGGACCTAGGTTGAGAAGAATATTGGCAATTAATAATTACTGGACATTGGGGGTGATTCAGAGATGGACGCTATGTAAACACCAGCTGCCGGTAGCAACTCCTAGTCATCCCACAAGACCCAGATAAGAGCATTACACCAGATAGGATCGATGCTCCATGGTGTGTCCTAACCAAATCACTGACAGTAGCATTTCCTAGTCACCTCCAGAGACTCCAACTGGGAACCCAGATCTACAGTATACCACAACTAGGACGTCAGGACCCATCTGCGCTAAGACGTCAATATACAGAGACGTGGGTTGCCGCCCTCTGGTATACCCACATTTGACTTTGAATTAGAATTGACCAAGTTATAGTCAACTCCAACAGCCAAGTGCAAATACATTTCCAACTGTGACACAGTTAGGTTAGGGGGTCCCTCTCCTGGGTAGAGGACTCCTTCCTTACACACACACACAGCAGCAGGGAAGCAGCACACCAGTCTGGATGCAAGTACAAGCTGGTCGGCTCCAGTCTTTATTGTACAATGACAGAAATATAAAGAAAACATAAATATAAATCCTAGCCCTGTCGGGGCACTAACTTCACAGGTAGTTCCCTCACTACCAGAACCTGGCAGGGCCTAATGCCCTCGCCAGCAAAAAAGCACAGCACAGTACTCACAGATAGGTTTTTCAAGTGTCTCTGAGCAAACTCCCTGCCTGCTCTCCCAGGTGAGACACTCAGCCCTAAACACACTAGGCTTTTATTGGCCACTCTCAGGTGGAAAACTAACAAGCCTGTTACCAGGCTGCGAGAACCAAAACCTGGAGTGGCCGTGGGTGGAGCCCTCCCTCTCCTCTCACCCACAACCCCCAGGTCCCAAACCGGCTTTTCAAAAAGCCGAAACTCAAGCCTGCTACACTGCAGACTTTCTCCTGGGGGTTTAAAACACAAAAGACAGGAATCTGGGACAAATGTACCTGCCACAGACCACTTTACCAGTGATCCTATCACATATCCCCCCCCCTTTGTTTCGACCTGTGGGGCGGAACAACTGAAGCCCCCAAACAATGAACGCGTGACAACGCGTTAGCATTGGCCAGCTGGCTTCCTGGCCTGTGTTCCACTGAAAATTTTAAAGTTTGTAACGCCAAGAACCATCTTGTAATTCTCGCATTACTGTCCTTATTTTCAGACATCCACTTCAGAGGGGCATGGTCAGTGATCAATTTGAACTTTCTTCCGACCAAGTAGTACCTGAGAGCCTCTAACGCCCACTTTATGGCCAACGCCTCCTTCTCCACTGTGGCATAGTTTCTCTCATGTACATTCAACTTTCTGCTAAGATAGAAAATAGGGTGTTCCTCACCCTCCTTGTTCTGGGACAGGACCGCTCCTATACCTACTTCTGATGCATCGGTTTGTACTATGAATTCCCTTTCAAAATTAGGAGTCATCAGGACTGGTTGGGAACACAACGCTACTTTCAACTCCTGAAAAGCTTTCTCTGCCTCAGGACTCCATTCTACCATGACTTTTTGTTTGCCTTTGGTCAGGTCAGTCAGTGGGACTGCCATGGTGGCAAAGTTGGGTATAAACCTCCTGTAGTACCCCGTAATTCCCAAGAAGGCTCTCACCTGCTTCTTATTCAGAGGCCGTGGCCAGTTTTGTATGGCATCAACTTTATTGAGCTGAGGCTTTATCAGGCCTCTGCCAATGGTGTATCCCAGATATTTTACTTCCTCCATGCCTAGACAACACTTTTTTGGGTTGGCTGTCAAACCTGCCTTATAGATGGAGTCCAACACTGCTTGTAACCTGGGTAAGTGAGACTGCCAATCAGGACTATGAACGACCACGTCATCCAGATAAGCAGCCGCATACCGTCTATGGGGCCTTAGAATCCTGTCCATCATTCTTTGGAAGGTAGCAGGTGCCCCATGTGGCCCGAAGGGCAACATCTTGTACTGAAACAAGCCCTCTGGCGCTGAAAAAGCTGTCTTTTGTTTGGCGCTCTCGGTTCACGGTACTTGCCAATACCCTTTGGTTAGGTCAAGAGTGGTTAAATACCTTGCCGTCCCTAGTCTCTCAATCAGTTCATCCACTCTTGGCATCGGGTAGGCATTGAATTTTGAAACACTGTTCAACTTTCGGAAGTCATTGCAGAAACGCACACTCCCGTCGGGCTTTGGAATCAACACAATGGGACTTGACCATTCACTATGTGATTCTTCAATAACAACTCTAGCATATTTTTAATTTCTTTCGACACCGATTCTCTTTGTGCTTCTGGTAACCTATAGGGCTTTAGATTAACTTTAACCCCTGGGTCAGTGATGATGTCATGTTTAATGACCGAGGTTTTCCCAGGTACGTCAGAGAACAGCACCCAATTTCTAATCAGAAACTCCTTGACCTCTTGTTGTTGAATTGCCGACAGGGTTTTTGCCACTGTCACTTCGGGAACTAAGGGCCCTGGACTTACTGGAGGGTCTCGGACGGCCGACAGTACCGTTCTATCTTTCCAGGGCTTTAACAGATTTATATGGTATATCTGTTCCGGCTTTCTTTTTCCCGGCTGGTAAACTTTGTAATTGACCTGCCCCACTCTTTCTAAGATTTCAAAGGGCCCTTGCCATTTAGCCAAAAGTTTATTTTCCACAGTGGGAACCAATACTAACACTCTGTCCCCAGGAGCAAAGCTGCGTAACCGAGCATTGCGGTTGTATACCCTCTGCTGTGCCTGTTGAGCCTGTTCCAGGTGCTCTCTCACTATCGGCACTACCGCAGCAATTCTCTCCTGCATTTGAGAAACATACTCAATCACTGTTTTGTAAGGACTAGACTGCCCCTCCCATGTCTCTTTGGCAATGTCTAGTAACCCCCTTGGGTGTCTCCCATACAACAAGTCGAAGGGTGAAAACCCGGTGGAGGACTGGGGAACTTCTCTTATGGCCAACAATAAATACGGCAATAAGTAGTCCCAATCCCTACCATCCTTGTCGACCACTTTCCTAAGCATGTGTTTTAACGTCTTGTTAAACCTCTCGACCAGCCCATCGGTTTGGGGGTGATAAACCGAAGTTCTTAACTGTTCGATTTTGAACAGGCGGCATAACTCTTTCATGACTTTGGACATAAACGGTGTACCCTGGTCAGTTAGTATATCATTAGGTATACCCAGCCTGCTAAAGACATGAACTAGCTCTCTGGCAATGGTCTTGGTTGACGTATTGCGCAACGGGATCGCTTCTGGGTACCTGGTAACGTAATCCATTATGACCAGAATATACTGGTGTCCCCTGGCAGACTTCATTAAGGGTCCAACCAAATCCATCGCTATTCTTTCAAACGGCACCTCTATGATAGGCAATGGAACTAGTGGACCCTTAAAATGTGGCCTGGGAGCATGATACTGACACTCAGGGCAGGATGCGCAAAAGTCAGATACCTCTTTATGAAGCCCGGGCCAGAAAAACTTCTGCATTATTCGCTCAGTGGTTTTCTCTAACCCTAGATGTCCTGCCGTTATATGACCATGGGCCAGATCCAACACTGTTCTTCTGTAGGCTTTGGGAACTATTAGTTGTTCCACAACATCTTCCCCCTTCTTAGTCACCTAATATAACAAATCCTGCCACATTGCCATGTGGGGATAGGACAAAGGACTATCAGGGTCTACGGGTTTACCATCAACTACTTTTACATTCTCCCTGGCTTTTACCAAAGTAGGGTCATTCAACTGCTCCACGGCAAAGACCTCTCTTCTGACCTCTAAATCAGGCAGATGATCACCTGGCCCAACAACACTTCCCACCTCAATGGGAGGCACACCAGTTGGCGGGCCACCGTCACGCTCCGCATTCTCTAGTTCGCCAATCATAGTAGAAAAAGGGAATAACTCTGACTCAGAAGAAACTCCCTCCTCCACTACATCGACAACCTTCTCAAATGGATCGGGGTTGTTCCCTCTGGAACAAAACGGCTTTCCCACAACTTCCAGAAGTGAGCAAAGTCTCTCCCCAATATTGCATCGTACATCAGACCATGTACCAAACCTACAGAAACTATAGCAGAACCACATGGTGTCTCGATGTTCACCTCGGCAGTAACATAATATCTAGTATCCCCATGTATGCAGGTCACACCAACAGTTTTCCCCTCACACCGCAAGGGGTTCACCAGCTCAGCTTTTATAAGTGTCACCAAGCTACCAGAGTCTAACAGTGCCTCTACTCGGTTGCCATCTACAGTGAGTACACACATGTGCTTATCAGTCACAGCCTGCCGGTCAGCCCTACAGGCTATCTGTGCAAAGAAAGACCCCCTGCGGTAGACATGAGCAGTATCACATTGCATAGGTTCAGTTGTAAGTGCACAATTAGCGGCAATATGGCCGAAGCCACCACATCAGAAACACTGAGTCATATTAATGTCTAGTCGTTTACGGGGCAAGAACCTTCCCGGCCTGGCAGGCCTGTCTCCAGGTTCTACACCCTCAGTCTTAGGTACATTCCACCGCCCAGCACCCTTCTCCCCTGGAACAGTCTTACCAGTGTCTGTGGGAATTCGCCGGTGCACCATCGGGGCTCGGTGGGGCATACTCATCAGCTCCTCAGCCGCCACGTACCTCTCCACCAGCTCGACCAACTGGTCCGTGGACTTAGGGTCTGCATGGCTCACCCACTTGCGCAGAGTCGCAGGTAATGATCGCAGGTACCGGTCCATCACGACCCTTTCCACGATCTTTGGTCCCGTCAGCGTCTCGGGCTGTAGCCATTTTGAGGACAGATGGACGAGGTCATGCATCTGTGAACGTGGAGGCTTGTCCATATGGAACTCCCAGCGGTGGACCCGTTGGGCACGAACAAAGGTGGTGACTCCCAAGCGAGTTAGGATCTCCTGTTTTAGTTTTTTATAGTCCTTGGCATCAGCCAGGCATAAGTCAAAATAGGCCTTTTGTGGCTCCCCAGACAAAAAAGGTGCCACCAGACTTGCCCACTGCTCCTTGGGCCAACTCTCCCTTTCGGCCATTCCTTCAAATGCGGTGAGATAGGCCTCCACATCATCGCCCGAAGTCATCTTCTGGAGGAAGTGACTGGCTCGTACGGAGTGAGTGGTGGTGGGAGGACCAGTACCAACATCTCTGGGCCGGGCGATCAGGTGCTGTACCACCTCTTTTATGGCCTGGCTGTTTTCCGCTAAGGCCCAGTGGGTTTCCTCGATGGCAACCTGTTGTTGCCCCTGGGCTGTCTCCAAGGCCGACAGTTGCACCCTGGTGGATTCCTGCAGAGCCCTGGTAGATTCCTGCTGAGCTCTGGTAGATTCCTGCTGAGCTGCTGTAGCTTGGAGCAGGGCTTTAATAATGTCCTCCATTTTGTCCTGGGGTGTAGGTTGGAAGCTGAACCTTGCCTCTCTGAGCATGGGCTGACGCCTCCTCTATGGGACTCCAAGGACACAGCGTTATTTCCACACTCACAAATTGGGTGTCTGTCCCTTTAATTTTTAAACGGAAGGTTTTCCTCTTGCTGCAACTTCAGTGTGTGTGGGTGCCCGCATTCTCCACCATATTGTGACACAGTTAGGTTAGGGGGTCCCTCTCCTGGGTAGAGGACTCCTTCCTTACACACACACACAGCAGCAGGGAAGCAGCACACCAGTCTGGATGCAAGTACAAGCTGGTCGGCGCCAGTCTTTATTGTACAATGACAGAAATATAAAGAAAACATAAATATAAATCCTAGCCCTGTCGGGGCACTAACTTCACAGGTAGTTCCCTCACTACCAGAACCTGGCAGGGCCTAATGCCCTCGCCAGCAACAAAGCACAGCACAGTACTCACAGATAGGTTTTTCAAGTGTCTCTGAGCAAACTCCCTGCCTGCTCTCCCAGGTGAGACACTCAGCCCTAAACACACTAGGCTTATATTGGCCACTCTCAGGTGGAAAACTAACAAGCCTGTTACCAGGCTGCGAGAACCAAAACCTGGAGTGGACGTGGGTGGAGCCCTCCCTCTCCTCTCACCCACAACCCCCAGGTCCCAAACCGGCTTTTCAAAAAGCCGAAACTCAAGCCTGCTACACTGCAGACTTTCTCCTGGGGGTTTAAAACACAAAAGACAGGAATCTGGGACAAATGTACCTGCCACAGACCACTTTACCAGTGATCCTATCACACAACCTATTGCCGTTATCATTATAATGGTCATTTATTGATACTATTTACGTTATTTTGTGTGTTTTTCATGTGTATGATTCCTGTTATCCCGTTATCACACCTCTGCTGTTTTTCTTGACTGATTTGTTCAGAGAAGGTATTTTATATAGTATACGGATTACCTTACATCACTATTTCTTCACACCAACACCAAAATCCACAATGGTTAAGATTGAGGGGTCTATTCAGCAATTATTTGTTTACATAAAAAAAATAATCCCATAATCAGCAATGGGTTAATGGAGAAAATAACGCAATTATCTTCTCCATTAATTCCCATCTCGCTGAGTTCCGCACTGTAGGGATCAGCTATTGATCTCTCCAGTGCTTTAACGCTTTTTGCTATTCAGCAAAGCAAAAAGTGTTAAATCACTGGAAAAATATTTACTTTATATAACGCCATCTCAGAATGGTGTTATATGAGGAAAATACTTAAATATCTCGAAAACTGCAGGGAAAGAGGGAATTTTCCCATAAGCCCCTGCAGCATCTTGTAAGTCCGCTCAGTCTCTGTCCCTGGTTCCCGGTGATCGCTGATAGGTAAGTCCACCTAGAGCCTATTAAACCTGCCGAAATAAGATTGACATGTGTATACAAGCTTTATATTATCCTGTATTTATTTATATTTATGTGCGATTATATTTAACATTTATATACTGTAAAAATGTTAAATATAAAAGCACATAAATATACATGTATACCGGCTAATATAAAGCCTGTATACACCACAACCAATTTGGACAGGCTGGAGATGTACTTACACTGTCGGCGGTCACTGCAAGCAGGGACGGGGACTATTCCCGAGCGCATGACTGAGCTTGCACAGAAGAAAAAACAGAAGGGATTGTTTTCGGAATCCCGATAACAATGCCTTCTGTGACATCGCAGGGACAGCGTGTTACCGCAGCCGCTGTCCCTGCACAAAATATTGCTGAATAGCAGCAAGAACTTGTAATTGTTAAAAACTTGTGATGATGTTGCCTGATAATATTCTGGGCAACATCGTATCTCTTGCTGAATAGATCCATGTGTACTGATTCTGCGCACAGCTTAATCTGTTATTGACCTTATAAATTTATTGTGAGGCTGGGCAACCTTTAGCAGCACTACCCAAACCAATAGACACCACACCTTATCATTGCGCAGGGTGACATCCCCCTTATCATTGTGATTCAAAGTATGTTTCTTGCAACTCACTATTTTTTATACCAACCGTTTATCATTTCATCTCGCCTTTGAAGCTCAATATAAATTTAATTGGATTGTGTACAGCAGTTCATTTACCTTCTTCTAAAGTGTTGAAGCAATCCTTGCAGTTGACTGTCTCACAAAGATGGCTCGTTCTATCCAGGGCCGGTTTCTATGCATACACATGGTACGCAGCTGAGCAGGGCGCCACATAGTGGAGGGCACCTCAGCTGCGACCATGCGGTCCGCGGGCAGACTGTGTTTCTGACACAGCTGCACCGCGCGTGTAGTGCTGACGGGACCGAGTTCGATCAGCACTACACAGTGACAAACACACAGCCGCCGGTTCCAGGCAACAGTGTGTTTGTTTTAATTAGCAGCCAATGAGAGTCTGTCAGACTCTCATTGACTGATGCGCCCACTGCCGGAGCCAGGCTGGAGCTCACTCATGAGCTCCATTCTCCGTCTCACGCAGTGGGTGATGGGAGAGACGTCATGACGTCTCTCCCATAATGCAGAGCAGGCCGGCTCGGGAGGATGGATGGAGGAGCGGATGGGGGGAGAAGGAGCCGGAGCGGGGATTCAGGTAAGCTGTATTTTTTTTTTTTTTATTACGCGTGTGTCTACTACTAGGGGCATGGAGGGGGGGACTACTACTGGGGGCACCATATAAGGGGCACTGGATATGGGGTACCTCTACTGGGGACAATACATAGGGGGTACTACTACTGGGGGCACTATATGAGGGGTTTACTACTGGGGGCACTGCATAGGGGGTACCACTATTGGGAGCACTGCATGGGGGGACTACTACTGGGGGCACTGCATATGGGGGATCACTATTGGGGGCACTACTGGAGGCCTGCATGAGGGGGACCTCTCCAGGAGCACAACGGGCACTGCATAGAGGGGACCATTACAGGGGCACTGAATAAGGGGCACTGCATAGGGGGGACCATTACTGGGGGCACTGCATAAGGGGGACTACTACTGGGGGCACTATATAAGGGGCACTACTGGGGGTCTGCATAAGGGGGACCACTCTTGGGGCACAAGGTGTACTACTGGGGGCACTGTATAAGGGGCACTGCATAGGGGGAATCACTACTGGGGGAATTGCATACTGGGGGTACTGTTTAAAGGGCACTACTGGGGGCCTGCATAAGAGGGACCACTACTGGGGGCACTGCATACTGGGGGTACTGTATAAGGGGCACTACTGGGGGCCTGCATAAGAGGGACCACTACTGGGGACATTGCATACTGGGGGTACCGTATAAGGGGCACTACTGGGTGCATATGGAATGGAAACGACTGTTCCCAGAGTGACGAAAAAAGGTTGTGTGTGATGGTTATGGCTTTGTCCATGAGACCACGGCCCCTTAATTTGTTTGGGCACATGCAACAATATGCCGGGGAGCACCAAAAAAATATACTCGCTTAACAAAATATTTGGGCTAGGGCCGGCCCTTGTTCTATCCCCACTAACAAGGTAACCACTGTAGAACAGACTGTGAAATTAATGATTTAGGAAATATTCAGAGTTTATGGTAATTCTTATGATGCTGTTTTAAATTAAGCTCAATTTACTTCAGGTTCTGAAAGGGTTTCTGCTCTGTCCTTGCTGTGAATGACCATCAGTCTTCTTTACATCCGCAGTCAAATAGAAAAACTGAAAGAACTAATGAGACTCTTAAACAATATTTACTATGATCCATCAGTTACCATCAAGATAATTGGGTGGATTTGCATACTTTGCATTCCCTTAAATGTTTATTCCAAATGTCCTATTGTCCAAGCCAGTTCTAATCAATAGAATCAAAGAGGCTAATTGAGACTTTGAAGTTTTTAGTAGACTGCTACACTTGTTTTCCATGCTTCTCTCAAACAACCAATGTTTTCTATCGAAATAGGATAAAAGCTTAGTAGACTATTTAGACCATCAATTATTGTGTTCTAAATAGGAGCCTGTCCCTGTAGAGTGTTGGAAGTGAAGTGATTGCTAATGCGATCACTTCACTTCTCCTTCGGGAGTCGGCTGCACTACTGCTCATGCATGATCAGTGCCGGGAAGGGATTCTACAAAGTTGGAGCCTAACGCTATCTGGAGATGGTGTTAGTTATTAGGACCAAGCTCCAGAATGCTTCTTGTAGCATTAATTAATTTTTTATTGTGATTTCCGAATGATCTATTCTCTGCTATCTCAACATGCTGATACATACAGTATGTCGGTGGCCGGCTTCTTTTTTCGGAATCGGTATGATATCCCGGCTGCCGCATGGCCGGGAGTTCGAATCCCGGCAGCGGCAGCATGACAAAACAGCAGAGCTCGGCAGCGGAAGCCCGACAGCGCTGGAAATCCCGATCGTGGTAAGGTATCTACTAACCTAACCCCCTAACCCTCCTTAGGGGTGCCTAACCCTAACCTCCCCCCCTGTGCCTAACCCTAACCCCCCCTCTAAGTGCCTAACCCTAACCCCCCCTTCCCCGCTGCCTAAACCTAAGTCCCCCCCAGGGGTGCCTAACCCTAACCCTCCCTCCCCCTAGCCTAACTCTAACCCTCCCGGGGGGGTGTCTAACCCTAAGTCCCCCCCGGGTGCCCTAAACCTAATCTTCCCTCCCCTGCGGCTGTCCGCTCGCGGCGCCTGGCATCCGCTTGATCGGGATGCCGGGCGCCTGTCTCCCGGCGTCGGGGAAATGAGTGGAGTCTAGATATAGACGCCGGTCATTTATCCCACGGCGGGATAAAGTAGCCGGGAGGCCGGCTGCCGGCTTCCCGATTGCATACCCTTTTTTCTATAGGGAAACTCTCACAGATTTATTCTTGCAGCAGTGCGACTGCTGACATCACAGGGGTGGTATTTTCAAACAATTCTCTTCTTTTAAACCTTTGACTGTTGCAAGCTGCTAGAGTATTTTGCCCACAACCTTGCTCCAGCATTCTTTTATTTGGCATTTTTTTTTCTTTTTATGTCCAACATGTATCTTAGGCCCTGATTCAGACCCACTCGCGAGCGGCTGTCCGCTCGCAAGTGGGTCGATGGTCTGCACTGTGCATGCGCACGACGGAGGGAGCTCCGTCGTGCGCATGCGCGAGACGCGACGAGCCAAGGACTTTCCTTCGCTCGTAGTGTCTGATCAAAGGGGGCGTGCTGTCGATGTTGATTGACAGCACGCCCCCTTTGGTGGGCGTGCCGGGGGCGTGCCTGCCAGACGGAGGCGTTCCCAAGGGAACGCCTACCGTCAGAAGCCGGCCCCACTGACATCACTAGTGATGTCAGTGGGAGTGATTTTGGCTCTGATAGAGCCAAAATCACTCCTGGCCTTGCGGTTGAGAAACTCAACCGCAGGCTTCTGCTCGCAGTGGCGATGGTCATCCTGCACGCTCGTATATGCTGTGGGTGGTGACCCACAGCTATACGAGCGTCCAGGAGGACGCTCCATATTTATGGAGGTGGGCCCTGATTCAGAGCGAGCGCTCTGGTCAGAGCATCCGGCTCTGAATCAGGGCCTTAGGCCCTCATTCAGAGCCGCTCGTTAACAGCAGTACGCACGTTGCGTTCCGATGTTGAGAGCGCGCATGTGTCGGTGTAACACTGCGCATGTGCGTACGGCATATTGCGAGTTTTTTTTGTCTCGTTCGTCAAATTGCGTACAGGAAGTGACATGTCAAATGTGATTGACAGAACAGGGCGTTTTTGGGCGTTGACAGGGGTGGAGATGGAAAAACGCAGGCGTGGCGAGGCGTTTTTTGGGCGTACATACATTATCTGATGCGAAAGTCAAATGTGTTCGTACCAAGTCATACGTCACTGGATGATCCTCTTTCCGTTCAAACTGCTCGCACAGCTTGGGGTCTGGATTACTCAACCACATTGGCGATGGCCTTCTCCTCTGTCCCGGCCCTCCACGATGTTTCATCGATTAATCACGGCTTGTCAGAAAAACAATCAGTTTTGTATTGAAAACCAGCTTGTAATGTGTTTGGAAAACAGTTTTTTTGGTTAGCACAAAACCGTACGCAGGTGGAAATCATAGCTGCTAATTTCAGGTTTACACAATCAATTCGCGTACATTTGTTGGTCTGTTTTTTTGGGTTGATATTTGTTTTTTGTGCTATTGTAACAATAATGTCATCATGTTTGTGTGTATTTATCCATTTTTAATTTTTTCGGGCGAATTTGCATCCTTATGTAAATTTTAAAGTGTTCCTTAAAGTGCCCTTTGTTTTTTTTTCAACTTTTAATTTTTTGGGTGCTCGTTTTTGCCTTGTGGGCCAGGATTAAATGTAAACCATTTCTAAAATAATGTCAGAATACAATGTCGAACATTTTTTCTCAATTTATTGGAAATTAAAATCAATTTCTGGCACATTTTTGGCACAAACATTTTTGCCAGTGTTATTCCTAAAAAAAAAAATATATAATTTGTGCAAACATAAAAGGTATGGAAACTTAAATCAAAAAATTAAAAACAATTCACAAGAAAGGAGAGGGAAGTTTTGGCCAGAAAGGAATATGGGGCAAGCACAGAAGGAGTGTGGGAAAAGTAGCCAGTGCTGTCAACGTTTTTCCCCCCGTTTGGCTGGGGGAGGGAGGGCGCCAGACCGGGTCCGGGATGTCATCGGGCTGGCCTGTCCAGAGGCAGATGTTGTGGCCTCTGGACTAGGCACAGGGCTAGGCACATTTGGAGGATTGGCTGATGTTGTGCCAGAGGTGGAGGATCCTGATGTTCCGGCAGGAAGGGAGGTCGGCTCCACCATGTGCTGGCGAACGAGCTGCTCCAGGGCGTGGGCGATGCGGATGTTGGCCCTGGTATTTTCCGCCAGGGCCTGACCAATGGTCACGTTGGCCGCAGCATTTTGCTCCAGGGCCTCAGCCACCCGTACCAGACTGGCAGACTCTGCAGAATCTCCGTATGGAAATCCGATTTAAAATTGAGTTCTGTGAGGAGGGACACTGCCTGCGAGGGGGATTGCCCTGGACTGGCTTCTGCAGGGTCCTCAGCCGGATGTACTGGTTCCTCCCCTGCAGAGCCAGCAGAAATTCTGCGGCCAAGGCTCCCCTCTGGAGCAGACTCATCCGCCTGTGTCTCTGTTTGAAAAATGAGAAAAGAGTCACATTAGAATCTACATATTGGCACAATAACATTTCAGAGTTGGTGACATCACAATATTTACCTGGGACAACATGAGGAGCCGCAAAGTCTGGCATGTCCGTATCCATGTTGGACACGCCAAACACCTCCACAGCCTACACACACCCCTGTGCCAGCTCTTCTAAATCATTCAACTCCAATGACACAGGGGTGGGACCCCCACCTGTCCCCCTTGCATGCCTAGCCCTGTCCGCCATTTTTTGTTTCAGGAGATATTTGAAGTCGCTCCATCTGTGGGTGAAAAAGGAACCATTATTCCGTTTTTTGGGGGGTTTTGGTTTTAGGGGGGTCAAGTTTTTACTTACCGACGTTTGACATCCCGGGCTAGACGGACATAATCACCCACCCTATTGACAGCACTGGCTACCTCCTCCCACATTCTCCACTTCTGGCTTGCACCCATATTCCTGTCTGCCTGTGGCAGGATGTCCACACACTTCTGAACCAAAACCTCCATCTCCTTTCTTGTGAATTGTGGCTGCCTTTTCTTTTTCCCTGCTTTGGCCGGAATACTGGGCCCAGCAGCCTCTTCCATGTCATCCTCCTCACCTATTTGTTTAAACGTTGAGAAATTTAAGCTTGACAACTTGCACTATATTATGTTTCAAAATAATCCTTGTTTGGAAATGCATGAAATACTTACCGGCAGACTCTTGGCCATTGTTTCCCTGGTCTGTAGCCATTTCTTATCTCCCAACAAGAAATACACCAGAACGTTTTTTTTGGGTCGTGACGTATTTATACATGCTTCCTTATTTTTCGTCCGCATCATTCATTGTGCGTTCCATTGATCCCTCCTTAATTTGTGCGGGAAAATAAACACTATTTATGGCTTGGGGCGTCTCGAGTCGAGGTGGCGGTTGTTGGTTGTTGGAGGTTACGTTGGTTGGAGTGGATTGTTGGCGGGATTTGGATTTGGCGTTGTTTGGAGTGGTTTTTGGTTTGTCTTTTTGGAGTTTTATTTTCCGTTCGCTTTTTTTGCTGTGGTTGTTTTCTTTGTCGTGGTTTTTTTTGGTAAGTTTTTGCCCGTCTTACTTTTGTTCACTTTGTGTCTCCTTCTTTTTGTGAAGTTTGGCTCGTTAATTTCTTTAAAAATCTCCTTTGTTAGGTTTCTTTTGGCTCTGCCCCAACGACCTTTTTATCCGGTGACATATATATCCTCTACTGGTAAGTTTATATTTTCACTTGTTTATTAAATGGTCATGTTTTTTTTTACGCAACTTTGTTTGACCTTACACTTTTAAACTTTGGTTTTGTGATTCCGAAATGTATGAAGTAATTTGCTTTTTTTTATCTGCGTATTTTTTGCCTTGCTTTTGCGAATTAATTAGCGCATTTTTATCTGCGTATTTTTTGCCTTGTATTTGCGAATTAATTAGCGCATTTTTATCTGCTTATTTTGTACCGTGATATTGGTTGTGATTTCCCTTTA
Source organism: Taudactylus pleione (assembly GCA_031769625.1). Taxonomy (NCBI): domain Eukaryota; kingdom Metazoa; phylum Chordata; class Amphibia; order Anura; family Myobatrachidae; genus Taudactylus; species Taudactylus pleione. The sequence continues at coordinate 619,664 of JAUIMM010001101.1, forward strand.
GCATTTTTTTGAAACATTTGGGCCCAAATTGAGGTAGTCTGCGCACTGTCGTTTTGTTCTTTGCCCAAATGTGTGTTTCTCCCCTTTTCTGTTTTGTCTTGCACCCAATTTAGATTCCTAAATGCCCACCCTAAATTGTTGCATTGTTTATATGTTATTATTTATAGGTTGGGAAAATCATGACAATACCCCGGTATGTAAGCATCATTGGATTGTATCGTCAAGCTAAGTAATTTTTCAATTATTTTTGGGCAAAAAAAACTTACATTCAATTCTGGCAATTTCAGGTTGATCTTGGTCGGATTGTTCTGGCCATGCTCCCGGAATCCGACCAACCTCAATCTCGTCCCAGGCGTAGGCATCGTAGGCGTGCAAGGCCCCAGATATATCGAACACGTGTCACCCTTTTTGGAATGCCCGATGATGAGGTGTTAAGACGCTACCGTCTTCCGCCCCAAATCATCATAGACACTCTCTCATTAATAGAGAGTGATCTTGAGCGGCAAATTGACAGTCCTACAGCAATACCACCACTTACGCAATTTATGGCGGTGTTACATTTCTGTGCCTCAGGATCGTTTCAAACAACGGTGGGAATAGTGGCGGGAATCTCAAAATCCTCCTTTTCCCGGATCCTGAGGGCAGTGATGGAGGCACTTTTCAAGCACCTCCATCATTTTATTAAAATGCCTTTGGATATGGGTGCCCTTAGTGTGGCCAAGGCCAATTTTTACCAAATAGCTGGCTTCCCACACATCATAGGGGTTGTGGATGGTACTCACATACCACTTCAGCCTCCAGCACGGCTGGAGGCCATATTTCGCAACCGGAAACACTATCACTCCCTGAATGTAATGGTGGTATGTGATGCCTCCCTCCAGATCCTGTCCCAGAATGCAAAATTACCCGGAAGTGCACATGACTCATTCGTCATCCGGCAATCAGGGATATGGCACAAATTAAACAACCTACAAGCTGGTGATGCGTGGCTTCTGGGTAAGTGGAGACCTTTAGTACATAACAATGTTAAGCTTGATACACAGTGATCCTGATGTTGTCACTTCTTTTTCACAGAAGATAGTGGCTACCCTTGCACGCCCTGGCTGCTCACTCCTTATTTGGCTCCCACACCAGGGCCACAAAGTAATTTTAATGCCACACTTACAGCCACCAGGCAAGTGGTGGAGCGCTGTATCGGCCTTTAAAAAGGCCGATTCAGATGCCTCCACCGCTCTGGTGGCGAGCTCATGTATTTGCCGGATATGGTTTCGAAAATTGTGGTCCTGTGTGGGATATTTCACAACATCGCCATAAGGAGTGGTGTCCCAATGCAGCCAGAGGATGCCTTGCCTGAGGATGGCCCCCCCGAGGTTGGTCGGAGGTCAGTATGTGGGGGGGCCATACGCGATGATGTGGTGGCCAGATATTTTAGGTAATTATTGGCAACAAAAAAGTTTTTTGACACAATGTGGTAAGGATTTTTGGAGACCATCTAATTAATTTGTTTTTTGTTTCCCATCTTCTGTTTGATTTCATAATCTTTGGGACTCAAACGATGACTACTTCCTGCTACCAAAAAAAAACCTTCATGGGGACACATTGGATATATATTCTGGAACCAATATTGCAACGCAACATTTGTGGAATCATGTTGGCATGCTCCTTCGTCAACCAGTTCTTGATTTTTCATTACTTTTTTCATATGGTGTTTGATGGGTTGTATTTTTTGTTATCACTGTGTGTATTGTTTGTGAGTCAACACTTTGGTTTTTTAGTTATGTTGTGAATAAATGTTTTGAGAGTGTAATTTTGCAAATTTTATTGACCATTACAAGCAAGTGTAACCAGGTTCACCCACGTTAAAATTTATTAAGGGTTAATCCTGTAATGACGCAATTTGATCTAAATTTAAATATGCTTTCTGGGTCAAAACCAACACCAAAAGGAATTCTGTACAATCAGTAGGCTTTGTAATCTCGGCCTAAGCAGGTTGCCCCCCAAATTGGAACATGTAAAATGTAGTAATATATAAATTGTCACACACAAAAAAAGGCCAAGCAGATTGTTACTGTTAGGTGTTTCATGTGCCTGTTTCCCTAAAAAATACAACACACAATCTTAGTGACATTAATTGCAAATACTTGCTGGAAGAGTCTACTTATGTCAGTGTAAACAATCTAAGATTTGGAGACAAGGAATGAGACAGAACGTTAAGTTAAAATTTTTAATTAATACAACTATTTTTAAAATAAAATAAAAAATTAGGGACACAGGATCACAGACATATGGTCAAGGACCACCAGCAGCCCGATGACGTAGCCCCGCATCCTTTCGACGCATCCGGCTAGGTCCGCCAAACGCCTCTGGTCCTCTGTGGGTTAGAAAAGTGTGGGGCTTAATACATAATTAATGAAACCCAATGAAAAAACAAGCCAAACAAAGCTATCCAAAAATGACAATATTGTGACCAAAAGCACATTTAACCCAAAAAATCCAAGGACCCAAAAATGGACACCCAAAAAATTGCACCAAAAAACATCAGATTTTGACAGGTGGGATATGTGTATGGGGAAATCAGCAGTAAAAGGTAAAGACAAACAGAAATCTACACCAAATTCTGACAAACCAAAAAAAGTAAAAGGCACAGACACAGGATTAGATACAAACATTTAAAAAAAAAAAAAGGCAAACATACCGTTCAAAATGACGCCCGGTCCAGAAGCAACTCCCTCGTCCTCCTCGGAGGTGCCAACATTCCCCAACGAGGTGGGAGGGGAGATTTGGGATTCAGGGGAGGGGGTAGTTATGAGAGGGGTGGTTGGAGGGGAGGGGGAATTGGGATGGAGGGGAAGGAGCCCCGACACATGTGCCACAGGGTCTGTGCAGGCTGGGGAGGAGGGGGAAATTAGGGAATTTTGGGGTGTGGATGTTTGGCTGGGGGTTGGGGAGAGGGGCCGAGAGCGCCATCTTTGACGGCGATAACGCCGTAGTCTTCGCTCTGCCCCTAAAAGATGGGAAACAAATTGTGGTTATTTTCGACCCTGACCTTGTTAAACGCTAATTTTTGACACCACAAATATGTAAACATGCACATGCAGATATGAGTACAAAGAATAAATAGGCCATACATGAAAACAAGCACATGCAGATATGAGTACAAAGAATAAATAGGCCATACATGAAAACATGCACATGCAGATATGAGTACAAAGAATAAATAGGCCATACATGAAAACATGCACATGCAGATATGAGTACAAAGAATAAATAGGCCATACATGAAAACAAGCACATGCAGATATGAGTACAAAGAATAAATAGGCCATACATGAAAACATGCACATGCAGATATGAGTACAAAGAATAAATAGGCCATACATGAAAACATGCACATGCAGATATGAGTACAAAGAATAAATAGGCCATACATGAAAACATGCACAAGCAGATATGAGTACAAAGAATAAATAGGCCATACATGAAAACATGCACATGCAGATATGAGTACAAAGAATAAATAGGCCATACATGAAAACATGCACATGCAGTTAGGGCCACAAAGATAAATATGAAAACCACAGTCACAAAAACTTACTTTCCGCGATCTGCATGCGAAAGCATGCCAGCAAGCGGGGCGTCCGCCGTGCAGGTCGGACCACCTGCGCTCCAGCTGGCCGATCTGGCGGCGTGAGCCGAAGGAACGCAGGCGGCCACGTACCTCCGCATATGTGGAACGCTTTTCCCTATTGGTGATGGGGGGAGGCTGGCTGGTGATCCGCCTGTCCATCACCTCGGTTAACACCATCAGCTCGCGCCTGGTGAATGCCGAGGCTCTCATGATGGCAATGGTGTATTTTATAAAAAACAATTTTAATAAAGACCCGAAAATAAATTTGATTGGCTAATGTATTTGGGTAATTAACAGGACAAATTCTATTGGTTAGTGTATGAGTCATGTGTTCGACAGGGCCACAAATGTTTTGCGAGTTATGATAGGCTTGATGCAGTGACATGCGTAAGCAAATTTAAATAAAGAAATGAACCCAGTAAAATATGCGTGGTTAAAAACAAAGAAAACAAATGTTTAATTGGCTCTAACATGTATTTTGACAAATAAAAGCGAATGTTTAAGCCGTACGTATTCTGCGGGTAAACACAAACACGGACAAGAGTAAAGTTTATTGCATTGTCCCAAAAAAAAAAAATGACGAGCAATTAAGATAATTGATATATTGATTGGCATGATACGATTGAGGGAGGTAGGCAGAATAAAGGAGCAGGTAATCGGAATCTGACAGGCCCACTTCCGGGTTGTACTTGTGCGTGCGTTCCCTGCAAGCCACATTGGGGATGTACGCTCGCTATTTGGCACGCTCGTTAGTTAGAGGAGGGGTTGGTAGAGTTTGGGGAGGATGTTTAGATGCGTTCGAAATTACGAGCGAGTGCTTGAATTAACATATTTCTGTACGTACGTCGAACGTACGAACGGCCACTTGCGTCCGGGTCTGAATGAGGGCCTTAGTCACAACACAATGTGACTAGGATCCACAAGGAAATTGTACTGATTAATTTGATATGCAACACTTATCTGTGTGCGACTGAGTCTGTATATGAAACGGAACTTTGGGCCTGATTCAGAGCCATTCGCTATTTGTGGTCGTTCGTTCAAAAACAAGGGGTGGCTATTCAAATGATCCGTTCGCAAATTGCAGTCTGTTCCCACCTCTAAGTCTGAACGAGCGAGCAAAACATACGCTCGTTTATTTGTTAAAAACGCCCCCTGGCCGCACGCACCATACGTCATGTCCGCTATTTATTAGATTAATCGAGTACATCGTACAGCGTATGAACTGCTCGCTATTCTTGTGGTTGGTGTTTTCAACCGCTATTTAGCAAGCAGTTCTGAGTTAAAAAAAACCAAGTGACGTGGTCAATGACGCTGCTGTATTAATTATGCACTCCCTTAAAACGCCCGTTTTGACCTTTAAGCACGCCTGCGTTCGGATCTCCACTCCCCGTTTTCAAGCACCTTCCCCTGTTACCACCCACATACGCCTCATTCTGTCACTCAAAATAGCAGGCATTCGCTATATTGCGTATAAACGATTTTCAGCCGCACTGACTGGTTCGCGCATGCGTACTAAAAACCGTACGCATGCGCAGATGTGCGAACATCGCTCGGAACGAGCGTACTGCCGCTAGCGAGTGGCTCTGAATGAGGGCCTTAGTTTGGAAAAAGACGCAGCCACAGCATTCTAACAGCTTCGTTTCCAGATTCCAAGACTCACTCGCACACATATATACAAGTGTTGCATATCAAATTAATTAGTGCAGTCTCCTGGTGTGTCCTATTCAAATCGTACTGCAACTAAGACGCCCAGCGCTAGCAGAGTCGCACGGGACTTGGCGTGCCAAGGGGGGCTGTTTTGCAGTACTGCAGCCAGGGCGCTACCGCTCGGCTAGCTTAGGCAGCTAACTAGGGGAGCCGGCCACTAGAGGGTGCTTTTGAGTCCGCCTAACTATGGAGGGTGCAGGGGGTGCAGTTGCTATGGGGCCTGGCGGCTTAAGGGGCCCGCCGGCCCACCGATCACACCCCCTGCACCCTCCATTTGCCTGGCGCCCGCTGAGATTGTGTTACCAGCAGGCACCCGGCTCCTTTTCTCCTCTCCCCCCCCCCGGCACCAGCCGGAGGACGGAGCCCACTCCTGAGATCCGGGTTCCGGGTCCCACAGTGCACTATGGGAGTGACGTCATAATTACCTGGGCTTGCTGGAGGGGCACGGCGTGGGCCCGGGTCCGGCACCGCTCCCCCCCCTCTTACATCACAGCAGCCCAGCACACACGCTGCTGTGTGCTGGGCTGCACTGGGAGACTGCTCGCAGCTACTAAGAAGCAGCCACAGCAGTCTCCTATGCCTGTGGGGGTAGCGATCAAGCTGATTGCGCCCCCCACGCGTTGTGCGATGGTCTAAGGGGGCTCACAGCGCCCCCATCGCTAGCGAGCAGCGCCTCACAAAACTTTTTCTTTTAACCTAAGGGGGCATTGCCACGCCTCCTGCGATTAGGCCATGCCCCCTTTTTACCTGGGCCCGGCGCGGCTCTTGGCGGGCCTGGTAAGGACACATTTGTACTTATCAACTGGTTTATATTTTCGAATCGCAGTGATGATTATTGCTAAGTACAGTACATGCTCCAAAGTTAGGCGTAAAAGTGAAGACTCACCACGATCCTGCAAGCTTAACACTATGGGGTAAATTTACTAAAGTGAGAGTTTTTAGAAGTGAGTTTTAAAAGTGATGTTGCCAATAGCAACCAATCAGATTCTACTTAACATTTAATTAGCACCTCCTAGAAGATAATAGCTACAATCTGATTGGTTGCTATGGACAACATCACTTTTAAAACTCACTTCTAAAAACTCTCACTTTAGTAAATTTACCCCTAAGCCTTTTATTAATTTGTATTCAAGGCAATGGAAGAGTCAAATAGAGGCATTCTTAGAAAACCAAAGACATACTGTAACTATAAAATCTAAACAGAAAACATAAAAACTAGAGATGTGCGCCGGAACATTTTTGCTGGAATTGGTTCTAAGTCGTCGGCCGGATTTGGTTTTGTAAAACCGCCGTGACTAGCTTTTTCTGCCAATTTTTGGGAAAAAATCCAAAACCAAAACCAATCACATAATTTGAGCCTTTTTTGTTCCTAGGTTATTATTAACCTCAAAACCATTAATTTCCAGTAAATTTTGACCACCTCACAGCTCACTATTGTTTTCATACAGTTAAGGCCAAAATGTTGCACTGAGCTAGCTGTCTGACTAAGCTAAGCGACAGCAGTGGGCGGCACAAACATGTGGCAGTTCAACATCAAACATGGCACATGGCTCACCCTGCATGGAGTCACCGGACTTCTATATGCATTAGGGGTGAGCGGGTTCGGATTTCTGAAATCCGAACCCCCCCGATCCGAGTCAGGCTCGACTTTTCCCGCCTGACTCGGATCTCAAATCGAGGCAAAACGTCATCATCCCGCCTTCCAGGTCTCGCGGGTTTTGGATACTATATAAGGTACACGCGTCTGCGCCATTTTCTCACTCGGCTGTGGACAGTGAAGAGGGAGTGTGGGAGTTAGGGCTGGCTGGGCTGTGTAGTGTAGTGTAGTGCAGTGTAGTGTTGTGCTGTGCTGCGCTGTTGTTGTTGTCCATAGGGGCTGTGTCCACTCCTCCAAAGTCCATAGGGGCTGGCTGTATTGTGCTGTGCTGCTGTTGTCCATAGGGGCTGTGTCCACTCCTCCAAAGTCCATAGGGGCTGGCTGTGTTGTGCTGCTATTGTCCATAGGGGCTGTGTCCACTCCTCCAAAGTCCATAGGGGCTGGCTGGACTGTGTTGTGCAGTCAGTTGTCCATAGGGGCTGTGTCCACTCCAAAGTCCTGTGCAGTGTCCCAGTCCTAAAGGGGTGCTGTAGTGTTGTCCAGGGGGTGCTCTGTCCATCAGGGGTGCTCCCCCCAAGTGCAAAAAAAATAAATATTTTTTCTGTGTTTGTGAATTGTGGCCCTCATTCAGAGCCGTACGCTCTGAGCAGAGCGCACGCTCTGAATGAGGGCCGTCCTCCATAACTATGGAGCGTCCTCCTGGACGCTCGTATAGCTGTGGGTCACCACCCACAGCCTATACGAGCGTGCAGTTTGATGGCCGCGATGGTCGTGACCATCGCGACCATCGAAACTGCGAGCCGGAGCCTGCGGTTGAGGTTTTCAACAGCAAGGCCCGGAGTGATTTTGGCTCTATCAGAGCCAAAATCACTCCCACTGACATCACTAGTGATGTCAGTGGGCCGGCTTGTGATGGGAGGCGTTCCCTTGGGAACGCCCCCGTCAGGGAGGCACGCCCCCGGCACGTCCACCAAAGGGGGCGTGCTGTCAATCAACATCGACAGCACGCCCCCTTTGATCAGACACAACGAGCGAAGGAAAGTCCTTCGCTCGTCGCGTCTGGCGCATGCGCACGACGGAGCTCCCTCCGTCGTGCGCATGCTCAGTGCAGACCATCAACCCACTTGCGAGCGGACAGCCGCTCGCGAGTGGGTCTGAATCAGGCCCTGTGTGCGCAGTAGCCGCACATGCATCAACAAAGTAGCGTCAAGCGTGCGCCTGTGTCATAAGTAAAGGGCCGGCTGGCTTGACCGTTGAAGGGTGCTGTAACCCCCAAAGTGCACTCCAAACCAAATAAAAAAATATTTTCTGTGTTTGTGAATTGTGTGCACTGTGGCTGCACGTGCATCAACAAAGGAGCAGCGCTAAGCGTGCGCCTGTGTCCCATAAGTAAAGGGCCGGCTGGATTGTCCATTAAAGGGTGCTGTAACCCCCAAATTGCACTCCCAAAAATATATATATTTTTGTGTTTGTGAATTGTGTGCGCAGTAGCCGCACATGCATCAACAAAGTAGCGCCAAGCGTGCGCCTGTGTCATAAGTAAAGGGCCGGCTGGCTTGACCGTTGAAGGGTGCTGTAACCCCCAAAGTGCACTCCAAACCAAATAAAAAAAATATTTTCTGTGTTTGTGAATTGTGTGCACTGTGGCTGCACGTGCATCAACAAAGGAGCAGCGCCAAGTGTGTGCCAGTGTCCCATAAGTAAAGGGCCGGCTGGCTCATTTCTTAAAGGGTGGTGCAACCCACAGAGTGCACTAGACTCCAACAAAAATAAAAAATTATTTTCTGTGTTTGTGTGCGCCTTAGTCGCACATATATATAAATTTAACATAAATGGAGTAGCAAACTTTCTCCGATAAAAATAAAATAGGGAAAGATCAAGAACCACTTCCTCCTAGTGCTGTTGCTGCTGCTGGGAGTTGTTCATCATCCCAGAGAGGAAGTAGGAACACCACTACTTTTACTAAACAATGGACCCTCCTACAGTCCTTAGTGAGGAGGATGAAGTACGACAGCAGTCATCCTGAAGCAAAACGTATAACTGAGGCCTTGACTGCTATGTTGGTGTTAGACGTGCGTCCGGTATCCGCCATTAGTGCAGTGGGATTTAGACAATTGATGGAGGTAGTGTGTCCCCGGATCCAAATCCCGTCTAGATTCCACTTCACTAGGCAGGCAATACCGAGACTGTACAGAAACGTCAGAAAAAGTGTCCTGAAAAATGCGGTTGTACCCAATGTCCACTTAACCATGGACATGTGGACAAGTGGAACAGGGCAGACTAAGGACTATATGACTGTGACAGCCAACTGGGTAAATGTATCACCTTACTCAGCAACAACAGCAGCGTCACCAGTAGCAGCATCTCAGAAACGCCAGCTTGTTCCAAGGCAAGCTACGCTGTGTATCACCGGTTTCAGTAAGAGGCACACCGCCGACAACCTCTTAGAGAAACTGAGGGAAATCATCACCCAGTGGCTTACCCCACTTAGACTCTCCTGGGGATTTGTGATATCTGACAACGCCACCAATATTGTGCGGGCATTACATCTGGGCAAATTCCAGCACGTCCCATGTTTTGCTCACACAATAAACTTGGTGGTGCAGAATTTTCTGAAAAGCCACAGGGGCGTGCAGGACGCTTTGGGTGGCCCGAAAAATTTCTGGCCACTTTTGCCATTCAGCGACTGCGTGCGCCTGTGTCATAAGTAAAGGGCCGACTGGCTTGTCCGTTAAAGGGTGCTGTAACCCCCAAAGTGCACTCCAAACAAAATAAAAAATTCTTCTTTTTTTTTCTGTCTTTGTGAAATGTGTGGGCTGTAGCCGCACCTGCATCCTCAAAGCAGCAGCGACAAGCGTGCGTCTGTCTGTTAAAGGATTACATCGGTGACAGCATCCAAGTAGGCATGTCAGACAGTCCGTACATGTACTGGCAGGAAAAAGAGGCAATTTGGAGGCCCCTGTACAAACTGGCTCTATTTTACCTGAGTTGCCCCCCCCTCCAGTGTGCACTCCGAAAGAGTGTTTAGTGCAGCCGGGAACCTTGTCAGCAAAAGGCGTAGGAGGTTGCTTCCACAAAATGTGGAGAAGATGATGTTCATAAAATGAATTATCAACTCTTCCAGGGAGACCAGCCTCCAGAACGTATAGAGGGACCTGTGGTGGTGGATTCCAGTGGGGACGAATTAATACTCTGTGAGGATGAGGATGTACACAACACTGAAGAGGGTGAGGAATCGGTGGATGAGGAGGATGAGGACGACATCTTGCCTCCGTAGAGCCAGTTTGTGCATTATGTACTGTTTGAGGCCTAGTTTTTCAAACTGCCATCCTGTCTGCCACTGCAGTGTCACTCCTAGATGGGCCACGTGTTTATGCCGCCCACTCGTGTCGCTTAGCATAGTTATCCAGCTACCTCGGTGCAACCTTTTGGACATAAAAACACTATTGTGAGGTGTGAGGTGTTCAGAATAGACTGGAAATGAGTGGAAATTAAGGTTATTGAGGTTAATAATAGCATAGGAGCATAAAAACCCACAAATTCTGTGATTTAAGCTGTTTTTATGCTTTTTTAAAAAAAAAATACAGATCCAAAACACAAAACCCAGAACCCAAAACACGGAAGGGTGGTTTTGGCAAAACCAATCCAGATCCAAAACACGAAGAAAGATCCAGATCCAAAACACAAAACACGAAAAGTGGCCGGTGCACACCCCTAATATGCATGTGGATAAAGTGCACCAAACAGTACAAACAATAGTTCTTTTTTTTTTTCTTTTTTGAACATGCAGCTCGGTTCAAACTGCGTGCAGTCATAGGGCTTATACAGTGGTGGCCAAAATTGCGGACACTTTTCGAAATTTGAATGTTTTTCAACTTGGAATGCTTATAAAAAACTGTTACACTTCACGCAGTGCAATGATTCATATATCAAATGAAAGGAAATTTAATGCTGAATTCAACACAATAAACAGAGGTCAAATATTTGCATTACAAGGGAAGTTATGCCGTGAAATCAACACTTAGGGTGAAAATCCCTGTGTACTTATGATGTTACTGTCCTATCAGTATTTCGTTGGGTATCCTTTATTTTTCAAGACAGCAGCACAGCGACGTGGCATTGAGCCAACCAGTGTTTGGAGCTCTTCTTTCTTTATTATGTGGTGCCATGAGACAATTATAGCCTCAATTAATTGCCTTTTATTGGATAGACGCCTCAGATGTACCAGTTTTTTCAAACAGAACCACAAATGTTCTATGGGGTTCAGGTCTGGGCTGTTTCCTGGCCATCCCAGCACCTGCATGTCATTCTCCGTGAACCACTGTTTGCATATCCATGCAGTGGGGCAGGGAGCTAAATCCAGCTGGAAAAAAATGGGGCATTATCTGGAAAAAGATCCCTGATAAAAGGTAGAAGTTTTGGTTGTAGGATGGTGTCAATGTACTTTCTGCTGTTCAGTGTGCCATCTATGACATAAAGGCGGCCTACAGCATCTGCTGTCATACATGCCCAGATCATAACACTTGTAGGATTCTTTGTTGTCGTTTGAATAAAATCTGGATGTACCTCTTCCCCGATGCGACGCTCACACATTTTCTCCCATCACTACCAAATACGATATCTTAGTTTCGTCACTCCATATCACTTGTTTTCACTGACCTTCTGTCCATGCAATGTGTTCTTTTGCCCACTGTATTCATTTATGCCGCTGCTTTTTATTCAGCAATAGCTTTTTTCGGGGAATCCTACTTTTTAGGCCAACCTCCATTAGTCTTCTCCGTTCCGTTCTTGCACTGACAAAAACACTAATTGCACTCAGGTCACTGCTAATGGCCGCAGATGACATCCATCTGTCCCTGACGCAAATGTGTTTTATTCTCCTATCATCAACAGCTGTTGTGCACTTTTCCGGCCTTTTCCTTCTTTGTTTTGTATAGATTTTGTTTCCTGATAGCGTAAACAAAACTTTCGTACTCCTGATGTTGTCACATTCCCACCAATTTCTCTCGCAATTGCTGCATACGAAAGACCATTTTCACTTAACACCACAATCCTGGATCACGTTGCTGTGCTGCGGTCTTGAAAAATAAAGGATACCCAACGAAATACTGATAGGACAGTAACATCATAAGTACACAGGGATTTTCACCCTAAGTGTTGTTTTCACGGCATAACTTTCCTTGTAATGGAAAAATTTGACCTCTGTTTACTGTGTTGAATTCGGCATTAAATTTCCTTTCATTTGATATATGAATCATTGCACTGCGTGAAGTGTAACAGTTTTATAAGCATTCCAAGTTGGAAACATTCAAATTTCAAAATGTGTCCGCAATTTTGGCCACCAGTGTATATGCAAGTGAACAAAGCACACTTGGATAAAGCACACTAAACAGTACAAACAATAGAATTTAACTATTTTTAATTTAGATTTTTTGATGTTGCAGCTGAATTTAAAATGTGTGGAGACACATGGCTTATATATGTATGTGAACGTCTTTACTGATGGACACAGCACAACATACAACAGTTTGCCCCCCTGTACACACTGACTAAGAGCAGCACAGCCACTTGTGAGTCTGGACACAGCAGAGCCTAAACACAGCACCGTGCACCCCCTATTCACATTACACATTGACTAAGAGCAGCACAGCCTTGTGACTGAGTCTGGACACAGTAGAGCCTTTACAGCAGAGTACAGCGTAGCATACAGCAGCGTGCCTGACAGGGAAATGGCACATTCCACAGTTCCTTATAAAGAATCCAAAACCTGTGAGAATCTGACGCCGCGAGGATGACGTTTTCTCTGGAAGTGGAATCCTAGTCAGGCAGGAATACCGGGAGTTCGGGTGGGTTCAGATTCCAAGCAAACCAAACCGCTCATCTCTAATAAGAACCTGACCATAATAATCTGTTATTTTACTGGCTAATCAAAACTCAACTTTTCTTCATAGGCAAATGTCCTGCATTTGTACAAGGTGTTCGGTGTCGCTCTGGTCCTGGGGATCTATGTGCCAGTAATAGTGACTGCAAATGGAATGAGATGTGCTGTTTTAATGGATGTCATAAACTGTGCATGAGAGTCATAGAAGGTAAGAGTACTCACTGCAGTGCCACTTACACATGTACCTTGGGTTCTTGATTTTTTTCCAGCATTGATCTAGATTAATTTTCATTTAGTGGTGTCTAATCCACAATTCAAATTTCCAGGGTCCTCTTACCTTTTTTTTTTATGACCTATGTAGAGATTTTAGGCATGTTAGAGCATTGAAGAGAGAAAAATATAGTCCACGAATAATGATTCAACTATTGTTCAAATGTTAACTGTATATATGAACTTTTAAAATTCTGCCCACAGAGATGAGTAGAACTTGTAATTACACTCAGGAAGCCTGAGGTGGCATGGTCTAATTACATTAAAATGTACATTCAATTATGGTATCTAGTCAGCAGGAAAATGTATTTACCTGGACGTAATGGGTAGACAAAAGCTTTTTGTTCTTTGACCAGATTCAGATGTAGATGGTATTGGGCAGCCGCCAATCTTCCAGGAATGCATCCAGGCACCGCCCCCAAATGGCTACAGACTGTCACTCACCTGACGTCTGCAGCCATATTACGTGCGAGGACGCAGAACCCAACCTACACATGCGCAGTTCGGGTTCTGCGCATGTGCAGTTTTCTGAACATCGATAAACAGCGTGGTAACCTATATTACATTCCGGCCCTGAATCAGGCCCTATGTCTGCAAATAGACGATGCAGCATACAGTAGTTTGAAAGGTGGTAAATTCTGCACCTCGTCAAAATTTGTGCCTAACTTTAAATTAGTCCCCTACTTGGTAAGAGATGGTATATAAGCCCTGGCTCAATGCTCCGTAAGACCTACCATCTCTGATTGATTGTAGGAAACAATGCAGCGAGACAAGCGTGGCAGATTACATTGTGAATGATGTAGGAATGGGAGCATAGGCGAAACTAGAGATCTGGTAATGGGTGGTCCCAGTTTTAGCAAAATGTCAGATATTGGGAAAAAACCACCAGTGGCGTCCTTCCCCATTCTGTCACCTGGTGTAAGGAGGTATGTTGTGCTACACCGGGTGCCACCAAAAAAGGGGCATGGCCTCGTGAACAGGGGGCATGGTCACTTGAGAAGGGGGAATGGCCTCGCAGCCCGAACCCCAGTGGTCTGGTGTGTGGAAGAAGTACGGGTGAGCACTGTGCAGTGCCGGCTCCCTCACACTGTCAGGAGTGTAGTGCTGCATTTAATGCTACAGTGCAGCACCCGGCTCCTGTCACCTTGGTGTCACCCCTAGGCGGGTTTCTGGGACCCCAGTCAGTTTGAAAGTCTTTTCTTACCTATATGGTGGTTTTTCTGCAACGGGGAACCTCTGAGGAATTTGAGCCTCACTGGGCAGTGTCTTCAGCCGGTATTCACTATTCATGTAGGAGATAACATTGGCCTGTTTACGTAGAAATATAACACATGTCATCATCATACCCAGATAATATATACTGTAGTAACAGAAGCTTTTGTGCAGGAAAAATGTGGATTTCCCTGATCAAACTTCTGTGTCTCTCCAGGCTCCCCTGTGTTACTCCAGACCCCCCAATGTCTCCATCCCAAGGCCCCTCTGTGGTTCTCATGGCCCTCTGTGTATCTTTAACCCCAGGCCTCCATGTCTCTGTCTCCAGGCCCCTTTGTCTCTCTCCATCCCCAGGACCCCCTGCGTCTCTCCATCGTAAGGCCCACCTGTGGCTCTCAGCCTTTTTCCACCAGCTCCAGTGTGCATCTCTCTGCTCCATTCCCCTGACCCCAGTATGCACCTCTCAGCCCCAGTGTGCATCACTCTGCCTCAGTGTGCATCTCTCAGCCCCATTCCACCAGCCCCAGTGTGCTCTCTCTGCCCCATTCCCCCGACCCCAGTGTGCACCTCTCAGCCCCAGTGTGCATCACTCTGCCCCAGTGTGCATCACTCTGCCCCATTCCGCCAGCCCCAGTGAGCTCTCTCTGCCCCATTCCCCCGACCCCAGTGTGCACCTCTCAGCCCCAGTGTGCATCACTCTGCCCCAGTGTGCATCTCTCAGCCCCATTCCGCCAGCCCCAGTGTGCTCTCTCTGCCCCATTCCCCCGACCCCAGTGTGCGTCTCTCAGCCCCAGTGTACATCTCTCTGACCCAGTGTGTCTCCAAGCCCCATTTCCCTGACCCCAGTGTGCGTCTCTCAGCCCCAGTGTGTGTCTCTCACCCCATTCCCCCAGCCACAGTGTGCGTCAGCGTCATTCCCCAGTCCGTGTCACCCTAGCCCTGTGTTAACTCCAACCCCCCCAGCCCTTTGCAGTCAGCTCCAACCTCCCTCCAGCCCCCTGTGCAGTCAGCTCCAATCCCCCACAGCCCTCTGCAGTCAGCTCCAACATTAGCCACAAGCCCACTGTGCAGTAAGCTCCAATCTCCCCTCCCCCCTCAGCCTTGTGCAGTCAGCTCCAATCACCCCCCAGCCCTGTGCAGTTAGCTCCAACCTTCCTGCCCAGCCCCCTGTGCCGTCAGCTCCAATTCCCCCCCTCAGCACTGTGCACAGCTCCAATCCCCCCTCCCCCCTGAGCACTGTGCACAGCTCCAATCCCCCCCTCAGCAGTGCTCCAATCCCCCCTCCCCCTCAGCACTGTGCACAGCTCCAATCCCCCCTCCCCCCTCAGCACAGCTCCAATCCTCCCCCACCCCCATCCCTGCAGTCACCGCCAGCACTTACCTGCTGCTCCTTTGCTTTGCTGCTTGTGGGAAGAGCTGCTGCTGGGCATGCGCAGCAGCTCCCCCGGTGGCCATTTTTTTTAAAGCGAACTGGGCTAATGGGTGGTCCTGTGCACCCCCGGACCAACCCCCAGTTTCGCCTATGAATGGGAGATACTTCCTCTCCATCTTCTATCTAAAGTAATGCTGTCATTCATCGCATTCCTAAGCAGTAAATGGCAGGTGTCGCATTGTGCTGCTCTTGCAGTAACTAGAGATTCTCGAGAGGTAGAGGAGGTGAATTGGAGTTCAGAAGGTGACTCTGCCAAACTGAGATCAGGATGCCACCATGTCCTGATGCCTTCAGTGTGGAGCAGTTCCTGGGAACAAAGGATAGGACTGCCACTGTTGCGATTAACCTGGATTACTGGGTGTGTGATGCAGTGTACTGATGTCAGTTGCAAGCTTAGCAGAAACTGCACCTGCCATAGAGCTGATGCAAGTTTCGATGGTGTGGCTGATGGTGGCATATAAGGACGCACCTATCTGTATTACAGTGTGGACTGTAATACAGATAGAGTGGGCCTCTCCATTCTTGCACATTCGACCACCCGGGTGTACACATAGGAAGTAGTTTGTCGGCCTTTACAGTAAGGCAAATAGCAATACACGCTGCTGCATGCCTTTTTCCGTGCTACTCAGAATTAGGCTCTCTGGCTCCAGCTGCAGCAGTAAGTATTGACATTATTACATGAACAGCTTTTCTTTGTAACTATTTAATGTGCCACATTATCCCTCAACTGCTGTGGTCAGAGGCAGCTTCCAATAACTGTACTTGAAGGGGTTGATTTTGAGTGAACAGGAAAAATGGGCATCCTCTCTGCTTGAGTAGCAAGTGTGCTCAGTTCCGTCTCTACCTACAGGCTAAATGGGCAGTTGCCCAAGGGCCCCAGGATTCCAAGGGCCTGTGGTTGATAGCACCCCCCATCACACAGCTGCCACCACTGCTAGTCCTGCATGAGGAAGAGGCGGGTACCGGCTCAGGGAGGGGAACTAGCAGCGGTGCAGCCGGTGCATTGCACTGGGGCCCGCTGTGGTGCAGGGGCCCATAGCCGCTGCTGCACCCCCGCTAGTATCCACTGGGCCCCAAGTATAGGGCAGACCACAGTGAGAGCGGTCTGCCCTACACAGTTTACAAACTGTTTGTTTGTTATAGCAGCCAATGAGAGTCAGACAGACTCTCATTGGCTGTTGCGTCGTCCATGGAGGGAGCCGGCTGGAGCTCACACATGAGCTCCGCCTTCCGGCTCCCCCCGCAGAGGGTGATGGGAGAGACATCATGATGTTTCTCACATCCCATAGTGCAGAGCTAGAGCGGGCTCGGAGCAGTGGACAGCGGCGGTAGTAGGCAGTAGCGGGGACAAGGTAAGTTGCATTGTGTGTGTGTGGGCACGGGGACTCGCAGAGCATAGGGGGGCGCTACTGGGGGCACTATATAGGGGTGCCACTACTGGGGGCACTGTATGGGGATGGTGGCCGCTACTGGGGGAATTGTATAGGGGGAGGCGCTACTAGGGGCACTGTATAAGGGGGCCACTACTGGGGGCACTGTATAGGGAGGGTGGCCACTACTGGGGGCACTGTATGGGAGGGACTACTACTGGGGGCACTGCATAGGGGGGATTACTACTGGGGGCACTGAAAAGGGGGGATTACTACTGGGGGCACGGCACAGGGGGGACTACTACTGGGGCCACTGCATAGTGGGGACTACTACTGGGGCCACTGCATAGGGGGACTACTACTGGGGGCAATGCATAGGGGGACTACTACTGGGGGCAATGCATAGGGAGCTACTACTGGGGGGGCAATGCATAGGGGGATTACTACTTGGGGCAATGCATAGGGGGACTACTACTGGGGGCACTGCATAAGGGGATTACTACTTGGGGCAATGCATACGGGGGACTACTACTGGGGCCATTGCATAGGGGGGACTACTACTGGGGCCACTGCATAGGGGGGACTACTACTGGGGCCACTGCATAGGGGGGCCACTTCTGGGGGCACTGTATAAGGGGCACTGAATAGGAAATTTGTTGTACTGTACATGTTCAGACTGTGACTTGTGTTTTTTTCCTGTAAATTACTTCTATTTTTCTGCCGATAGACAACACCCCCTCCCTCCCCCGTCACAACCTCCACCGATAGCATCCCATCCTCGGCAGAGGATTGTTTAATAGGGACCCCAGTGCATTGCTTTGCCCAGGGGCCGGCACAGCTGTTAAGACAACCCTGAGTGTGCTCGCTTTCTGACCGGAATATATGACTCTTACCACCAAAATGAGACTGTGTCTCCCAGTGCTTCCTTAATGTGGGCCTGATTCAGAGGAGGATTTAATGCCGATGTTTTCACACTGGCCAATGTTTTTTTTTTATTTACTGTCTGAGTCGCACTGCTCAGGTGCCGCAATGGCTTTATTATGGCAGTCGTAGAGTAAATTTGGACACATAGGTTGCTCAGAGGATCTATGGTGCAACCAATGTCTTTGTATGCAAGCAGTGGATCAGAGACGCAGCTGATGGGCATCTCGGTACAAATCCCAGTGATTGCATATCTTCATAGTCCCGCTGCATACAAAGACGCAGCAGCGACAGGATTTGGGCCCACCTCTGAATCAGGCCCTGTGTTACGAATACATATCACCTTCACTAATGTTATAAAATCGAAAACCTCTCTCATAAGGCATAAACAATCCCCTATCTTACGTACACAAGAATAAAAAATGAAAATAGTTCTGTGCCTGGAAAATGAAGAAAGCACCAATCCGTGTGAAAAAGATATTAGCCAGCAGGCTATCACATGAGTAATAGATCTAGATCTGGCAACCATGGTTCTGATTCAGAGTTGTGCTCAAAGTAAACCCCATGACCATCGCGACCATCAGGCTTGCGACGAGACCCTTGTGGTAGGGTCTCGTGGCCGCAAGCCCCAGAGAGCTTCTGGCTCTAATAGAGACGGAAGCTCTCTCACTGACATCACTGGTGATGTCAGTGGGGCCGCCCACAAACGGCAGGCGTTCGCTTGGGAACGCCTCCGTTAGTGAACCCACCCCCCGTCCACGCCTACAAAACGGGGCGAGCTGTCGATCAACATCGACAGCCGCACCTTTTGTAGTGAGCCACGGAGTGAGTGCTTTTTGCGCTCACTCCGGGGCTCGCGTGTGCGCACTGGGCCACC
Organism: Taudactylus pleione; assembly: GCA_031769625.1. Lineage (NCBI taxonomy): Eukaryota > Metazoa > Chordata > Amphibia > Anura > Myobatrachidae > Taudactylus > Taudactylus pleione. Next base: position 638,559 of record JAUIMM010001101.1, read on the forward strand.
ATCGACTCGCTTGCGAGCGCTATGCGCTTGCGAGCGGGTCTGAATCAGGCCCACAGTGCTTTAAAAACAAAAAAAATTGCCAACTGGCTACGGCTGCAGGGTGGCTGGCGGGCCCCTTGAAGCTTCGGGCCCTTGGGCAACTGCCCATCAAGCACAATGGAAGAGACAGCCCTGTACAAAAAAAAAATACCTCATCTCACCATGTTCTAATGTCAGGCCATGCTGAAGGATGTTTTTTATTAACTAAAGTTAAAGGAAATTAAAGGCCTTGTAAAAATATAATTAATATACTGTATCTTGGTATTTTAAAACTTTTACAGATTTTGTAATATGGGAATTGAATCACACTAGTAAAATATTTAATGCAGAGATTAGAAACTGAACACTTACTAACTTTGGAGTTCCAGTAATCATAGGGCAGAAATAAGCACCCTCCGAGACTACATCATCTATTACTGCCTACAGCTATATGCCATAAAATATACATCACATGACATTATGCTTTTTTCTTTTCCAGATCCTCCTATTTTCCCCAAACCTCCTTACTTTGAACCATTTCAACATCTGGTTAATCCGAAAATTCCTTTTCCAGGTAATCTATACAATAGACCTCTTCCTTCTGTATCTCCTCAAAATGATTTACTGGATGCCAAATTAAAAATAAATGATGTGGTTATGCAATCAAAAGAACAGTATAAAAAGTCATGTAGGGGTATATTTGCTAAGGTGCAGGTTCTTAGAAGTGGACTTGTTGCCCATACTGGTGGTGACACTGTACTGGGGGGAAGGAGGAGCCTACACCAGGGAGGTGAGGAACTGGACGGCTGCTATATGTATTGTGCAGGGAGAGGGAGGAATCCATATGTATGCTGAGGGTGGAGGGGTCGGATGGGACAGCTACCATGTACTGGGGGAAGAACGGGTTGCTGCTTGCCGGCTGCAATATAAATGATAATAAAATAATATATAAATAAAATAAACATAAAGCCATCGCCGCCCCCTCCCCGCCCACAAATGGCAGCAGACAGTCAATCACTGACAGTCTGCTGCCAGCTTGCATGTGGGCTCGCAGACCCATTCTGCACATGCGGGTATATATATAATGTTTGCCTCATTAAGGGAGTGCTGCCTTACCCGCATGTGCAGAATGGGTCTGCGAGCCCACATGCAAGCTGGCAGCAGACTGTCAGTGATTGACTGTCTGCTGCCATTTGTGGGCGGGGAGGGGGCGGCGATGGCTGTCGCCGCCGTTGCGGGGGAGGGAAGAAGCCAGGATCTCCGCCGTGTGATGGTGATTTCCTAGCCTCCTCCTCTAAACTGCAGTGGCCGGCTGCGGGACAACATGGGTCACCACAGCTGGCCGATGTTACGCAGATTATCCAATGCTGCGTTGGACAACGCAGCTGGGATAAGTACTGCACAGCAGGTGTGATGCCTCCTGCTGCATTACCATATCTGCAAGGATCACAATTGCAAAGCTGCATGCGTGCATATATCACATATCTATAGCCTGTGTGCTGCTTTGCAATTGCGATCCTTGCTGAATCAGGCCCTGTATCTATTGTGGCAGTATCACCAGAGATGGCGTTGGTGAGCAGCAGATTCTGTGTGGGATTGGAAAGATCCTCCCACACAGGGTTGAAATACTGAGTGGTGATATACCTGCCAGGAGGAGAGAGCTCAGGTGTGAGCTAATGAGAAGGTTGAGCAGTCAGGCTGCTGGAGACAGTCTAGGGAGACTGTAGCAGCCAGGAGAGCCCAGTGAAGCTAAGCGAGCCATTGGGGGCCAGGAGGCCTGAGTCCGGATCTTGCAAGAGGCAAGGGGGGACCATCAAACTCTCAGACTGTGGTACTATAAAGCAGCGAGGCTGCAGGCTAAGGAAGCTATATCAGGCCAGGAGGCCAAGGTCCAGTTCTGCACGTGGCAGGAAGGACCCCCACTTACAGAGACTGTGTTGGCAGACTAGCTGCACCCTTATAGAGATTGTTATTTTCTGTATCCTGAATTGACAAGCTGGAAGTAAAAGCATCATTTGTTTACTTGAAAGCCGTGTGTGGACCCTCAATAAGCACCTAAACACTGCACCCATCCACCCTCTGCCGAGCTAGATACCCCAAGTCATTACAATATCTATTATCTATCGGTATGTAGTCAGGAAGCCGACGGTCGAAATACTGACTGCCGGCTTTCCAACTGCGCAATCCCGACAGGGGACTAATGATAGGCATCGAAATCCTGACGCCTATCATTATCCCCAAGCCGGGAGCCCAATGCGCGGCATACCGAACGAAGGTAAGCCGGGTGGCGGGCATGGACAACCGCGCAGGGTGGAGGAGGGTTAGGTTAGGGGCTCCCATGGGGGGACTTTGGGCTAGGCAACCCCCCGGGAGGGTTAGGGTTAGGCTAAGGGAAGGGGGGGTTAGAGTTAGGCATCCCGGGGGGGGAGATTATGGTTAGACAACCCACCTGGGAGGGTTAGGTTTAGGGTGCCGGGTCCAAAATATGATCTGGAGAAAAGTCCCACTGGTTACAATGGCAGAAACTGTAATTTCAGTAAACTGTGAAAAGTTAGAGAAAACATAGATTTCTCCATATTTTTCACTGAACTTAAATATGGAGAAAATATAAAAATCACATTTTCCAGCTGTTATGCTGGTAAAATGAGATAATTATGTTTATTAAATATCCACCTAAATGCTTAATATGCATTAAACTGTACTATCAGTGGTACCTTGTCCCAAACACCTCTATAGTCCTTATTGCTAAAGAGTCTGTGGATTGGAAGGCATTTTGTTATAGGTGTGTGCTCCTGCTCTAAAATACCTTCCATTTGGAAATGTTATTGGAAAACAAGTCCCAGACAACCTCTCCTAGGGGCCTATTCATGATGTTAATTATCGGGGTCCGAACTGACCCCGATAATTAACACCCTAATTCGCCGCGGCCAACGGAGCATTCATCATTGCTCTGGCGCACAGCAGCTGCCCCCGCGAGCGGCTTCACTGCTCCTTCTCGGAGCAGTGAATCTTTTCACTGCTCCTTTCGGAGCAGTGACGGCGGTGCACATGCGTGACCTACAAGTCACGCATGCGCACAAGAGCCCCGACGTCCGGCGGAAGGAGCCGGACAGGGGCAGAAGGATCCGAAAGGATCCCTTCTCACAACCCAGACCCTCTTCCCATAGGAAAGAGTGGGCAGCGAAGAACAAGCGGGGGTATTCGCCATCTGAAGAGCAGTCAGGCTCCGAAAATATTATATTATTGGAGCTTGATGAATCCTGCCCCAATACTAGTGTATGGGGACAGCGGGCCATTCCGCAAACGGAAGGTAAGTAGGAGATATCTGTGATACTAGTGTATGGGGACAGTGGGCCATTCCGCAAACGGAAGGTAAGTAGGAGATATCTGTGATACTAGTGTATGGGGACAGCGGGCCATTCCGCTAACGGAAGGTAAGTAGGAGATATCTGTGATACTAGTGTATGGGGACAGCGGGCCATTCCGCTAACGGAAGGTAAGTAGGAGATATCTGTGATACTAGTGTATGGGGACAGCGGGCCATTCCGCTAACGGAAGGTAAGTAGGAGATATCTGTGATACTAGTGTATGGGGACAGCGGGCCATTCCGCAAACGGAAGGTAAGTAGGAGATATCTGTGATACTAGTGTATGGGGACAGTGGGCCATTCCGCAAACGGAAGGTAAGTAGGAGATATCTGTGATGCTAGTGTATGGGGACAGTGGGCCATTCCGCAAACGGAAGGTAAGTAGGAGATATCTGTGATGCTAGTGTATGGGGACAGTGGGCCATTCCGCAAACGGAAGATAAGTAGGAGATATCTGTGATACAAGTGTATGGGGACAGTGGGCCATTCCGCAAACGGAAGGTAAGCAGGAGATATCTGTGATACTAGTGTATGGGGACAGCGGGCCATTCCGCAAACGGAAGGTAAGTAAGAGATATCTGTGATACTAGTGTATGGGGACAGCGGGCCATTCCGCAAACGGAAGGTAAGTAGGAGATATCTGTGATACTAGTGTATGGGGACAGTGGGCTATTCCGCAAACAGAAGGTAAGTCGGAGATATCTGTGATACTAGTGTATGGGGACAGTGGGCCATTCCGCAAACGGAAGGTAAGCAGGAGATATCTGTGATACTAGTGTATGGGGATAGTGGGCCATTCCGCAAACGGAAGGTAAGTAGGAGATATCTGTGATACTAGTGTATGGGGACAGTGGGCCATTCCGCAAACGGAAGGTAAGTAGGAGATATCTGTGATACTAGTGTATGGGGACAGTGGGACATTCCGCAAACGGAAGGTAAGTAGGAGATATCTGTGATACTAGTGTATGGGGACAGTGGGCCATTCCGCAAACGGAAGGTAAGCAGGAGATATCTGTGATACTAGTGTATGGGGACAGCGGGCCATTCCGCAAACGGAAGGTGAGTAGGAGATATCTGTGATACTAGTGTATGGGGACAGTGGGCCATTCCGCAAACAGAAGGTAAGTCGGAGATATCTGTGATACTAGTGTATGGGGACAGTGGGCCATTCCGCAAACAGAAGGTAAGTCGGAGATATCTGTGATATCTCCTGCTTCACCTTCTTAATGAATGGCCCGAATACTTAATTGTCACAATTGCAGGTGAAAATGTGCTTTTTCACCTGCTTTTGTCAAAATTAAGTGGTGATGAATAGGCCCCCTACTCACTATTAGCATGTGGCATTCCAGGCACATCCAAACATTGCTGGAATCTTATTACACATATTTTAAGTGCCACTAAATGCCAAATGGCACTATATAGGAAAAACCTGGATATCACTCATTGTAGTCTATTATGAAGTTTATGATGAGGTATATACTTCAGTATTTTCCATAATACCTTCAATAAATTTGCTACAATTCGGACCCCATGGGCCACTTATTATGGAGTGCCACATCCAAGAATAATCAATAAGGCTTCCCTCATGCTTTTCCTCTCTTGTCACCTCACCCTCCCTTCCCTTTATTTGCTTTTCTTTACCTCTATTGCCCTCTTTAATCTCCCCAAAGATATGTAGTTTTTATATATTATCATATCCTGGATGGATGTACTAAACTGAAAATGCGGTAAAACCCCTCCAAAAATTAAGTTTTCTGGGGTTTTAACGCATTTCCCATATTCTTCGTCACAGTGGGTAAGACAATCTTTAGATGACATTACCCAATAGAAGCCTATGGGCTTCTTATCGGGATGCCCTCTGAGAGGAATCCAATTGGATCACACCCAGCTCCCCCCGCGGCGAGCAGTCTTCCTGCGCATGCGCAGAAGGATGCCAGAAGGACTTCTGGGTGTTAGCCCCGGATAGAGGGAGTTCCGGGTTTATCTTAAGTACATACCGTGGTAATCAACCCTGGTATGTACTCGATAAGAGACGGGATGTACTACCCCCTATGTGTGTTTACTTATGTACAGTGGCATAACTAGGGCAGGGAGAGCGGAGCACGTGCCCTGGGCGCCGCCAACCACGGTACCGGCCTGCCTTAGATAGCCAGTGTAGCGCTGACCGCAGTGCTGCACACACAGCCGAGCCCCTTCCCTCCCCCTGAGTGCTTACCCAATAGTGCCAGGTGGAGGGTGGGATGTGGTCTTCCGGCTGGTGTATTTACACACACATCATCGCCAGCATGGCGGCGATGTGTGTGTTAACCAGCCAGCAGCCAATGAGAGTCAGACAGACTCTCATTGGCTGCTGCACACACATCACCGCCGCCCGGCGTCTATGTGTGTGTTAATCAGTAGCCAATGACAGTCAGACAGACTCTCATTGGCTGCTGCGCCCACTGCAAGAGCCGGGCTGGAGCTCACTCATGAGCTCCTTCTTCCGGCTCCTGCAGTGGGTAATGGGAGAGATGTCATGATGTCTCTTCCATAATGCAGAGCACGCCAGCCCGGGAGGACTACGGTGGTGCAGATGGCGGCGGGAGCAGGAGCAGGAGCCAGGGCCGAAGCGGAGATTAAGGTAAGTGGTATTTATTTTATTTTTTTAAACTCGTGTGTTGTCTATTGGGGCACTGCATCAGGGGGGAACTCTACTGGGGACTACTACTGGGGGCACTGCATCGGGGGGACCACCACTACTGGAGGCACTACTGGGGAGGGGAGTACTACTGGGGTACTGCATCGGGGGGGAACCACTACTGGGGGCACTACTGGGGAGGGGACTACTACTGGGGTACTGCATCGGGGGGACACTACTGGGGAGAGGACTACTACTGGGGTACTGCATCGGGGGGGAACCACTACTGGGGAGGGGACTACTACTGGGGTACTGCATCGGGGGGGCACTACTGGGGAGGGGACTACTACTGGGGTACTGCATCGGGGGAGTGGACCACTACTTGAGGCACTACTGTGGGGGGCTACTACTGGGGGCACTGCATGCGTGGGACTATTGAGGGCACTGAATAGGAAGGACCACTACAGGGGACACTGTTTAAGGGGCACTGGATAGGGGGGATCACCAATGGGGGCCTGTATAAGGGGGAACACTACTGGGGGCACTGTATAAGGGGCACTGGAGAGGGGGGATCACTACTGGGGGCCTGCATAAGGGGGACCACTGCTGGGGGCACTGTATAAGGGGCACTGGATAGGGGGATCACTGATGGGGCCTGTATAAGGAGGAACACTACTGGGGACACTGTATAAGGGGCACTGGATAAGGGGGATCACTAATGGGGGCCTGTATAAGGGGGAACACTACTGGGGGCACTGTATAAGGGGCACTGGAGAGGGGGGATCACTACTGGGGGTCTGTTTAAGGGGGATCACTACTGGGGGCACTGCATAGGGGGGACCACTACATGGGGCACTGCATAAGAGGGATCACTACTTGCATGCATAAGGGAAACCACTACTGGGGGCCCTGTATAAGGGGCACTACTGGGGGCCTGCATAAGAGGGACCACTACTGGGGGCACTGCAAAGGGTGGACCACTACTGTACATGGGACACTGCATAAGGGGGACCACTACTGGGGGCCTGCATAAGGGAGACCACTACTGGGGGCACTGTATAAGGGGGACCACTACTGGGTGTACTGTATAAGGGGCACTACTGAGGGCCTGCATAATAGGGATCACTACTGGGGACATTGCATACTGGGGGTACTGTATTAGGGGCACTACTGGGGGCCTGCATAAGGGGAACCGCTATTGGGGGCACTGCATTAAGGTGCATATGGAATGCTCAGAGTGATGAGAGAGGAGTGTGTGTCATGTTGACACGCCCCATTTGTAAGTTGCCACGCCCATTGTGACCACGCCCATTTTTCACCATGGGGGTGGCCTTCATTTTTAAATTTGCCCTGGGCTCCATATACCCTCGTTATGCCACTGCTTATGTATCAGAATACCGAACCCACAATACTGTACAGTTGAATATTCAGTGACATACCACATTTCAATGAATATTCCTGTTTGGTAAAATTTCTCTGCTTGGAATTTTATTTCCTTCTTCCCTTCTGTACATCCTCCTTTTATATATTTGATAACACCCCCCACCCCACCTCCCCAACCCAAAAAAAAATGCAATCAGCTAACATTTCCAAGGTGGCCCCTTCAATTAAATCACACTTCTGTAGGTAGTTTTTGGTAAATAGTATAGAGAAAAAAGGAAATACAATATAGGGGGAAATTCAGAGGCAAATTCACGGCAAATTCAAATTTTGAATTACATTTGTAATTCAATTCCAAACTCACATTTCTTTTTCAGAGTAAATTTGCCTGTTTTTGTTCGCACCCCCCTGAGCAGGCGAAAAGGTCGGGAAAATCTTTATTTTAAGGTAAAAATTTCAGGACTTGCTTCAGAACCCCTTGGACACCCCCTAATGACTAATTAGGCATTTGAAATTTTTCAATTAGCTTAATGAGCCAATAATTACATGTCGTTTTTGGGATAAAAACAAATGGCCTCAAATTACCCAAAAATAAGCTTTTAAGCTAAATAATGCACCCCATATTTAATGATTATTTATTTCAACATTTTTAAAAGTCACCTCAAATTACCCCAAAAGCAACTTTTTTTTGCATTTATTCCTTTGTAATTAAACAAAGTTCTACAGCTTTATATATTATTTCACTCTTTAAAAAAATGCACAAATCAGCCATTTGACACCTTTTAAATGCATACAGTGCTTTCCTTATGACCACTAACAGTCTTCTGTATGATTCTGCTAATTAATTTGGGGTCCAGGAAGCATTCCCCACATCATCATGCAATTTTACCTGTTCGCTTTTTGTAGAAATTCGCACACTCACTGCGAGTAGTGCGAAGTGGTATTTCTAATTGAATTGTGCGTATCTCAGGTGCACACATGAAGAAGTGTGCAAAGTTAAGGTGAAGTATGCGAATTTAACGCCTTTTGCAAACTCGCACCTAATTGAATTCCCCCATAGTGTAACATGAGAAGAGATACACATAGTGTGAATACACTCATATAAATTATGCTCAAATGAGACTTTCATCATAATTCTCACTACAGTCTCTGCAAGGTGGATGTGCGGTCAGTATCTTTCTCATCACTGAGTGTTTATTACAGAAGGTAATTCAATACCCCATTCGGAATCGGTATGAAATACCGCCGGCAGCGGCAGCCCAACACTGGAACAGATCCCGGCAGCGGCAGCCCGACAGCGCTGGAAATTCTGATCGTCATAAGGTAAGTAATGACTAACCTAACCTAACCCCCCCTAACCCTCCTTAGGGGTGCCTAACCCTAACCTCCCCCCAAGTACCTAACCCTAATCCCCCCTGTAAGTGCCTAACCCTAACCCCCCCCTTCCCCGCTGCCTAAACCTAAGTCCCCCAGGGGGTGCCTAACCCTACATCCCCCCGGGGGTGCCTAACCCTAACTTTCCCTCCCCCTAGCCTGACCCTAACCCTCCCGGGGGGGTGCCTAACCCTAAGTCCCCCCCGGGTGCGCTAAACCTAACCCCTCCCCCGCAGCTGTCCGCTAGCGGCGCCCGGCATCCCTTCGATCGGGATGCTGGGCACCGGTCAACCGGGGTCGGTGAAATGAGCGGCGTCTACATCTAGACGCTGGTCATTTCACCCTCGCCGGGATATGACTATCGGGAAGCCGGCTGTCGGTATAATGTCAGCCAGCTTCCCGATTGCATCCCCCCCATTCTCTATTCAACCATAAATAAGTAAATTATGTTGTGATGTTCATTCCTAGCATCAAGAAATGATTATCACACTAAGATCGTCCATCAATGGAATTTAAAAAAAAAAATTACCCAAAGTTCCAGAGGCAAACAAAAAAATTATTGTATGGGGTAGATATATCTAAAACTTCTATAAAATACTAGGGGTGAGCGGGTTCGGATTTCTGAAATCCAAACCCCCCCGAAGCCCCCCCGATCCGAGGCCGATCCGAGTCAGGCTCGACTTTTCCCGCCTGACTCGGATCTGAAATCGAGGCAAAACGTCATCATCCCGCCTTCCGGGTCTCGCGGGTTTTGGATCCTATATAAGGTACCCGCGTCGGCGCCATTTTCTCACTCGGCAGTGGACAGTGAAGAGGGAGGGTGGGAGTTAGGGCTGGCTGGGCTGTGTAGTGTAGTGTAGTGTAGTGCAGAGTAGTGTTGTGCTGTGCTGTGCTGCGCTGTGCTGCTGTTGTCCACTACTTCAAAGTCCATAGGGGCTGGCTGTGTTGTGCTGTGCTGCTGTTGTTAATAGGGGCTGTGTCCACTACTTCAAAGTCCATAGGGGCTGGCTGGACTGTGTTGTGCAGTCAGTTCTCCATAGGGGCTGTGTCCACTCCAAAGTCCTGTGCAGTGTCCCAGTCCTAAAGGGGTGCTGTAGTGTTGTCCAGGGGTGCTCTGTCCATCAGGGGTGCTCCCCCCCAAGTGCTAAAAAAATAATATATTTTCTGTGTTTGTGAATTGTGTGCGCAGTAGCCGCACGTGCATCAACAAAGTAGTGCCAAGCGTGTGCCTGTGTCATAAGTAAAGGGCCGGCTGGCTTGACCGTTAAAGGGTGCTGTAACCCCCAAAGTACACTCCAGTCCAAACCAAAAAAATATATATTTTCTGTGTTTGTGAATTGTGTGCGCAGTAGCCGCACGTGCATCAACAAAGTAGTGCCAAGCGTGCGCCTGTGTCATAAGTAAAGGGCCGGCTGGCTTGACCGTTAAAGGGTGCTGTAACCCCCAAAGTACACTCCAAACCAAATAACAAAATATTTTTTCTGTGTTTGTGAATTGTGTGCGCAGTAGCCGCACGTGCATCAACAAAGTAGTGCCAAGCGTGCGCCTGTGTCATAAGTAAAGGGCCGGCTGGCTTGACCGTTAAAGGGTGCTGTAACCCCCAAAGTACACTCCAGTCCAAACCAAATAAAAAAATATTTTCTGTGTTTGTGAATTGTGTGCGCAGTAGCCGCACGTGCATCAACAAGGTAGTGCCAAGCGTGCGCCTGTGTCATAAGTAAAGGGCCGGCTGGCTTGACCGTTAAAGGGTGCTGTAACCCCCAAAGTACACTCCAGTCCAAACCAAAAAAAAATTTTTTTTCTGTGTTTGTGAATTGTGTGCACTGTGGCTGCACGTGCATCAACAAAGGAGCAGCGCCAAGCGTGCGCCTGTGTCCCATAAGTAAAGAGCCGGCTGGCTCATTTCTTAAAGGGTGGTGTAACCCACAAAGTGCACTACTCTCCAGCAAAAATAAAAAAATATTTTCTGTGTTTGTGTGCGCTTTAGCCGCACGTATATATCAATATAACATAAATGGAGGACCAAACTTTCTCCGATAAAAATAAAATAGGGAAAGATCAAGAACCACTTCCTCCTAGTGCTGTTGCTGCTGCTGGGAGTTGTTCATCATCCCAGAGAGGAAGTAGGAACACCACCACTTTTACTAAACAATTGACCCTCCAACAGTCCCTAGCAATGAGGATGAAGTACGACAGCAGTCATCCTGAAGCAAAACGTATAACTGAGGCCTTGACTGCTATGTTGGTGTTAGACGTGCGTCCGGTATCCGCCATTAGTGCAGTGGGATTTAGACAATTGATGGAGGTAGTGTGTCCCCGGTTCCAAATCCCGTCTAGATTCCACCTGCATCCTCAAAGCAGCAGCGACAAGCGTGCGTCTGTCTGTTAAAGGGTGGTGTAACCCTCAAAGTGCTCCAAAAAATAAAAAATATTTTTTTTATGTGTTTGTGACTTGTGTGCGATGTAGCCGCACGTGCAGCAACACAGTAGCAGTGCCAAGCGTGCGCCTGTGTCATAAGTCAAGGGCCGGTTTGGACATCTGGTCCGGACTGAAGGACGTGCCAACAATTTCTGACAAGTCTACTGTCACTGCATATGATACTGTCCTCAAAGCAGCAGCGACAAGCGTGCGTCTGTCTGTTAAAGGGTGGTGTAACCCTCAAAGTGCGCTCCACAAACAATTAAAAAATTCTTATTTTTTTTTCTGTCTTTGTGAAATGTGTGGGCTGTAGCCGCACCTGCATCCTTAAAGCAGCAGCGACAAGCGTGCGTCTGTCTGTTAAAGGATTACATCGGTGACAGCATCCAAGTAGGCATGTCAGACAGTCCGTACCTGTACTGGCAGGCAAAAGAAGCAATTTGGAGGTCCCTGTACAAACTGGCTCTATTTTACCTGAGTTGCCCCCCCTCCAGTGTGTACTCCGAAAGAGTGTTTAGTGCAGCCGGGAACCTTGTCAGCAAAAGGCGTAGGAGGTTGCTTCCACAAAATGTGGAGAAGATGATGTTCATAAAATGAATTATCAACTCTTCCAGGGAGACCAGCCTCCAGAACGTACAGAGGGACCTGTGGTTGTGGATTCCAGCGGGGACGAATTAATACTCTGTGAGGATGAGGATGTACACAACACTGAAGAGGGTGAGGAATCGGAGGATGAGGACGACATCTTGCCTCCGTAGAGCCAGTTTGTGCAGGGACAGATTAATTGCCAGCTTGTTTTGTGGGGGCCCAAACGAACCAATCATTTCAGCCACAGTCGTGTGGCAGACCCTGGCGCTGAAATGTTTGGTTTGTTAAAGTGTGCATGTCCTGTTTATACAACATAAGGGTGGGTGGGAGGACAATTCCATCTTGCACCTCTTTTTTTTCTTTGCATTATGTACTGTTTGGGGCCTAGTTTTTCAAACTGCCATCCTGTCTGCCACTGCAGTGTCACTCCTAGATGGGCCACGTGTTTGTGCCGCCCACTCGTGTCGCTTAGCATAGTCATCCAGCTACCTCGGTGCAACCTTTTGGACATAAAAACACTATTGTGAGGTGTGAGGTGTTCAGAATAGACTGGAAATGAGTGGAAATTAAGGTTATTGAGGTTAATAATAGCATAGGAGCAGAAAAACACACAAATTCTGTGATTTTAGCTGTTTTTATGCTTTTTAAAAAAAAAATACAGATCCAAAACACAAAACCCAGAACCCAAAACACGGAAGGGTGGTTTTGGCAAAACCAATCCAGATCCAAAACACGAAGAAAGATCCAGATCCAAAACCAAAACACAAAACACGAAAAGTGGCCGGTGCACACCCCTATAAAATACCCATGTGGTACTAGTAAAAAAATAAAAATTAAAACTCTTCACCTATAGCAGCCATTTTCTCCTTAAAGCTGAATCTATAGCTTGTAAAGCTTGTAAGCAGGGCCATCTTACCTCTTTGTCTGTCTGTTATTACCCAGTATTTTTTTTACTACTTATTTGTTTCCACAACAATATGTACAACGAAATATGCTTGTGTTATAAAAGGAACGGTTAATAAATTAAATGTTTAATAGTATTCTGATCTATACAGGACTTCAACTGTAGGTAGTAGGGACTCATCACTAACAGGGTATTATGGGGGTTTACAGGCTGACTGGACACTAACCAAGCCTCTTCAGATGTTATCATATTATTAGGGATGTGCGCTGGACCATTTTTGCCGGATTTGGTTCTAATTCGTCGTCCGGCTTTGGATTTGCCAAACTGCGGTGACTGGCTTTGGATTTGGATTTTTTTTAACAAAAATTGACAAAAAAAGCTAAAATCACATAAATTGGTCCATTTTTCTTCTTAGAGTATCATTAACCTCAATAACATTAATTTCCAGTTATTTATAGTCAATTTAGACCACCTCACAGCTTATAATATTGTTTTCAACCTTATTGGCCAAAGGTTGCAGTGAGCTGACTGGTTACTAAGCGACAAAGCAGCGGTGCAGACACCACAATTTAAAGCACATCTATGACACATTGCCACACAGCAGTGGCAGAAATGAAAAGTAGTGCACCCACCCAGTGGGGTACGGCCAGCAGAATCAGAGTACTTGTTTACAAAGTAGGCTACGGCCCAAGGAGTCACAGTGCACAATCTTATTCACATTACACCACACATAGTGCCCCTGATTCACATTACACCATAAAGTAGTGTCTCTTATTTATGTTACAACACACAGGAGTGCCCCTTTTACACAATGCCCACAGTAGTGCCCCTTTTACACAATGCCCACAGTAGTGACCCTTATACACAATGCCCACAGTAGTGACCTTTTTACACAAAGCCCACAGTAGTAATGCCCCTTATACAATGCCCACAGTAGTAGTGCCACTTATACAATGCCTCCAGCAGTGGTGTCCCTTACACAATGGCCCCAGTAGTGGTGCCCCCTATGCAGTCCCCTTAGTAGTAGGGCCTCCTATGCAGTGCCCCCAGTAGTAGTATGCCCCCCAGTAGTATGCCCCCCAGTAGTATGCCCCCCATTAGCATGCCCCCAATAGTATGACCCCCAGTAGTACGCCCCCCAGTAGCAGGCCCCCAGTAGCAGTTTGCCCCCCCCTTAGCAGGTCCACAGTAGTAGTATGCCCCCCTTAGCAGGCCCACAGTAGTAGTATGCCCCCCTTAGCAGGCCCCCAGTAGTAGTATGCCCCCCATTAGCAGGCCCCCAGTAGTAGTATGCCCCCCCTTAGCAGGCCTCCAGTAGTAGTAGTGCCCCCCCTTAACAGGCCCCCAGTAGTAGTATGCCCAACTTAGCAGGCCCCCAGTAGTAGTATGCCCCCCATTAGCAGGCCCCCAGTAATAGTATGCCCCCCATTAGCAGGCCCCCAGTAGTAGTATGCCCCCCACTAGCAGGCCCCCAGTAGTAGTAGTGCCCCCCCATAGCAGGCCCCCAGTAGTAGTATGCCCCCCATTAGCAGGCCCCCACTTAGCAGGCCCCCAATAGTAGTATGCCCCATAGAAATGCCCCCTTACACACGCACACATAAAAAAAAAAAAAAAAAAAACTTACCTGAATCCCTGCTCCCACCGCCGTCCGCTCTGCTCTGCTGTATTACGCCTGGAGGGAGCCGGAAGACGGAGCTCATGAGTGAGCTCCAACCGGCTCCCTCTGTGCAGCAGCCAATGAGAGTCTGTGTGACTCTCATTGGCTGCTATAGCAAACACACAGCTGCCGCTGGCGGCTGTGTGTTTGATCTGTGTAGGGCAGACCGCTATCACAGCGGTCTGCCCTACACTAGACGAGCCCTGACGTCGGATTCTCGCAAGAGAATCCGACATCAGGAAGCTGCGGCTCGGCCTCGAACAGGGATCCGCGTCAGGCAGGGAACACCCGAACAGTGTTCGGGTGGACTCGGATCCCAATGTTCGGAGCGGTTCGGATTCCACAGAATCCGAACCGCTCATATCTACATATTATAAGTCCAACAGAAACACAAGCAGAAAATACAAATTGAACACTTGCCCTCGTCATTCAGCAGCACATATATAACTGTACAAATGGTATGTAGAAGTTAGTGTTGGCCTGCAGGTGGAAAAATTTAATTTTTACTCACTAAAATCTCTTCCTTGGAGTCCATCTGGGGAATACCTTACATCTGCCTTACATCTGGGTTATGCATAGTGAAGGCGGACACTAGCTAGGTGACACTGGCTTCCACCTCATATACATTCTTAATAACTGTAAAACTTTATTTATATTGTGAAATTAATATATATCAATACAGTGCAGAAATCACATACTATGGCCATGCTACGATACAGCATGATAGACCATGTCCCTTGGACTATAAGAGGTGGCGACAGGGGAAAGAGATTGTTACAAATTGAAAGCAAGTGGATTTTCACTTTAAATACTGTCAGCCCTTTTGGTTTGAATGAAGCCCTTAACTTAAATTGTTTTTTATGATAAGATATAAGGATTGGTCAGCACAAGTTTTGATTAATTAAAGTGATATCTATATCACGAATTTAGTCATGATTTATAATAAGGTACAACATAAGCAGGTAATTATTATTGAAAAAATTAGATATATATTGAATGTAAATAACTATATCATATGTTACCACAAGATGGCGAGCTTGTACTATGTGATTTCTGAACTGTATTGATATATATTAATTTCACAATATAAAGAAAGTTTTACAGATACATGGAGGGGTGGCATGCCCCAGGGTGAGCACCTCAGCAAGATTTGTCTTTATTGCTCACGACAAGAGTGCTGGTGAACTGGTTATATATATATATATATATATATATATATATATATGCAATAGAACGAACCGGCACTCCGTGTTAGCTGGCTATATACCTTGCATAGGTGCCCTCCCCGGGGGTTGTTGTCCTCCGTGGCAGATAGAGCAAAATACGGGCGGCGGCACTCACAGGTCTTTCATTTAAATTAACGCACAGGACTCCTTAGGTCATTTTCCACCGTTTCAATCTCATTTATTCGAGATTTTCCTCAGGGATCCTGAGGATCCTCCCTAAAAAGTGGGAGGCACATATAGAAACAGTTGTAATTCGTACACCGTTCACCTGATTTGGATGTAATTACCCTCAAATTAAATCTGAAAGTCTGCAGTTAAAGCACATCTTGTTGGTTTAATTTCAAAGCCATTGTGGTGGTGAATAGAGGCCAAAATATGAAAATTCTGTCAATGTCCCAATATTTATGCACCTGACTGTGTATATATATATATATATATATATATATATATACACACACATATACATATATGTATGTATGTATGTATGTATGTATGTATGTATGTATGTATGTATGTATGTATGTGTGTGTGTGTGTGTATATATCTATCTATCTATCTATTAGGGATGTGTGCCGACCCCCGTGTTTTGGTTTAGGTTTCAGTTTTGGATCTGTATTTCCTTCGTGTTTTGGATCTGGTTTTGCAAAACCACCCTTGTGTGTTTTGGTTCTGGTTTTGGGTTTTGGATCTGGATCTTTTTAAAAAAAATTATAAAAACAGGTAAAACCACATAATTTGGGACTGTTTTTGTTCCTGCAGTATTATTAACCTTATTAACATTTATTCCCAGTCATTTGCAGTCAATTTTGACCACCTCACAGCTCACAATATTGATTTTTTCATCTAGGTTAGGCCTAGGGCCAAAATGTTGCATCCAGCTAGCTGGCTGACTAAACTAAGCGACTGCAGTGGGCGGCACTAACATGTGGCCATTTTTAAAGAATGAAAGGGGTATACAGGAGATGCTGAGTGTGGCCATTACAATTTCTGGACATTCATAAATAATCAAATTCAAAATGTCAGGCAGCATTGCCCCAAACAGCACATAATGCAGAGAAAAGAGGCGCAAGATGGAATAGTCCTTGGGCCCTCACACCCTCCATTATGTTGTATATGAAACATTACATTCACAGTTTAACAAACCAATCATTTCAGGGACAGGGACTGCCAATTGTGGCTGAAATGATTGGTTTGTTTGGACCCCCATAAAACAAGCTGCCAATGTGCATTGGACATGGAAATGATCCCATACACAAACTGGCTTTACATTACAACATGAGATATCGTCCTTGTCATCCCCATTAGTGTGAACATCCTCTTCTTCACACAATATTAATTCATCCCTGCTGGAATCCACCAAAGGCTCCTCTGTATATTTTTTTTATGTAATTGCTGGTAGAGGTCTTCCTCGTGGAATTTGTAATTCATTTTAATGAATATCATCTTTTCCACATTTTGAGGAAGCCTACGTCGATCACTGACAAGGTTGCCAGCTGCAATGAAAACTCTTTCAGAGTACACACTGGAGAGTGGGCAACTTAAGTAATGCAAAGCCAGTTTGTGTATGGGTCTCCAAATTACCTCTTTTTCCTGCCAGTACTGAAAGGGAGTATCTGACATGCCTATTAGGATGTTATCTCTGAAATAGTCATCCACCATTCTGTGAATCAGACATAGTCACGGTTACTAGAAGGAAGTTCTCTCAGGCCCGACCAGATGTAATTTTTTGGTGACTGATCTGCATGACCAGCAGGGATTCTGTAGGGAAAATGTAGTTTTTTCCTGGCAGCTGCAGAAACTGAAGGAGGAGATGATGGCGTGTCATGTGCCGCTTCAGCTGACAATTTTTTTTACCAACAGCTCTTTGCATCTTTTCAGATTCATGTCCTTTGGAAAAAGAGACACAAGGTATGGCTTAAACCTAGGATCAAGTATGGTCGCCAAAATATACTGATCTGATTTCAAGAGATTGACGACCCATGGATCCTGGCGAATCGAATGAAGGGCTTGATCCACCAGTCCGACATACTTATCAGAATCGCTCCATTTCAGCTCCTCCTTCAGTTTCTCCAGCTGTTTTTGGAAAAGTCTGATGAGGGGAATGACCTGACTCAAGCTGGCAGTGTCTGAACTAACTTCACGTGTGGCAAGTTCAAGGGGTTTGAGAACCTTGCACAACACTTAAATTATTCTCCCTTGCGCTTGAGTAAGGTGCATTTCCGCTCCACGGCCTATGTCTTAGGCCGTTGTGTAGCCCTGGATGGCCTTTTGCTGCTCCTCCATCTGCTGAAGCATATAGATAGTAGAATTCCACCTAGTTACTACCTCTTGCTTCAGCTGATGGCAGGGCAAATTCAACAGTATCTGCTGGTCCTGCAATCTTCGACAAGCAGTTGCCTAATGTCTAAAATGTCCCAAAAGTTTCCGGGCCACCGAGAGCATCCCCTGCAGGCCCCTGTCATTTTTTAAAAAATGTTGAACCACCAAGTTAATTGTGTGAGCAAAACATGGGATGTGTTGGAATTCACCCAGATATAATGCTCTCACAATATTAGTGGCATTGTCAGAAATCACAAATCCCGAGGAGAGTCCAAGTGGGGCAAGCCATTTTGGAATGATTTCCCTGAGTTTTTCTAAGAGGTTCTCAGTGGTATGCCTCTTAGTGAAACCAGTTATACAAAGAGTAGCCTGCCTCTGAATCAGCTGGCATTTGGTAGATGCTGCTGCTGCTTTTGTAGGCAATACACCTACCCAGTGGGCTGTCACAGTCATGTAATCTTTAGTTTGCCCTGTCCCGCTTGTCCATATATCAGTGGTCAAGTGGACAGTGGGTACAATGGCATTTCGGAGGACATTAATAAGGGTTTTTTTAAATGTCCTTGTAGAGACTGGGAATTGCTGTTCTAGCAAAGTAGAATCTAGAAGGGATCTGGTAGCAGGGACACAGGACCTCAATTAACTCTCTAAAACCCACTGCATTAATGGCGGATACTGGACACACATCTAATACCAGCATAGCTGTTATGGCGTCAGTAATCCGCTGTGCAACTGGGTGACTGTTGTCATACTTGTTTGCCCTTGCAAAGGATTGTTTGACAGTTAATTGTTTGGTTACAGTACTACAAGTAGTCTTCCTCCTGGTCCCCTTCTGGGATGAAGATCCACTCACAGCAGCAGCAGCAACAGGCATAGTCATCAAGGATCCTTCTGAGGAATCACGGATAGGAGAGGAGTCAATCATGCTTATAACATTGGATGCAGCAGAACTACTTCCAATGACGAATGAGGATGTTGATGATGCAGGTGTTGGTGGTGGAGATTGAAGGTGGTTGGATCCCACAGAGAGGGAGCAGGTAGGTGACACTGGACTGATTGTTACATTTTTCATTTTGGAACTTGGCAGCATACATTGATGAATGCGCTCCAAGTGACGTAACAAGGAGGAGGTTCCTAGATGGTTAAGGTCCTTACCTCTACTCACTCTTGCTTGGCATCGGTTACATATGGCTTGACAAGTGTTGTCCGGATTTGGGTGGAAATAATTCCACATGTGAGAAGTGGATTTATTGTCTTTTGCCCCCGCATGACAACAATGGGCTTTTTCATACCATGGGCAACAAATGTTGCCTGACTTACACAAACGACATCCTCATCATCATTAGCGGCAACTACCAAAAAATCCTCCTCATCCTCAATGTGCAATTCCACAGAAGCATCCTCGATGACTACGTCAGCAATATGTTGACTGCCCTTCCCCACATTTACAGAGGGCACACAAATGTTGGAAGGAGGATCCTCAAGTACACTATTTGTAAGGTCTTCCTCACACATGGCAACCGTGGACACACTTACACTTTCCTCTGGGATTTGTGATTTTGATTTCTCGGAGCACACAGTTGGTTCTTCCGGAGCTGCCTTACTCGTCTTCTTGTTAAAACTTTCATTTTAGTACCACCACTACTACAACAAGCAGAAGGGCTATCATTACTAGAACCACCAGTCATAGATAAAGGCCAAGGCCTTATCCTTTCCTTGCCACTTCGTGTAGTGAATGGCATATTGGCAATTTTTGGTTTATCTAAAGCCAACTTGGCTTTAGATTTTTTTTCATTAATACAGTAATAGAAGTTGCTTTTCCATGTCCATGGACTGACTTAAGCCCTGGGGCATCGGTCTTCATAGAGGACGAGGACATTGACGGCCTTGCATCATCATGACTGCTGCCGGCAGCTACAACATGTGGTTCTTCCTCTCCTGTCATGTGACTGCCCTCCATATTCACTGCGGTCTTGCAGCAGTGTCACCAAGCAACCAGCAATAGTGTATCCAAGTTGCAGCTAACACACACACACAGAAAAAAAAAATACCATTTATTTTTTTTTTGTCCAGAACTTGGGGCCCGGAGCAGCCCTGACTGAGGCAGCAGCAATTGATGACACAGGCAGCACTAGGTTGCTGCTGTCTGATAATAAGTGCGGCTAACGCACACACCGAAAAAAAAAGACACTTTTTATTTTATTTGACCAGAACTTTGGGCCTGGAGCCCTGACCGAGGCAGCAGCGATTGACGAAACAGGCAGCACGCTACCAGCCCAGATGGACACAACACAGCAGCCCAGATGGACACAGCAGACAGCACCAGCCCAGATGGACACAGCAGACAGCACCAGCCCAGCCCTACACTTCCCACCCTCCCTGTTCACTCTCCACAGCCTAAGTGAAATGGCGCCGCAGCGGAGACTCCTTATATAGCAAGAGACGAAAGCTTGCGAGTCACAAGATTTTGTCTCTGAGGTTTTGCCTCGGTTTGAGATCCGGAGCCGGAACCGAACGTTCGGTTCTCGCCCTGGATCTCTAAGTTCGGATTTCTGAGATCCGAACCCGCCCATCTCTAATATATATATATATATATATATATATATATATATATATATACTGCAAGGAATCGGCACTCCTCAATATTTGCAAATCACTGCAATACATACCTAAAATCCGATGCCTTCCAAACAGCTGTACACAAAGTGCAAAGAAGTTGTCATATATCCATGATGGCGGCACTCAGGAAAAAAGACAGACTCGCAGGGTGAGTAACGTTTCAATGCTATATTGGGTAGTGCATTTTCGTCAGGGTGCAAGACACAAATGAGTGACAAATAGCTTGCCTAAATACCTGTAGGACCAACCATGTCACCGCCCACCGATCTCAACGGCGCCAAATGATGACGTCATAGTGATGCATGTGGTCACGTGACACGGAAAGAGCCGCACTATGTGATAAAGCATACCAATGATGGAGATGCTGGTTGCTAAGTAGCAAACACAGGACCTCATTCAGAGCCGCTCGCTATTTGCGGTCGTTCGTTCAAAAAAAAGGGGTGGCTAGTCAAATGATCCGTTCGCTCTTTGCGGTCTGTTCACGCCTATAAGTCTGAACGAGCGAGCAAAACTTGCGGTCGAAATTTTGAAAAATACGCCCCCTGGCCGCTCGCATCCTACGTCATGTCCGCTATTTATTAGATTAATCGAGTACATCGAACAGCGTATGAACTGCTCGCTATTCTTGTGGTTGGTTTTTCCTACCACTATATTGCGAGCAGTTCTGACTATAAAACAACCCAGTGACGTGGTCAATGACGCTGCTGTATTATGCACACCCATAAAACGCCCGCTTTGACCTTTAAGCACGCCTGCGTTCTGATCTCCACTCCCCGTTTTCAAGCACCTTCCCCTGTTACCACCCACATACGCCTCATCCTGTCACTCAAAATAGCAGGCACTCGCTATATAGCGAACAAACGATTTTCGGCCGCACTGACTGGTTCGCGCATGCGTATTAAAAACCGTACGCATGCGCAGATGGGCGAACATCGCTCGGAACGAGCGTACTGCCGCTAACTAGCGGCTCTGAATCAGGCCCACAGCTTGGCAAAAATAACAAGGCAATAACAAAAGTAGTAGTATGTAATGAAAGGTAATGCTGGTTGCTGAGCAACCAGGACGGCAGTGTAAATAAAACAGCACAGAAGGGAACTACAGCGGTGATCACATATACTAATATAAAATATTAAACAATCGGATCAGCCATATAAACAAACACACAATCAGCACTGTTTACATATAATAATGGATATAAAATAGGCTATATACACCAATGAAATACATGTCACTAAGAAATCAAAAGAACATCGGCACTGATCACATATATGAGTATGAGATGTTAAACAATCGAATCAGCTGTACAAACAAACAAACGGCCAAACAAACAAACAAAAACACAGACAGACATAAGGCTGTCTATACCATACCTCCCAACTTTTGAGAACGAGAAGGAGGGACAGGGCGCGCGCACAAAAAAGGGGCGTGGCTTCCAAAAAGGGGGCGGAGCCAACTGAAAACGGGGCGGGGCCTTGCGGCTTTCATCCGTTTTCGTCACTATAGGGGGCGAGCCCAGCACTCTCCGAGATGCTGGGCAGCCCCCCAGGCTCTCCCTATGGTAGTGAACAGATGCCGTGCGATGTGCACGGCATCTGTTCACCTTCTGCACACCTGCTGCTCTGCTAGGCAGAGCAGCAGGTGTGCTCTCCCCAACTTCCCCCCCACCGCGGGACACTGCGGCCCGCGGGCGGGACAGTCCCAGAAAAACGGGACTGTCCCGCTGGAAGCGGGACAATTGGGAGGTATGCTATACCGATAAGCTATATGTCACTTACAGATCATATCACTACAGATCTGTAAATCTGCTAATAACCAATTACAAGTAAATAGATAAAGCAACACATGAGGAACATATAGAAGGCTATCTACACCAATGGAATACGTCACTAGAGAATTAAAGGAACAACGGCACTGATCACCTATACTGGTATAAGGTGTTGAGCAATCAAATCAGCTGTGCAAATAAACTAAGAAACAAACAGCTGCACTGTTTGCATAAAAAGATAGAATGTCACTTGCAGATCATATCGCTACAAATCTATGAATCTGCTACCAACAAATAAATAAATACATAGATGAAGCAACACATAATATAAAAATATATGAAAAGAAAAACAAATATGGAGATACTGAAAATGTAGATACTAGAAATAAATATAAAAATATAAAAACAAAAATAAGTATGAAAAATAAAATTAAAAATGAATATGACAAAATTGATTGAGTATACAATCACAAGTCCCCAACACTATACCACAACCACTCCGAAACCACCCCAATCACCACACTACATCAATATTATTATCCTCATTTATTTTTAAGGTGTGGCAAAGTGTCCTCAGTGCCATACAAGGAACAGATATAACAGTCACTTGACATATCATAAGTTTGTACAGTACATGTAAAATGACAGCTAGAAAGAACACACAACAACCAATGATAGAATAAATGAGGGTAGAAATACACAGACACCACCACCCCAGCACTATATATACATACCATACAATACAATACTGCGATACTCATGAATAAATCAGTAGGTACCATAGAGACCTATGGGGGGAATTCAGTTCAACATGATGGACGCGATGCGCCATTCAGGTACAGCACATCGCACCTGCCGGCATTGGAAGGTTTCTCTCACACCCGAAAGAGGTGCAAGGGAAAATGTGCGATGTTGGCACTGGCTGATATGTGCCTGGCAGCACATTGTGCTGTACTGAAACGGCCACTATGTGTTTAAAAGAAATGTCACTTACTACACAGAGATAACTGGTTTATATAATATAGGAGAGCTGTATGAGTACTCAGGGCCTGATTCAGAGGCGCGCAGCACTATTGCAGCCGTCACTGCATCTTTTGGTCATCCTAATGAGACCCCCACCGGCCGCGGTGCTAATCCGCCACTGTGCACACAAACATACACCATTGGTCGCACCTTCGTACATTGCACTGGCCCTTAGGAGGGCAAAAGACTCGGTCGCTGACTGCGACACCCGCATTTAGCTAGCTACTGCCCTAACCCCTGCCAGGAACGCCACTGAATTTGCCTTTCTCTGCATCTAAATTCATTCTGCATTTTCGGCGATAACCGTCTGGACGCATGTGCAGTGTGACTCGGACGCATACGTAGGCTGAAAATATCGGGCGCTTGCAAGCGGCATCAACATAGTGTGCACCTCTGAATTAGGCCCTCTGTCTTTTGATGTTGATTAAGACTGTCTTGGAAAAGTCGACTAATAGTGGGAAAATACTGTAAACACAAATACAAGATGCTAATAATATAGGGGGCTATTCAATTCAATGTGAACGAGCTCCCGGAGCTATTCAATTAAGTGCGCTGTGTGGTTGAAGAACCGGTTATCGCGCCTTAACAAGGGTGTTAAGGCACGTTAACCGGCATTCTCTGATCAAAGTGCTGGACACATGGCTGTTAGTGCCGCGCAAAGCAAAAATACCGCTGCGCGCCCGGCACTTTGGTCGGACTTTGGTCCCCAGGGGGGTGCGAGAAAAAATCCTTAGCCCACCCAAACAGCGCACTGAATTGAATAGCTCCAGGAGCTCGCTCCCGGCGCTATTCAATTCGCATTGAATTGAATCGCCCCCATAAACTGCCTTAAATGTAATAAATAGAACATATTCCTCTAACTGTCACCCACTACCTACCCCAACCCACCACCTCCACACCAATTCTCTCACTACTGGGCCCATTTATTAATGACCGCTATTGAAATTTGGCATGCAGCATCGAGCGACAGTTTTACCCGCCCATGCCAAATTTCAGCTCGGTGCCTCCAATAGCTTTTGAGGTGTAGCCCCTTAAACACAATGCCCCTCCCTCCGGAATTCTCTATGGAGATTTCAGTTTTTTTCGATTCAGCCTTAATATAAGGGCACGACTGTGGCCTTTTAGTATAATTATATATATATATATATATATATATATATATTATATATTATTATTACATTTTATTTATAGGGCACCACAAGTGGTCCGCAGCGCCGTACATACTGTAAACGGTACACAGAACATTACATTACAATACAGTAACCAAAATATAAACAGAACACAAGTAACAATTAGCAACACAATTCTCCATACACAGTACAGCTCAGAAGGAGAAGGCTGTCATAGAAGTGCTAGAAAAAAAGGCTGTGAGACAGTGGGGAGGAGGACCCTGCTCCTAGGAGCTTACAATCTAGGGGAGACAGACAGATGACATGAGGCATGAGTGTGTAGAGGGGGACCTGAGTGCAGGAAGTAAGCAAGGTAGAGATGGCTGATTCGGGAGGGACAGAAGGCCTCAATCAAAGGCGGTCGTAGGATGCAAGCGGTCGTTCTGAAACAGGGCGGCCGCTTGCATCCTGAAGCGCCGCCTCCATGTCGGTCGTTAGGCTGTGGGTTAACACCCACAGCTCTAACAACTGCTAAGGGTGATGGTCGGGGCTTACGATGAGACCCTAAGGTAGGGTCTCATCAACCTTAAGCCCAAGGGAGCTTCCTGCTCTGTTTGAGCAGGAAGCTCCCCACTGACATCACTGATGTCAGTGGGGCCGCCCCCAAAAGGCAAGCGTTCCGACAGGAACGCCTCCGTTTGGCCAGGCACGCCCCCTGCCCGCCCAGCAAACGGGGCGAGCTGTCACTCAACATCGACAGCTCGCCCCGTCTGCTACGAGACCCCTAATGACGGATCACCCGTCGTTAGCCGGGTCTCGCGCATGCGCACGACGGAGCTGGCTCCGTCGTGCGCATGCGCACTGGAGCAACATCGACCCGGTCGCGAGCTCGTAGAGCTAACGACCGGGTCTGAATAAGCTCCAGAGACCTGGTAACATGGTTATGTGGTGGAAGGGCATGCTTTGGTGAACAGGTGGGTTTTCAGTGCACGTTTGAAGCTCTGCAAGGTCGGGGAGAGCCTGATCGAGCGAGGACACTCATTCCAGTGGAGGGAGGCTGCACGGGCAAAATCTTGGACACGAGCATGAGATGAAGTAACCATGGTGGAGGAGAGGTAACAGTCATTGGCAGACTGGAGTGAGTGGGAGGGAGTGTGTAAGGAGATGAGGTTGGAGATGTAGGGAGCAGTAGAGTTAGAGAGGGTCTTGTATGTGAAGGTGAGGAGTTTGAAGAGGATTCTGTAGGGGAACGGGAGGAAGTGCAGGTTTTGGCAGAGGGGAGCAGCAGAAGTGGAATGGCGGGAGAGGAAGATAAGTCTAGCTGCAGCATTGAGAACAGACTGGAGGGGAGCAAGATGGCAATGTGGGAGGCCAGTAAGGAGAAGGTTGCAGTAGTCAAGCCGAGAAATGATTAGTGAATGAGTAATCAGTTTGGTAGCATTCTGGGAGAGGAAAGGCCTAATGTAAGCGATGTTGCGTAGCTGGAACTGACAGAATTGTGCCAGAGATTGAATATGGGTGGTGAAGCAGAGTGTGGAGTCAAGGGTGACACCCAAGCAGCGAAGTTGGGGGACAGGGGAGATGATGGTGTTGTCAACAGTGATAGCAAGATTGGTTGGAGTTGAGACTCTATTAGGGGGAAAGATGATGAGTTCGGTTTTGTACTTGTTGAGCTTCAGAGAGCGCTCGGACATCCAGGAAGAGATGGTGGAGAGGCAGCTGGATACCTGTGAGAGGACAGAAGGGGAGAACTCAGGAGAGGAGAGGTATAGTTGCGTGTCATCGGCATAGAGGTGGTATTGGAGGCCGAAGGAGCTGATGAGTTTTCCTAGTGTAGAGGTGTACAGGGAGAAAAGCAGCGGGCCCAGGACAGAACCCTGCGGGACACCAATGGGAAGGGTGGAAGGGGGGGAGGTGGACCCAGAGGCAGACACAGAGAAGGAGCGGTTGGTGAGGTAAGAGGTGAACCAGGCATGGATGGTGTTAGAGATGCCAAAGGTCTGAAGGGTGCGGAGGAGGAGAGTATGATCCACGGTGTCGAAGGTTGTAGAGAGGTCCAGGAGGATGAGCAGAGAGAAGTGCCCCTGGATTTGGCTGCAAGCAGGTCATTGGTGACCTGCTTGCATATATATATATATATATATATATATATATATATATATATATATATATATATGCACACACACACACACATACACGTACAGGTTGAGTCTCCCGTATCCAAATATTTTTATAAACTGATTTTTTGTTTTGCATGACTGACATAGTGAAACCTTTGCTTTTGATGGTTTAAAGACACAAAATTATTGAAGATCAATGTGTTCATCCATCAGTAGATACACGCTGTATGCAGTCATCACGGTAGCCGGGCTAAGTGGTGTAGAGGAGCTCCAGAAAGAAGAGGCGTGTTGCTGTGACTGGTCCCTTCCAGGCAACAAATCAATAGCGCAGCAGTCCCTAATTGCTGAGGCACCTTTAAGTAAGCCCCAATTGGTGAGGGGGTGGGGAGGGGCTGGGCACAGCCATTAGTAGGCTGTTGCAGCAGGAAAAAAAATCTCCTGCCTACAGCAGCAGGACAGATGCTGTGGGCCTGTTTTGATGGGAGGGCCTGAAGCTGAACCTCCAACCGCCCCATTGTTAATCCGTCCCTGACCCTATATAACCCCTTCCCTTCCACTGTAAGCTCAGTCATGTTTAACCACGCTGGAGAAAGGCCCTCGGAAGAAGTAAGAAACCAGAGACCACAGGTATCTAGTATGACACCAAACAAGGAAGGGACCTTGGCATCCCCCAGATTGACTCCAAGGAAGAAATTATACGTTGTGTAAAAATCGTATTTCCTTTTTCATCCATCTTGGGGATGCCTTACATCTGGAATATACCAAAACAAGCCAATTAAGGGGATGGGAGCATCGGAACTGACCGCTCTAAGAATTTTCCGCCCAACACTGGCATCTCTTGTGCCAAATGTAAGGAAGTGGTAAAATTTTCTAAAAGTGTGTACGGTTGACCAGGTAGATGCTTTGTAGAGCTGCTCAACCAAGGCACCATGACGTACAGCCCAAGAAGCCCCTACAGCACGTCGAGTGGGTCAGAATTGTGGCCGGCACAGTCACATTCGAGGACAGATATGCTTGCCTAAAGGCAGAAGTGACCCATCTAGTGATGGATCCTTTTGAGGCTGGCCAGCCTCTTTTTGGTGCATCAATCAATAGCAACATGGAATCCATATGCCTTAAAGAAGCAGTATGCTCCAAGTAAATGCGTAACGCATGTACCACATCCAACAGTGCTAAGGAAATATCTTCATTAGTTACTGAATCCTTGCGAAAAACTGAAAGGACAATATCCTGGTTAATGTGGAAAGCCGATACCACCTTTGGAAGAAAGGAAGGTTTAGTGCATACCCTATCCTCATGAAAAATGAGAAGCTGAGCTTTACAGGAAACAGCCACTAACTCATATACTCAAAGCAATGGCCAAAAGGAAACCAACCTTCAAAGTAAGATATCACAAAACTACAGTTTCTAGAGGCTCAAATGGTGCCTTTTGAAGTGCCTCCAACACTAAATTCAAGTCCCAAGGAGGAACCGGTGGGACATATTGAGGCTGCATGTGAAGTTAGGGTTAGGCACCATTGGGGGAGGTTAGGGTTAGACATCCCCATGGGAAGGTTAGGTTTAGGGTGCAGGAAGGGGGGGTTAGGTTTAGGCACCCCCGGGGGGAACTTAGGGTTGGGCATCACTGGGTGTAGGTTAGGGTTAAGAACCCCCCCCCAGGAGGGTTAGGTTTAGGGTGCGGGAAGGGGGTTAGGTTTAGGCATCCCTGGGGGGGACTTAGGGTTAGGCACCACTGGGGGCAGGTTAGGGTTATGGGGGGGAACAGGGGTGGGTTAGGATAGTTACCACCCAGCCTCAGGATTTCCTCCTGTCGGGCTTCCACTATTGGGATTTGAACCGGTATTTCAATCCCATTTCATTTTATTTCCTCAAAATGTGAAAATTCTGGGAAAACGGATACATGATTCTTCTTACGTTTAAAGAAAGAAACTGAACTGGTCTCTGGCATAGCTGCTTCCTGTAGCAGCAAAGTTTCCCTGACCGCATCTATCAACATAGAAACTCCTGAATGGGAAGCACCCTCCCAGTTCGAGGTGTCTTCCAAGTCATAATCCAATTCCCCTTCTTCCTGGAAAGAGGTAGCTAAAGCCTCTCCTCCAGGAAAATCCACTGAGGAATGGAGGAGCCGCTCATTGTTAAGTCCACGTGGGTCCAAGCCAATGAGCGGCTGCTAATGTTAAGCCGCCGCTGATTGGCTCGCGGCCTGGCACTAATGATACTGTAGCTCATTCTCCATGAGCTGTCATTAGCGTACTGTAACAACCTGCTGAAGCATGTAGTTACAGTGTGTCCGTGGCCCTTATTGGATTTCTGCGGAGAAAATCGTGGGACAAAAGGTGAGTATTGGCTCTTTTTTTCAGGTACTTCCATAGGATACTTTACGTTGAGAAGGGGACGTGAACATCTGGCAGCAGGTGACTATGTGTGAGTGTGTATGGATGTAATAAATCTTTATTTTCACTGTGTGTGTGTCTACCCGCATGCTAGTACTTGTGGTTCTCCAAGTACCAGCATGCTGGGGAGGCTTGCTGGAACCTGTAGTTGCACTGTAAAGACAATGTGAATAATTAACATTTTTATACCGTACACTATCAGCCCACCACCCACCGCCCAGGGGTGGCGGGCATAGCCCCGGGCTATCAGCCAGGGGTGCCCTGGCCTGGGCTGACTAGCAGTCAGGGCTGATGCTGTGGCTGGGGGGCCCAGTGAATGGTCCGGAGCTGGTTTTAAATATAGGGGTAACCTCACGGATTTCCCCCCCCTCTATATTTAAAACCAGCTCTGGCCCTGCAGCCAATTACGGTGGAACCCTACTCATTTTGTTCCCTGTAATTTTAAGAACCAGGACAGGCTGGCAAGTCCAGGGCTGTTTAAGCTTTATGTCATTTTTTTTTTACTTTTAACCTGTTTTTTTACAGGCTAGGGGGCCCAATTATTAATGATCGCATTTTGCAATGCGATCAGGCCATGCAGTACCGCCCATGATTGCATTGCAAATGCGATCATAGCGGCCGAATGTATGATCCGGCACATGCAGGGTGACGGGCTCCGAAAGTCCCACGGACTGCACATGAGCGGCGCCCATTGCCAGCGGAGGGATCTGGGAGATCCCTCCGCCAGCTGACAGGCGGTAAGTCCCCATAGGCGGTAAGTCCCCATAGGCTACAGCGGCTAACGCTATCTCCACTTTGAACCCCTTAGCCTCACCCTCACTATGTGTCTATCAGATATTGATACATTTGGCAGCATCGCATCCCCCATAGAAACCTATGGGGGAGGCGGCTGCCAGCGGCAATGGAGGGATCACAGCAGGTATCGGAGATCATCCTATATATAGATATCGGAGATACCTGCTGTGGTCCCTCCTTCATACATCCGGGGGATACTTAGTATTTGAGGTAAACCCCCGAAAACAGGCGTTTTCGGGGAATTTACCTCAAATTCCCTTTGATAAATGGGCCCCTAGAACACAAGCAGCTTACACATATCTCACTGATACATGCAGGCTGCTTGCTCAGGAGAGATTTGCAGAGAGAAGACACTGCAATCTCGGGTGAGTAATCTGCAAAACCTGCTACTCGGGAGAGAAATCTCATTCTGCTTCACCATCGGAAATCTCACTCTCAGCTAAACTCACTTCTTGGTAAATTTGAGAGTCTCAGGGGCCTCAAATCACCCGAGCTTTGGCATAGCTAATCGAGTTGAAAAAAAAGCACACTCTCCCAGACTCGATTCTTAGTAAATTTACCCCCTGGAGTCTTAAAAGACCAAATTATTTGCAAAAAAAAAGGAAAACAATAGGTAAATGTATCTCACATACACCTGTATGTTACTGCCTAAAAACACTGAGAAAACAGTGCAGTAAAAGATGCTTATATAGCTATAAGCCCAGAAAACACCACGTTAAATACATAAAAGTAATAATCCTAGTTTACTGCTTAACTTGACAGCCTCTATCCCCCAGTATCTGCTGTGAGCTCTTCCACATAGACTTCAGCCGTTCTCATGCCTAACTTTGCAGCAGCTTGAACTACTGATAATTAATACCTGTGGGAGGTATGGCCAGCCGCGGTGTCCTGCTCACTCAGGACACCTGTGTATCCATAGCAAGACTGACTTACGGTGGAAAGGAAGGGGCTATAAAGGGGATGGGAGCCAGTTTCAACTAGCTAGTGTAAGACTCCACCCTTCATTATGCATCCCACAGATGGATGAAAAAGGAATTGGGTTTATTCCAGGTGCCAGGCTTCCAGGTGGACCATTGTTCTGACCCACTCTATTCATGGACAAAAACTCCCTTTACTTGGATTGTTGGAGTTCTCTTGTAGGATCAAGATTTGGATGTTGGTCACCATCCACAATGGTCTCAGCAAAGGGTCTGGTTTTGTCTCCCTTCAGGATCACTAGTTTGCTACCTCTACTCATTAATTTGTGTATTAATTGCAGAACTTTTTGCTGTGGGAATACAAGCTAATCGAAGACTTCTCTATTTGATGTTTTTGCACACAATAGCAGACGCTTCTCATTCCCTTTTTTGAAGAACTTGATCTGTATGGACAATTTTCAGGATACAAAATCAATCCTCAAAAGACAGTAAATTTAGACTTCTCCATACCATGGGCAGTGAAGATCTCGTTGGAACAGACATTACCATTCAATATGCATAAGATTAAGTATATTGGTATTTTTATCACCAGATGTTGTAATTAACTTTTCCACAATATCTTTTCTTGACTTCTCATCCAGGTCAAATCAGACCTCGAGACTCAGGAGCTCATTCAGAGTCTGTCGTGAGCGCTCACGACCGACTCGATGTTGCCCCACAGCGCATGCGCACGACGGAGCCGGCTCCGTCGTGCACATGCGCGAGACCCGGCTAACGACGGGTGATCCGTCGTTAGACAGGGCGATCTGTCGATGTTGAGTGACAGCTCGCCCCGTTTGCTGGGCGGGCCGGGGGCGTGCCTGGCCAAATGGAGGCGTTCCTGTCGGAATGCTTGCCGTTTGGGGGCGGCCCCACTGACATCATCAGTGATGTCAGTGGGGAGCTTCACACTCGATCAGAGCAGGAAGCTCCCTGGGGCTTAGGGTTGACGAGACCCTACCTTAGGGTCTCGTCGTAAGCCCCGATGGTCGCGATGGTCTTGACCATCGCAACCATCACCCTTGTCGGTCGTTAGAGCTGTGGGTTAACCCACAGCCTAACGACCGACATGGAGGCGGCCGTTCAAGATGCAAGCCGCCGCCCTGTTTCAGAACGACTGCTTGCATCCTACGACCGCCTCTGAATGAGGCCCTCAGTCCCGCCATTTATTTCCTGGATTTGCCAAATTAACGATCTAAAAATTTATGTACTCACTAGGTTCCTGTACCTATTTTTCTAATCTTCTCTATTCACATTCCCTACAACACTATTCTTATAGGGAGGTAAACATCTGGGTTCTGCAGAAGACCTCGCATGAGATTTGGAATCCCAGATTTAAAATCATGTTTTATGATCTTGCAACTCAAACAATGCGTTTTATGGAATACTAGTCCATTCTTCCTCCTCTGGCACCCTTGTTTGCTGAGTCCTAAAGCCTCTGTTCTCCTTCTGTAGCAATCAGAGACTGTGCCAACAGGTTCTAATCATTGTTCCCCACCTACATTATACCACATTACCTGAGTTTACTCCAGGTTTATCAGGTTTATCTTCAATCTCATTTGGTCCCTGGCTGGCATCAAATACATGAATAATATAAACTAATGACAACTTATTAACTCAGATACTCAATACAAATTTGGTATTCTTCACAAAAATGTATTTCAGTCCCTGCACTTTCACAGTAAGAATAAACAATAAATCTTTTGCAGGCCTTTATCCACCATGGAATCACTCTGACAAGCTTCTACATAAGGCCTGGTTCCCACCTCGTACTCCTTGTACTCCGAACTCCAAATTTGTCTCCTTAAGACACTCACGAGCTAGCCTGAGAGGCTGAGTTGTGTTTACGAATGCGAACTGGGCAAAAATCAGAGAAAATCAATGTGTTAGGATTAAAGACACTATTTACAACTAAATGGATTAATATGCCAACAAGGCTCACAAAGATACACCCTGTCCCTTTGGAAGGAGTTATTCCTCTTTCCACTAGGATTACTTGTGGAGAAGAGCAGCCTTGATGGGCCAAGTAGTTCTTATCTGCCATCAAATTCTATGTTTCTATGATTCTCATCACCAAAACAATTCAATGTGGCACCTACTGTTAGTTACCACTTGCCAGCTAGTGGCCAACTAGAAAAGATCTAGTTTCCCCTCAATCCATTCTGTCATTAACAGGTAATTCCATTGCATTAAGTATATGACATCTGTGGCAGGGTTTTATACCATCTGGGATTTACTGCTTCTATTCGTTCACTTACTACATATTATTGCTAATTACACCAGTTGGTTAACTCCCCTGGCCAGTTTACTGGACAATCACCCCAGGGTCTACTGTTGGGAGGTATTTTGTTATTGTGAGCTGTGCTGCATGTATGTGTTTCGATTTTATACTGCCTTCAGTACCTGAGTTTTTCCACATAACTCTTTTGTAGCTGTAATGTTTAAGATCATTTTAGATAGTGTATGAATGTTGCGTTTTCTTAATGGGGCAAAAGCAAATATTTGTAGCATATTTCTAGACAATGTTTATTTAATTTACAAGAAAAAGGTCAAGGTTTCATAATACTGTTAGTATTATCTATTAGTCACGGTTCAATATAAAATGGCTATCACAGTAAAACACGTATAGCTGAGTAAACATTTCTTTAACAGATGTCTATTGAAAGTGCTTCTTTTTGGTTTATTAAAAGTAACACTTTTAGATTATATCCCAGGGAAGTACAGTACTAACCTGGTTATTTCAGTCTCTGGTTTTGTATAGTATATACTACAAACATATTTTTGTGCCCCATTAAGAACACACAACATTCATAAACTACTGTTGGGAAACCAAGGGGGACTGAGGCCATAGGGAACTTGCATACCTGAGCATTAGGATATACTAAGTAATACTGTCCCAATTGTCGACACTACTTTAAAATATAAACCATGGACTAAAGAGAGATGTTGACCCCCCCAGGTACTGCATCCCAGCCATAAGGATATAAATTATGGGAGGCCACCCAGTGGCCTGTATTTTAATGGAGACATAATAAAAGTTTGGTCTATACAAATTTTATTATAAAGGGTTACAATGGTGTGGTTCTTTTAATCAGTAGAAAAAGTGCCCGCTTTATGACAGGAAGATAGTAGAGAAAATGTCTTCTTGGTACGGTGTGCCCCAAAAAATGGGCATGGCTACACTACATGAGGGGTGTGGCCACCCAAACCGGTGGAGTGTCAGCATGACACGCCACCCATTTCTCGTCACTCTGGGAACATTCCTCTCCATTTAGAGTCATTCTAAATACACCTTACCTATATGATGGTTTCTCTGCTATGGGGAACTTCTGAAGAAATTGATCTTCCCTGGGCAGACAGTGTCTTCAGTCGGTATTCACTATTCATGTCATAGATCATTTGGTACGGACAATGTTGTATGATGATGACATTGGTTATATTCTAACGAATCTATACTTGAACCTCTATATACCCCTGCCTATACTTTCTAAAATCCTTCCTATAAACCTCTAAGGATGACGCTGGTTTGCATACGCAGTTATACAGTAAATAGAGACTCCAGACTTAGAACATGTGGTTCCAAAGCACAAAGTATTATTCAAGTAAGAAGTACAGTCAGTTACACGCTATTGATTCAGACACAATTAGACGCAAAAGGAATTATACAGACCACAAGTACAGTATACATACGCAGCGCTTCCGGACCAGATGATAGGCATCAGCAAGAAACCCCTCGTCATTCAGCAAGAAGACTAAAATCCCAGTGTTTGAGCGCACATATTTATACCCCCCCAGAATAGACAGGACAATAGAGACGTTTGTTGCTGATATCATTGGTTCCCAGGGGAGAAGCATATGTTACAGTGCATTTAACAGGCTGGTTCAAATAGACTCGCCCAGCCTCTACAACTGAGGGTCTCCGCCTCCCCGCCCCCATGCTACATCCTAACAGTTGTTCCTAAAATATACATTTTGTTGCTTGTAGTCTCTGCGGTCCATAAGTTGGGAATGCATGATGCGATCTCCACACCGATAGTACCGGAATTCTGTTGAAAGAGTATGCATCAGTACAAACCCAAACACTGCTGTCTTAACATGTATAGAACCTTAGTTTAAATGCTGTGAAATAAAGATATTTGATAACTAACTGAACCAACTTAAATCATATACTTTAAAGCTTATTAAACCTTATGTGTGAATATGTAATGTGTGAGTATTCAGGGTTTGATATAAAGACGTATTAATGTGTGTATGAGGAGGGGTGCACTTAACTCTCACTAAGTGAACATCTTAGCAGTGTGACATGCTGAGCCAGATAGTTCCACATGTCCACCCTGTCAGCAGTCCCCCCCACCTGTCCCAGGCTTCAAAAG
The DNA here is from genome assembly GCA_031769625.1 of Taudactylus pleione. Lineage (NCBI taxonomy): Eukaryota > Metazoa > Chordata > Amphibia > Anura > Myobatrachidae > Taudactylus > Taudactylus pleione. The sequence goes on from JAUIMM010001101.1 coordinate 673,578, forward strand.
AAAAACTCTTTATTCTCCCAGTCTCTTGTGTGAAATGCAAATAGCCCAGCTACAAGAGACAGACCTAAGATGACACTCTAGTCTTTGAAATCATGTCATTGCAGGAAGCTTGCTAATGTAAGGTGTGTATTCGAGCCAGACAACCTGTAGTAAGGGCAAACACTATCCAGGAAGCTTATCTACACAAGCTAGTTGTGACGTGGCCATTTGCTCTATTCATCTAATGCAATCAATTTTGGCATACTGTAAAGCCATTTCTGAAATATATATCCTTTATAATACGTAAAGTAATGAAATGGGCTTTTGGTGAATCGCCGTAACCTATGGCGATGGTCACAGATGCATCCGCATGATGCTAATAGTATTATCGCCACATGTACTAAAATGTGAGTTTATCTAAAATGGCGCTTAGGCGGCCATTTCGCAAAACGGCGTCTTGCGGCCAGTCGCAAGATGGTGTCGCTGCGATTCAATTTTAAACTGATCTTGTCTCAGCCAATAATCCAGTTTTGACAGTTCCTACACAGAAGTTCATCCAGACTTGTGCCACCTCCTGCCCCCTGTATCCACTCCAGTCTCCTGCCCCTTGTGTCTCTCCAACCTCCTGTCTTTACAGCCTCCTGCCCTTTGTCTTTCCAGTTTACTGCCCCTAATGTCTCTCCAGCCTCCTGGCCCATCACTCCAGCCTCTTGTCCTGTCTTTCCATCCTCCTGCCCTTTGTGTCTCCAGCCTCCTGCCCCCTGTGTCTTTCAGACTCCTGTCTTTCCAGCCTCCTGCCACGTGGCTCAAGCCTACTGAAACTCCAGTCTCTTGTCCCATGTCTCTCAGCTTCAACCCCCTCCCGTGTCTCTCAGCCTTCCCTTCTGTGTCCCTCAGCCTCACCCTGTCTCTCAGCCTCACCATCACTATGTGTCCATCAGCCTGTGTTCCTAACCCCCACTGTGTCCCTCACACTCGCTATGTGTCCCTCAGCCTCACCCTTACTTGCTAGGTGTCCCTCAGCCTCACACTCGCTATTTGCCACCTGAGCCTCACACTTACTCTGTGTCCTTCAGTCTCGTACTCGCTATGTGTCCCTCACCCTTCAATTTGCTATGTGTCCCTAAGCCTATTCCTGTGTCTCCAAGCCTCACCCTCACTCTGTGTCTCTCAGCGTCACCCTCACTCCGTGTCTCTCAGTGTTATCCTCACTCTGTGTATCTCAGTCACAGTTTCTCTCAGTCTCGCCCTGTGTCTCTCAACCGCACCCTCACTGTAACTCTCACTCTTCCCTTCCGTGTCGCTCTGCCTCCCCTACTGTGTCTAACAGCTTCACCGTCTGTGTCTCTCTTCCTTCCCCTCTGTGTCCATTAGCCTCACCCTGCATCCCTCAGCATCACCCTCATTCTGTCTCTCAGCCTCAACCTGTGTCTCTCAGCCCTCAACTTCACCCTGTCTCTCAGCCTTACACTCACTTTGAACCCCTTAGCCTCACCCTCACTATGTGTCTATCAGCCTCACCCTGTGACTCACAGCCTAATCCTCACTCTGTGTCTCTCAGCCTCCCCCTCATTCTGTGTCTATCAGCCTCAACCTCACTGTGTCTCTCAGCCTCACCCTCACTATGGCCCTCATTCAGAGTCGATCGCAAGAAGCGATCGCTCACTCTGAATGAGGGCGGGCACTTCTTGTTTTGAAGTGCTGCCTCCAGGTCGCAAGCTAAGCTGTGGGTTACCACCCACAGCTTAGCTTGCGAACAGGGTGATGGTCGCGATGGTCATCACCATCGCGACCATCGGGGCTTACGACCAGACCCTAAGGTTGGGTCTGGGCACTCGTAAGCCCCAGGGAACTTCCTGCTCTGTTTGAGCAGGAAGTTCCCCACTGACATCATCAATTATGTCAGTGGGGCCGCCCCCAAACGGCAAGCGTTCCAACTGGAACGCCTCCGTTTGGCTGAGCACGCCCCCGGCCCGCCCAGCAAATGGGGCGAGCTGTCACTCAACATTGACAGCTCGCCCCATCTGCTAAGAGACCCCTAGCAACGGAGCGCACGTCGCTAGCCGGGTCTCGCGCATGCGCACGATAGAGCCGGCTCCGTCGTGCGCATGCGCTGTGGGGCAACTTTGAGTCGGTCGTGAGCGCTCAGCGCTCACGACCGACTCTGAATGAGCTCCTGAGTCTCGAGGTCTGATTTGACCTGGATGAGAAGTCAAGAATAGATATTGTGGAAAAGTTAATTACAACATCTGGTGATAAAAATACCAATATACTTAATCTTATGCATATTGAATGGTAATGTCTGTTCCAACGAGATCTTCACTGCCCATGGTATGGAGAAGTCTAAATTTACTGTCTTTTGAGGATTGATTTTGTATCCTGAAAATTGTCCATACAGATCAAGTTCTTCAAAAAAGGGAATGAGAAGCGTCTGCTATTGTGTGCAAAAACATCAAATAGAGAAGTCTTCGATTAGCTTGTATTCCCACAGCAAAAAGTTCTGCAATTAATACACAAATTAATGAGTAGAGGTAGCAAACTAGTGATCCTGAAGGGAGACAAAACCAGACCCTTTGCTGAGACCATTGTGGATGGTGACCAACATCCAAATCTTGATCCTACAAGAGAACTCCAACATGCTCTGTGGGGACCATCGACCCGGTTGCGACCGGATCTGAATGAGACCCTATGTCTCTCAGCCCCCATTCTGTCTCTCTCAGCCCCCCCTTCTGTCTCTCTCAGCCTCCGCTGCAGCTGTATGCCATAAGATATAAAAGACTGACTACAGCTGTATGCCATAAGATATACTATAATACTGACTGCAGCTGTATGCCATAAGATAAAATACTGACTGCAGTTGTATGCCATAAAATATATAATACTAATGACTGCAGCTGTATGCCATAAAATATATAATAATACTAACTACAGCTGTATGCCATAAGATATAAAATACTACTGAGTGCAGCTGTATGCCATAAGATATAAAATAATACTGACTGCAGCTGTATATCATAAAATATATAATACTGACTGCAGCTGTATATCATTAGATATACAATAATACTGACTACAGCTGTAAGCCATGATATACAATAATACTGACTACTGCTGTAAGCCATAAGATGTACTGTACAATAATACTGACTACAGCTGTATGCCATAAGATATACAATAATATATAATACTGACTACTGCTGTATGCCATAAGATATACAATAATACTGACTACAGCTGTATGCCATAAGATATACAATAATATATAATACTGACTACAGCTGTATGCCATAAGATATACAATAATACTGACTACTGCTGTATGCCATAAGATATACAATAATACTGACTACAGCTGTATGCCATAAGATATGCAATAATATATAATACTGACTACTGCTGTATGCCATAAGATATACAATAATACTGACTACAGCTGTATGCCATAAGATATACAATAATATATAATACTGACTACAGCTGTATGCCATAAGATATACAATAATAATGACTGCAGCTGTATTCCATAAGATATACAATAATACTGACATCATTCTTTCTGCTTTTTTCCTTTTCAGATCTTCCTATTGTTACAAAGCCTCCGTACATTGAACCATTTCATCCACCGGTTAAACCGAAGTTTCCTTTCCCAGATTATCCTTACAATAGGCCTCCTCCATCTTACCCTCCTCAACCTGATTTACCGCCAATAGTCTTGGATCCTTTCGATCCTTCAGGTTATATAGCTGATGAAAACCCCTTTCCGGTCTTCAATGGTAGAGAAGATAATTTCCCCTAATCCTGCAATATGTTCTGTATGTCTACTTATTTTGTTATGTTGTTGGACTATCAAAAGAACAATATAAAAAGAGATGTACTGTTAAAATAGGTCTTCATAAATTCACAATAAACATAATGACAATATTCTTTGCCGGTTTCTGTTTGTGTTCTTAAATAACAAACACAATTTTGCTGCTTTGAATGTTTATATTATATACTGAAACATCTATAACAAATTGAATCAAACCAGGGCATATGCAAAGAACAACATAAGTTTCTCACTAAGTAAACCATTATTAACCTGCTATGAACCATGCATCCTGGCAGGGCCGGACTGGGACTAAAAATAGGCCCTGGCATTTCAAGAACACACAGGCCCACCTTGGCATCCGCATCTGGCTCCTGGCATAGACTCCTCCCCTTACTATTCCTGACTCCTCCCACTTGTCTTACAAATATAATTAATATTAGAGCAACATACAAGTGTACATTATTCTCTGTATTAAATATACACACATCACAGCTCATACTGCAGGGGATTGAAACATGTGCCATAGTCAGATATTTAGTATTTGATTTTGTTAGGTAAAGCTGACGCTACATTGGTGTAGGTCACACTCAAAGAAAAGGAAAGGCATTTTCCCAATGGACCTAGCCCTGGTTTAGCAGTTGTAGAGGATTAGATAGTGATCACTGTAGGAATTTTTAGGGTAGGGGTGTTGAACACAGAGGAGGTCACACCTGTGCACACCAAAGCAGAGCCATAACTACACATTTTGGTGCCCTGTGTACATAAGGAGCATTGGTGCCCCCTTCCACACCTTAAGAGGTGAAGAGCGCGCCGTAGGCACGCTTTGAAAAAAACAGAGTGTAGTCTCGCTGGTAAAGGGCGTGCCCACACAATAGTACCCTTAATTCAAATTATGCCACACAGTATTGCCCCTTAGTCACATTAAACCACACAGTAGTGTCCCTTACACATTATGCCACACACCATAATGGCCTTTACACATTATGCCATACACCGTAATGGCCATTACACACAGGCGAAAGTAGATATTTGGTAAGGTGGGCCCAGCAGGGCTGCCAAGTCACTGGACAGGCCCAGGTATGGTGGGAGTGCATGACTACATGGTAGGGCATGGCAACTCCCTCTCATTTACAGCATGATTATAGTGTGAGCTGCTGTGAAGCAGAGGTGTGAGTTGAGTTGTGCGTGGTTGCTGCATATTGGAGAAGTTGGTTACACCTCTCCTGTACTCCCATGACCCTAAAGAGACTTAGGTACTTTGTACCCATACTCCTGAGTCCCAGGGCCCGATTCAGACCTGCTCGCTAGATGCGTTCACACGCTGCCAAAGTATGCAAATCCTGCAATTGCACAGCAAGGCATTAGCACGCCCACTATGTCTTGGCGTGCATTCGCGGTGTGTATGTAGACGCCCACCAGCCTGTCTTAAGACGTCCACTTTCCCTTCACAATACATGTCATCTCCAGGAAGTGCATGCAACAATTGGTAACATCGAAAACCATCGGATGCTTACGCAGCACTTGTGGCAGACCATACCCTACCGCAAGCACTGCAAATGCTTCTGTGTAAACATCAGCCAAGTGGCGTGTACTATGATGCTGCATCTTAATTATGCACGCCTATGAAACGGCGTTAAGACGCTCAGGCACACCTGCATTCGCACCACCACTCCCCCGATTCCATCGACCAACACCTGTCAGCACCCACAAATGTCTCGTCCTGTAACTCAAGCTAGCGAGGCTTCTATGCACAAGGGGCGATTGCTTCGTAATACGCATGTGCACACTGTGTGCGAATGCAGCCTAGCAAGCGGGTCTGAATCAGGCCCCCAGTTCCAACCCATCACAACTTTTATTACCTTGATAGTTTTCCACCCTGTCTCATGACCATTACATAGGCAAAGCTTTCTAGCTTCAACTCTAGTCCCTGCGATGTGTTATGCTAGCCATACACTATACAATTATCGGGACGATACGCCCGATATCAGCATATCGCCCTGATAATTGCACTGTGTGTGCGGACGACCAATGGTAAAATATCGATTGGTCGGGCATGCGCCCCTGTCATTATCAGCGCTGCTATCTACAAGCAGCACTGATAGGTAGGCCTATGTATGAACGGTGAGTTTGCCTGACTGTTCTGTCCGCTGCAGCTATCGCTATCGACAGCTTCTGCCTAGTGATGCCCTATCCCCACAGCAGGGACAGCACTGTTCTTGCTGCGGGGGCTGCCGGCTCCAGGGCTGCACGCGGGATCTCTCGTTTGCGGGATCCCGTGCATGCTCAGTGGAGCCGGCCGGGACTGAGATACAACACATCAGTGCTAGACTGATGCGCTGTGGTCTCTAGCGGGGAGCGCCAGAGAGGGCAGTTATAAATCCCCCGCTCCGGCTGATGAGATGGTAATAGATCTCATCGTTAGGGCTTCCTGTTTCGCCTTGGTAAAGAGGCAAAGCAGGAAGCGTTATAGTGGCACGATAAGTGCTGCTATAATACATCTCTCCCATTGTTCCATACCAGAGACACACTCCATATGTTACATAGACCAACCAATTATACTATAAAGTAGACAAGATTTAACAGTCCTGTAATATTTAATAATATTTATTTACATAAACAAAAGGAAAAACAAACCGTTACCAAAAAAAAACATTATGAAGGAAATTAAAAGATTAAATGAATTGCATGGCCTTTACCCGACCTGCAGGGCATACATATCAGGTAGGTCACCCTCTGCAGCACAGTTTCAGACGGAATAGAACACTGCATGGCTGCATATGCTGTGCTGGGAACCTGCACACAGAGGACACTGGACCTGATTCAGACTAGTGGTCAGTGGCAAACGCAGGATTTCCAGAGGGGGGGTTTCCAAATGCTTAATTTTAGAATGAGTGTGGCCTGTCAATGAAGAGAGCAGAATTAGGCCCTGATTCAGAGCCGGACGCTCTGACCAGAGCGCTCGCTCTGAATCAGGGCCCACCTCCATAATTATGGAGCGTCCTCCTGGACGCTCGTATAGCTGTGGGTCACCACCCACAGCATATACGAGCGTGCAGGTTGATGGTCGCGATGGTCTTGACCATCGCGACCATCGCCACTGCGAGCTGAAGCCTGCGGTTGAGTTTCTCAACCGCAAGGCCCGGAGTGATTTTGGCTCTATCAGAGCCAAAATCACTCCCACTGACATCACTAGTGATGTCAGTGGGGTCGGCTTCTGACGGTAGGCTGTTTTAGCGGGGCGCTGCGCCCTGCCCTCCTTCTGGAGCACCCCTCCCTCCTTCTGGAGGGCAAAAAGCGCCCTGCCCTCACCGTGCAGCGCCCCGCTAAGACAGCCTGCAGGTGCAGTCTTCAACTGTGAGTCGCAGTGCCGGTGAATATTCTACCTGTCAGCAGCGCTTGGGGGCTGCCCGGCATGTCCGCAAGCGCCCAGGTACACCCCCAAGAGTGACGAAACGGGGACGCCTCATAAATACACCCCCCTTGTTTCTTAGCTACGCCACCTTTTCGGGTGCACGCGCACAAGTGTCTTTTCCCTAGGTGCCAGACCTAGAGTGAACACTACATACATATATATATATATATACATATATACAGAAAAACACATATATATATATATATATATATAGACACACACATACATACATATATGTATAAAGATCTCATGAACACATCAATGATGATATCATAGACGGGCACTCACCAGACTTTAGCTTCAAAAAATCTTTAATCAGTGAAAAGGGTGGTCGCAGACATCATGTGTCCAATAAGTCGACGTTTCGGATCCCCACTAGGTCCTTTATCAAGAAATGTGATCCATAAACATGCATATATTTAAAACAGCAATAGTTGTATAGTAACAGCAACAGCATTGCACACCCCACCAGGCCCCAGTATATATACCCACCCACAACCTGTAAACTCTCACCTCTGCACATCAAACCCCAAAACCTGGAGTAATACTATAATGACAGTGGAGTGCAACACACCACCTATTAGCCAAAATCCACCTCACTTACCAAGCTTTCACACAGCGCTTACCGCTGTGTCTCACACCATCGTGGCACCAGCTGTGCCCGCTGATGACGTCACTATTCTAATCACTTGTAACTCAAACGTTTTAGCTTTGCGTTCCACCTGTGGAACGCAAGCTTTAGAGCTACAGGGACAGAGGCTAACAGTTATTAGATCAGCCATGGCAGTGTCACTGGTATCAGCCTATAGGCTGATGTCAGGCAGGAGTCAACATTATTTTTTGGGGAAAAAAAAAACAACAGGCTCAGAAGGGCATAGCACTCATACCTTGCTGGGCAGCATCTGACAGCTCTGTAACAGACGAGAGGCAGATGCTAACCAGCATATATTCACCAATACCAAAATGTTCGAGACATCCATTGTAAAAAAAGAGGGGGAGGGGGATTTCTACATATACTAGGACCCAAGATAGAACAAGCAATAATGAGATCCCAACAAAGTAATAATAGCAAACCCATAGAATACAGCAGATATTCCAATCACAATGAGATACAGACATATTGTAAAAATAACTCATCCTATATATGAAAGCACACGGATACAGATACCCTGCAACCATCATAGAAGCAACAACATCTAGGAAAACACAAATGCTGCGTATTAATCTCACTACAATGGTGAACGCTGCCACTTATCAATAACAGACCTAAAGAACTCCAGAGTTATATTACAGGGATCCAAAGATATACCATACACCTGGTATATATAGCAACAGGGGGGACTAACTATATTACCACCAACACAAAAATCAAATATATAAACAACAAAACAAAACAAATATACAATCACACAAAAAACTGTGTAGAAGATAAAGAACCACACACACAAAAAAATATAATTTAAAACTTGAAGACTGTAAAAAAAGAATAAAAAAATAATATATATATATATATACATATATATATATATATATATACACACACATATACAAAATTAAGCACAGCAAGGGGGTTCCAGCGTCAGCACATACCTGCAGGTTAGTGCTGCTGTGATGATCATCAGGCAGGCAGGCGCTCCTGTGATCGTGAGGGGGGGCACCCGTGGGGGGAGGGGCTGCTGAGATAGCTGGAGGGGGGGTATTGGACCTCTTGTGACCCCCGGGGGTGGATGCACCTGTGATGGCCAGCAATAGCTCCACCTCCAGCCGGGCATATGCTGCTTTGCAGACACTAGAGCCCACCTCTCCCTCTGGTGGCCATTTTGGAAGGGATTTTTTTATGCGATTCTATCACAAGTGGTTCAGGAAGATATGCTCGGCTGACGGACAGGCATCTCAGCAGGCGGACCGGCCCATCTTGGCATCGGCCCTTCTGGCATAAGTCAGAACTGCCAGATGTCCAGTCCGGTCCTGCATCCTGGCAAGGTAAGTTTAAGCCAATTAGTGGGCTACTCTGTGCTGATAAGATGTGTATATGACACACATGCATGTAATAGGACACAGGGAATTGGGGTATTATGTTGCTAGTAGTGTGAGAGAAATAGAAATATTAATCTCCTAAGAAAGCTCACTGAAATACCACAACAACTGGGCAATCCCAACAGATGTCCTGGGTGGAGAGAGACAATGGCCTTATTCAGAGATGTACAGATATTCCCAACATAGTTGCCCTGTAGAGCCATGGACTCCCGCGATTGGAGATGCGCATTTGTGTCTCCTTAGGATTGAATGGAAGACGCACTCCCGCGACCAGAGATGCGCATTCGCGTTTCCATAGGATTGAATGGAGATGCACTCCTGCGATCGGGGATGCACCATAGGGTATCGTGGTGCATAGTGCGATGCGCGCGCACGTTTGTGGCGTGATCAGCCACAATGAACCTGGGTGCATCTATATGGTGTTGCAATCGCAGCTGCAATTTCTTAAGCTGCAGAGGTGCGATTGTTTGTAATTAGCACCATCCCCTAACAGTACTGAGATACCCACTGTAGCCATCGCTAACAGCACCACAACTAAATACACATTTGCTGCTCACACGCAGGTTCTCAGATTAATCGATAATGTGAGCAACCCTATGGTCAAGCAGATTCTGGACTGAGATGCTGGAGGCATCTTATGTTCGTAAGGGATCACAGACGTCTGCTGTGCCCCACCCCCAAAATGGCACCGTCCCGCCTGCAATTTGCCGACCACTCCCCTGTTTCCTGCTCCAAATGGTGCCATCCTGTCAATCACTGTGTGATCCCTTAAGGTATGCAATGCATGCAGGATTGCAATGGGGGCTGGGTACATGCGTAGTTCATCGATAATAGCTCAACTGCAAAAAAATCGGAAAAGAATACAACTCTGTATCAGGCCCAATATCAGGAAGGGATAGGCTGAAATATAATATATATATATATATATATATATATATATATATATATATATATATATATATATATATATATTGTGATAGAAGCACTGGAGAAGTGTGAAATGAATTCTAAACTTGTCCAAGATTCCTGTCTTATGTCTTTTAAAACCCCCAGGAGAAGTCTGTTAGAAAAGCAGACTAGTAGTGTTGGCTTCTGTGAAAAGCCGGAATGGGTCCTGGGGGAGTGGATGTGAGGAGAGGGAGGGCTCCATCCACAGGCCACTCCAGGTTTTGGGCCTTTCAACCTGGTAGCAGGCACATTAGGGCATCCATCTGGAACTGGCTGATTTAAGCTGGGTTTGTTTGTGGCTGAGTGTCTCATATCTGGGGGAGTTGGCAGTCTAGCCTGTTCAGAGACACTTGGTTGAAACCCTGTAAGTACTGTGCACGTGTTTTGTTGATGGTAAGGGCAATAGGTCCTACCATTGTTGTAGAAATCAAAAACAGATAGGTGCGCTAACTGTTCAATTGCTGTCTAATATAAAAACCTGCAGCTGATACCAAAGGGGCTTCTGCATAAGGCCCTCATAACAAGATAGAGAAAAAGAAATAAGGTATCTGCGCTGGTATTTATATGAATATATGACACCTTTATGTAACAATTATATAATTTATTCAATAGTGAACTGCAGTTCAATAAAACATACACACATGCAACAAGTATTGTTAAAAATAGTAGCCATAAATGGTACAAACAGCCATATAATTGGGATAATAATTCAGAGAAATTGTATCCAATAATCCCAACAATTCAATTCACACTAGGATGCGTGCAAATGAGGCTGCCCGATGTTTGGAAATGTGGTTCTGTAGCTGAACAATGTCACAAGTCCCTCTTATATCCCAATATGTATATTCCGTGTAATTATACTCCTTACCCCACAGAGGCTCACAGGATGGAAATGTAACGGCAATGATGTCAGCTGATTGGCGCCATTATGGCAATTGTTGCCCGCACTCTGGGTATGGATCGGAGATCCGTTGGTATGTAGGTACAAAGTAGTGCACAAAGGGTGCCAAGGCTGGGCTGGATGTTGCCACCGAAGCGACCCCCGAACACACCTCAGGCGGATGGGCAACCAGCCCGCACGGAGGAGGACGCCGCGGCAAGGAGCCCCAAGAGGAGAAGGACACCGGCAGCGGTCAGCAAGCACGTGTCCATCCCAACGTGGCAGGAGCCCGGCGGCTAATGGATGTGGAGTCAAGCGGCCACCGAGTGTTGTACAGGCGGCTGCCAGAAGCTGGGCTTGCGGAGATTCAGCTGGTTTGAAGCGGGGAGCCCGGATAACAACCACTTGAACAAATAGTGCAGTGGGAAGCGGTTAGCAGTTCACTGGTTCCTTGACGCGTTTCTCCCCTAGACAGGGGTTTTCTCAAAAGGCAAATGGCATGTCAGTCCTCTGTGGGAATCGCTTTTTAAACTCAATCCAATTATATAATTAGTGAACATTGTATCCATCTGTATGGCTGACTCAATACAGCCCTCCAATATTGGTAGACACATTTCACTCCTCTCAAAGCGGTATATATCATTTTAAACATAAACACAATTATTTGTTTTATAGACACAAAAGGAGACAATGAAAAGACAAGAAGAGAAAATGAAATTTATAACCAGTAAATGATATATTGTAAAATACTAACAAATCTAAAAATATTAATACAAAGGTGGAGACATCCTAGGTAAAGAGAACATGCATATATATCTCTCTCTCTCAGGGTCCCTCATATAAGCCATCAATAGGCTATAATCCAAAATCAGAATCAAACTATAAATAAATAAATATCCAAAGCCAATCTAAATAAATGACTGTAAATATGCAGGTGTATAAACCTAAAAATAACACCTATTATGTATGCAAATAATAAACAAGGTATATGTCGAGTTAAAAATATAAATGTTAATATAAAAAATAAAAAATTAAATAAAAATAATATTAATATAATAATAAAATAAAAAATAAAAAAATATATATAATTAATAAACATATATCAACTCAATCTATAGACATAAATCCAAATCTATGCTAAGCACCATTCCTAATCAAAATCCATATCTATTGTTTCATTGAGACCATCTGGGCACATGGTCCGTAATGTGAGGATCCAATAAGACTCTCGCATACACAGTTTACGAAATCGATCCCCTCCCCTTGATGTAGGTGCTATGTGTTCAATACCCACAATCGTAAGTGATCCTGGATCTTTGGCATGTACTATATTGAAATGTCTAGACACACTATGTTTCTCAAAACCGTTAATGATGTTCCTCCTGTGTTCACAGAATCTAATCTTAAGGGATCTGGTAGTGCGGCCTACGTAGTATAGTCGGCACGAACACTCCAATAAGTAAATGATATAAGTACTATTGCAATTTATGAAGGATTTAATTGAAAAGACTCTATCTGAATCCTTAGTCGTAAATGTAGAGGTCCTATGTCTAATGGAATTACATGTAATACAGCGAGTGTGTCCACACTTGTAACACCCAATTAATTTAGGCAATAGACTCAAGGCATTAGAATACACTGACAATTCACTTTTGTTTTTATTTATTTTATTGGTGTTCAAATTACCCTTTGAAAAGAACCTGGGGGCTAATACATTCTTTAGATTATTTGCTCTTTTAAAAATGACCTTTGGACCTAGTCCAACCTGTGACTTCAGAAGAGGATCCATCTGTAGAATCTTAGAATTATGTCTAACAATATTCTTAATTCTATGTGCACAACAATTAAACTTGGAAACAAAAATATTCGATTTATCAAAAGAAACTTCATCGTTTGAGATACTTCTATTACCTCTAACTTTAGGAACTAATAAATCGTTGCGGTTTATCTTGGATACTGACTCCACTGCATAATTTAGTATTCTATCGGGATAGTTATTTTCTTTAAATACTTCCACTAATAGAGTAGATTGTTCAACGTAGGATGTATTCCTTGAACAATTGCGACGGATACGTCGCAACTGTCCAAAAGGAATATTCTCCAGCCATCTCTTATTGTGATTACTATGATAATCTATGTAATTGTAAGAATCAACCTCCTTCCGATATGTAGAGGTCTCAATATGACCATCAATCACCTCAAGCTTGATGTCCAGGAAGGTAATACAAGTGGGGTGACAAGTGCTCGTGAATGTGAGATTAAAGTTATTTGAATTTAAATGCCTAATAAACTCAGAAACCGTATCATCATCACCATCCCAAATAAAGAATAAATCATCAATAAATCGACGATAGAGGACCAGGTTCGCACCGAATCGCCCCCCCCCCACACACATGAGTCCTCAAAACGACCCATATAGAGGTTGGCGAAACTCGTCGCGAACCGGGTCCCCATCGCAGTGCCCGTGCATTGTAAATAAAATTGTGAATCAAACAAAAAATAATTGTGTTTAAGAATAAATAAAATTGATGATGATAAAATAAACTCATGCTGTCTCCCTGAGACGACACCATCACGCATTAAGTAGAACTCTATAGCTTCCAATCCTCCCTCATGAGGAATATTAGTATAAAGTGAACTTACATCACAAGTCAAAAACCGATAACTCGTCTTCCATGTAATCTTGGATAAACAGTTCAAAAAAATCGGTATTGTCTTTAAGGTGTGATCTCAGGGAGGCAGCGTGTGGTTGTAAAAAGTGATCTACATAAAATGACAAATTTGCTGTGAGTGACCCTACACCAGAAATTATGGGACGACCCGGTGGACAAATTAAATCTTTGTGTACTTTAGGGAGGTGATAATAAGTGGAAATGATAGGGTGAATACAAAATAAAAAATCTAATTCCTTCCTGGATATCATACCATCACTAAGTGCCTCATCAAGCAATAGCTTGAGCTTTTTCTGAAAGCAGATAGTGGGATCAGAGGGGAGGGTATGATAGTAGGTCCCATCCAAAAGGAGCCGCATAGCCTCCTTTATATAGTCACCTACATCCTGTATCACTACCGCTCCCCCCTTATCCGCTGGCTTAATAATTATGGTAGAGTCAGAGGATAATTCTCTTAATGCTACTAATTCATGGTTAGACAGATTTCGTTTATATTTGAAAGAATCCTGTTCCTTCTCACACATCACTCTAAAATCATCCAAGGTTTTTTTATAAAACGTGTCTATGCAGGAATTCTTATACTGCAAAGGAAAAAACTTAGATTTTTTAGAGAACTTAGATGGTTCTTGAGGGCAGTTAATGTTATAAACCGGAATTTCTTTCAAGATAGGTTCTTGTTCCAACAATAATTGTTCCAACATGAAAACAGCCTCCTCATCATCTTTGTCTAAAATCATGGGCATACCTGAAGGATCTCTATATTTTAATCTTTTATTTGCAAAATATCTTTTGCGGCATAGACTGCGTACATATCTATTTAATTCAACAAATAATTCAAAGAAATTTGGTTTTGATGATGGAGCAATTTTCATTCCCCTTGACAGTAAATTAGTTTGTTCCTCAGAAAGTATTTTCAAGGATAGATTAATTACAGCTCTAGGGGAGTCCCCATATTTGCACCCCTGGAGTTTTTTCTTTCCTTTTGGAACCATTCGTCCTCCTCTAACTCTGAATTTCTCCTTTTTGGTGTGCCCACTTGTGTTGGAAGGTATCTGTTCTGCAATGTTGGATTTAATAATTGTTTCTGATTCTGATGATTTAGATCCCTCTCCTGATATGGATGAAAAACCGAAGATCTATTTCTCTGACTGATGGTAGTCTTAGGTCTTCCTACTTTATTATCTCCCCATGAAGGTACCTGAGATACATTACTGGTCCGGAATCTAGCTGGTGTTTTAATACTTGGTTGAGAAACTCTCACCAATCCTGTCTCCTCTCTGGAATGAAAATTAGTGTCTCTCCTATGTCCCAGTGAAGGGTGCTTATTATAGGTTCTAACCATATTGTTTTTGTAATCTTTACTATCTCTAATAAATTTACTGTTCTTCTTGTCTATTATCTCTTTTTCAAATGTTTCTACTCTTTTGTTAGTTAAACAATCACGATCATGAAACAGGGGATGATCTTTTAATAATTCAAGACCCGTTCTGATAGTATCAATTTCAACAGCCGTTTCTTTAATCTTAAGGTCTCTATATTCTACTAATAATTTCATTAAGGAAACTGAGCATAAATCAAGAATACCCTCCCATTTCTCACTAAACACAATGTCATCCTGAAAAGAAGACCTCTTGAAGACCCTAAGGCCCCTGGGTATGATGTTATTCTTAATGTATTTCTGTAACATACACATGTCAAGCCAGTGGCGAGTCTCCGTCTTCAAAAGGTCTTCTAATTTAAAAAAAGACCTAAAGAGAGTCTCATTACTTCCATCATCTACATCAATAGTGGGACTATTAAAATAGTCCTGTCTCCTTTTGTGTCTCTCATTACAGCAATTCAAAGGCATTATAAAAGTGCTTATCAATTACTATATAAATAACTCGTATATAAACAGCAATTAAAATAGAATATGCTGCACCAATGCAGACCAATAGAATAAAGAAAAAACAGATAGGTGCGCTAACTGTTCAATTGCTGTCTAATATAAAAACCTGCAGCTGATACCAAAGGGGCTTCTGCATAAGGCCCTCATAACAAGATAGAGAAAAAGAAATAAGGTATCTGCGCTGGTATTTATATGAATATATGACACCTTTATGTAACAATTATATAATTTATTCAATAGTGAACTGCAGTTCAATAAAACATACACACATGCAACAAGTATTGTTAAAAATAGTAGCCATAAATGGTACAAACAGCCATATAATTGGGATAATAATTCAGAGAAATTGTATCCAATAATCCCAACGACTGGCTTATTATCCGATGGGACAAAAATGGCAATTCACACTAGGATGCGTGCAAATGAGGCTGCCCGATGTTTGGAAATGTGGTTCTGTAGCTGCACAATGTCACAAGTCCCTCTTATATCCCAATATGTATATTCCGTGTAATCATACTCCTTACCCCACAGAGGCTCACAGGATGGAAATGTAACGGCAATGATGTCAGCTGATTGACGCCATTATGGCAATTGTTGCCCGCACTCTGGGTATGGATCGGAGATCCGTTGGTATGTAGGTGCAAAGTAGTGCACAAAGGGTGCCAAGGCTGGGCTGGATGTTGCCACCAAAGCGACCCCCGCACACACCTCAGGCGGATGGGCAACCAGCCCGCACGGAGGAGGACGCCGCGGCAAGGACCCCCAGGAGGAGAAGGACACCGGCAGCGGTCAGCAAGCACGTGTCCATCCCAACGTGGCAGGAGCCCAGCGGCTAATGGATGTGGAGTCAAGCGGCCGCCGAGTGTTGTACAGGCGGCTGCCAGAAGCTGGGCTTGCGGAGATTCAGCTGGTTTGAAACGGGGAGCCCGGATAACAACCACTTGAACAAATAGTGCAGTGGGAATGTGGGAAGCGGTCAGCAGTGGAGTATAATTACACGGAATATACATATATACATATTGGGATATAAGAGGGACTTGTGACATTGTTCAGCTACAGAACCACAATTCCAAACATCGGGCAGCCTCATTTGCACGCATCCTAGTGTGAATTGCCATTTTTGTTCCACCAAATAATAAGCCAGCCGTTGGGATTATTGGATACAATTTCTCTGAATTATTATCCCAATTATATGGCTGTTTGTGCCCACCATTGTTGTAGCAAGGGAACCTGCTGTGTAGTTAGTGCCTAGCCGGGCTAGGACTTATATTTATTCTTTTGTTTATATTTTTGTGTGTGGCACAATAAAGACTGGCGCTGAAAAGTTTGTACAAGAGTCCCAGACTTGTCTCCTGTTTCTACAGCTGCTGTGTAAAGAGGGAGTCCATCTACCCTCGGAGAGGGACCCCTGTCCCAACTGTGTCACTATATATATATATATATATATATATATAAAATTTTCTGGATCAATGTATCAATTGCCTATTCAGATGCATGGAGATGCTGCATCTTATGGGAGTGTTGCATGTGTGGTTTTGTTCAGAGATGCAGAATCATTCAAGCAGGAGACCATATTCGCACGGATATTCTGCACCTACCATAGGGCTGGTGCAAGTGTCAGTGTGCATAGACTGCACACTGAGCAGTATTTGCCCCAGCATAGTCGCCCCAAGCAGTATTTGAGTGTCTAAGGATGCTCTAAGTGGGTGTCTTAATCTTTGCACATTCGAACATACGATTGTAAACCAGGGAAGAGCCATTTAGTGGCATTAGCATAAAGTAGTAGGTGTAAAATGCATAAATTCCAGGTTTGATAAATAAATGGCCCAGCCAGAAGATAACCAATTTGCTGTAGAATATATGGCGACTCAATTACATAAAGTCCCTGGTAGGCATCTGTCCGTTTGTTCCAGCTAATCTCGAGAACCACTGGATGCATATGTTGGGTCACCTTATAGCGGTGGTGATGGGGAGAGACAGCAAGCCAGCAGTGGCCAGTCAGCAGAATACTGAGGTGGGTGACCCTGCACATACAGTTGAGAGCTGCGGTAGTGGGGGAGCAGATTTTATTTTTCTTCCCTTCCCTAATTGGCCAGTGAATGAGAAGGGGGCGGGGAGAACATGAAGAATGCAGGGAGACAGAAGTCTTCTCTACTCTTCTGCCCTCAGGAGGAACATTACACCGTCCTGAGATGTCAACGTTTTTTGTAGAAGCGAAATAGAAAGATGAGCTTTCTGTGCTTCTGTGAATCGCTCTCCATACTACTGTATGGGGAAGAGATATCTACAATGATCATAGATTTCTCCACGGTGACCCGTTCTATGAATAGGAAAAAGCAGTGAAAATCCCTGCTAACACTGATAAAGGGCTTTTCACTGCTATATGAGGACCCCAAAATTTTTTCGTGTTGACATCAGGAGGTAAAACGACTAATGTCATCTACAAGGAAATTGTATAAGACCTCTGTTAAAAAACTATCTACGTAAATTCAAAATTACTCCTGTGCGAAGCCAGGGTGTGTTGCTAGTTTTTTATTTTTATTGAAACAGAAAAATATACATATACAAAACATCGTACACCATAAAAAACAAGAATAAATGAACACAAGTCGTAATCAATATATTGCATCCATAGGTTTTGCTGGGCTTTCTTGGGTTCAGTGGAAACGGAGGTTACCCGCAAAAAACCCGGGACAAGGGTGCAGTGGAAACGGTGTAAGAGCAGAGTGCGACCCGGCAAAATAGTAAATATCAGATAAAAATTCTGGGACAGACGTGGGATTTTGGAGGAAAAGAGGTAGAAAGAAAAGGATGTCAACATCCAGTGGACATACTGTAGCTATAGGAACAATATATGCATGTAAAACAGGTAGACCAATAAGAAACCTAAACAACACAGTCCAAGCATGTCAAAAATATGTCAAAAGAAAGCAATAGATACAATCAGTAATGCCGTTGAAAACCTGTTAACTGCTATGTACTTTTCAAAAGCATAATACCAAGGCTGAAGTATATAAATATATACTTAGATAAAAATAGCTGTATACAAAGACATACCCTCACTCAGGTATACACATCCATCAAGGCCTTCCATGCGATATCGAGAGTATCAAAAGTAGGGATTAAGTTAAGATGTCAACAATATACTACTGGAAGAGAGCTACACATAAAAACATGTCATGAACTCTCCGCCAGGCCTTAATACAAACAAATGATCAAAATCAGAGTATAATGACAATCTGGAGAAACAGGGCCAGATTGAAATAGCGAACAATAAAGCTGGGTACACACCTAAGAGATATATATCTGCAGATCGAGTGATCTGCAGACATATCTGCAAATTACTGAGCCACAAAGGGAGCAGCAGCGCCATCAACAACAGCAGCAACAACAAGAGCAGCACTAGCAGCAGGAGTCCGAGGAGGCTGGTAAGTTAAGGGCCACTAGTTGTTTGTAGACACACAGTAATGTAAATGTCACAATGACACTGTGAATGTTGCTCTGTAGGTACATCCAATCTTCCACCTAAAAAGAGGCATCTCACACCACAGTCTTTTGATCAGCCAATAACCCCACCAAGATGTCAGGATGTGGTATTGTTTTCTGGGGGACCCTCTTCACTTCTTCTTGATGGTGAGTTTGAGTGAATCTGAAAAGGGAAATATATGTGTAGCTAATGTTTTTTTTATAAAGCATTTTTTTTTTTCAGTTCAAGGAACATGGTATGTTTTTGGGCACAAAGTAATGTATGTTTGCTTACCTTGTAAAGGCTTTATCTATTTAACATTTTCAAATTGTTTTTTTAATGGTCTACTTATAACTGGCATGTATTTTTTCTTTTGGACACAATGGCCCTCATTCAGAGCCACTCGCAAACAGCAGTACGCTCGTTGCGTTCCGATGTTGAATAACCGCGCATGCGTCGGTGTAACACTGCGCATGTGCGTACGGCAGATTGCGAGCTTTTTTGGTCTCGTTCGTCAAATAGCGTACAGGAAGTGACATGTCAAATGTGATTGACAGAACAGGGCGTTTTTGGGTGTTGACGGGGGTGGAGATGGAAAAACGCAGGCGTGGCGAGGCATTTTTGGGGCGTACATACATTAGCAGATGCGAGTGTAAAATGTGTTCGGACCGACTCATACGTCACTGGATGATCCTCTTTCCCTTCAAAATGCTCGCACAGCTTAGGGTCTGGATTACTCGACCACATTGGCGATGGCCTTCTCCTCCGTCCCGGGACTCCACGATGTTGTTGCAATTAATCGCGGGAGGGCTGAAAAGCAATTAGTGTTGGATTGAAAACCGGCTTGGTATGTGTTTTGAAATCAGTTTTTTGGGATAGCACAAAACCGTACTCAGGTGGAAATCAGAGCTGCTAATGTCAGGATGACACAATCAATTTGCGTACATTTGTGGGGGTTTATTTTGCCCTCAATTTGGTGGTTAGGGCCTATTGTAACAATAATGTCATCATGTTTTAATTTTCTCACCATTTTATTTTTGCCTCTTGAATTTGCCTCGTTATATGAATTTTTAAACGTTCCTTAAAGACCCCATTTTTTTTTATTTTTTTTGGCAAGTTTTTGCCTTTTGGTCCAGGATTAAATGTAACCCATTTGTACAATAATTTCACAATCCAATGTCAGATTTTTGGTGTCAATTTATTGGTCAAACAAAAAATAAATTATTAAAAAATTTGGGGACATCTTTTTTTGGCAAAGATCTGTCCCAAAATCAAACAAATTGGCCCAACATAACTGTTGACATAAACATACAACAAAAAATTAAAAACATTTCACAAGAAAGGAGAGGGAAGTTTTGACCAGAAAGGAATATGAGCCAAGCACAGAAGGATTGTGGGAAAAGTCGCCATTGCTGTCACCGTTTTTTCACCCGTTTGGATGGGGGAGGGAAGGCGCCAGACCGGGTCCGGGATGTCATCGGGCTGGCCTGTCCAGAGGCAGATGTTGTGGCCTCTGGACTAGGCACAGGGCTAGGCACATTTGGAGGATTGGCTGATGTTGTGCCAGAGGTGGAGGATCCTGATGTTCCGGCAGGAAGGGAGGTCGGCTCCACCATGTGCTGGCGAACGAGCTGCTCCAGGGCATTGGCGATGCGGATGTTGGCCCTGGTATTTTCCGCCAGGGCCTGACCAATGGTCACGTTGGCCGCAGCATTTTGCTCCAGGGCCTCAGCCACCCGTAGCAGACTGGCGTCCATCCTCTGCAGAATCTCCGTATGGAAATCCGATTTGAAATTGAGTTCTGTGAGGAGGGACACTGCCTGCGAGGGGGATTGCCCTGGACTGGCTTCTGCAGGGTCCTCAGCCGGATGTACTGGTTCCTCCCCTGCCGAGCCAGCAGAAATTCGGCGGCCAAGGCTCCCCTCTGGAGCAGACTCATCCGCCTGTGTCTCTGTTAGGAAAAATGAGAAAAGACTCACATTATAATCTACATATTGGCACAATAACATTTCAGAGTTGGTGACATCAAAAGATTTACCTGGGACAACATGAGGAGCCGCAAAGTCTGGCATGTCCGTATCCATGTTGGACACGCCAAACACCTCCACAGGCTGCACACACCCCTGTGCCAGCTCTTCTAAATCCGTCAACTCCAATGACACAGGGGTGGGACCCCCACCTGTCCCCCTTGCATGCCTAGCCCTGTCCGCGAGTTTTTGCTTTAGGCGATATTTGAAGTCGCCCCATCTGTGGGAAAAAATGGAAGCCATTATCCTTTTGTTTAAAATGGTGTTTGTTTTTAGGGGGGGCAAGTGTTTACTTACCGCCGTTTGATATCCCGGGCTAGACGGACATAATCACCCACCCTATTGACAGCAACGGCTACCTCTTCCCACATTCTCCCCTTCTGGCTTAGACTCATATTCCTGTCTGCCTGTGGCAGGATGTCCACACACTTCTGTATCAAAACCTCCATCTCCTTTCTTGTGAAATGTGGCTGCCTTTTTTTTTTGGCAGCTTTGGCCGGAATACTGGGCCCAGCAGCCTCTTCCATGTCATCCTCCTCACCTATTTGTGTAAATATTCATATTTCACAAATTCACAACTTGCCCAATCTTATGTTTCAAATTAATCATTGATACAAAATGCATGAAAGACTTACCGCCTGACTCCTGGGCATTGTTTCCCTGGTCTGTCGCCATGTCTGAGGTCCAAACAAGAAATACACCAGAATTTTAATGTGTTTTCGTGACGTATTTATACATGTGTCCTTATTTTGCGGCCGCATCATTGATTGTGCGTTCCTATGATCCCTCCTTAATTTGTGCGGGAAACGAAACACTATTTATGGCTTGGTGTGTCTCGAGTCGAGGTGGCGTTTTTGGATTGTTGGAGGTTACCTTGGCTGGAGTTTCTTGTTTGCGGATAAAGGAGTTGGCGTTTGGAGTTTATTTTGTTTGCTAGATTTGCGTTTTTATTTTCCGTTCTCTTTTTTGTTTTTTGTTTTTTTGGCCTCGTTTCTTGATTTGGTAAGTTTTGTGAAGTCTAACTTTTGATCAATTGTTGTCTCATTGTGTTTCTTCTTGTTTTTAATTTTTGGATCCATAATTTCATATATTTTAGCTTTTTATTAATTTCGGACCCAAAGACCTTTTGATTTGGACTCTTATATATTTGCTCTTGGTAAGTCCATTTTTTATCTTGTATTTGTGAACTAATTAGCGCATTTTTGTCAGTTTGTATAGTGACTTGTATTTGCGAACTAATTAGCGCATTTTTACTACTTACTATTGTGACTTGTATTTGCGAACTAATTAGCGCATTTTTACTACTTACTATTGTGACTTGTATTTGCGAACTAATTAGCGCATTTTTACTACTTACTATTGTGACTTGTATTTGCGAACTAATTAGCGCATTTTTACTACTTACTATTGTGACTTGTATTTGCGAACTAATTAGCGCATTTTTACTACTTACTATTGTGACTTGTATTTGCGAACTAATTAGCACATTTTTACTACTTACTATTGTGACTTGTATTTGCGAACTAATTAGCGCATTTTTAAATGCTTATTAATCCTGTAAAATTTTTTGTGGTTGCCCTTTCGCTTTTTTGGCAAACATTTCAACCCATTTTGATGTACTGTGTGCAATGTCGTTTTGCTCTTTTGCCAAATGTGTGTTTCGCATATTTTAAGTTTTGTCTAGCACAAAATTTAGAAACAAAAATGCACAGAGTGAAATTTGTCAAATTATTTTTGTGATTAATTTCAGTTTGGACGTATCATGACAATACCCTGGCATGTAAGCAGCAATGGATGGTATCATCAAGCTAAGTTGTTTTTAATTTTCTGTTGGGGTGGGTCCAAAGCCTTACATTCCAATCTTGCCATTTCAGGTTGATCTTGGGCGGATTGTTCTGGCCATGCTCCCGGAAGCCGACCAACCTCAATCTCGTCCCAGGCGTAGGCATCGTAGGCGTGCAAGGCCCCAGATATTTCGAACACGTGTCACCCTTTTTGGAATGCCCGATGATGAGGTTTTAAGACGCTACCGTCTTCCTCCCAAAATCATCATAGACACTCTCTCATTAATAGAGAGTGATCTTGAGCGGCAAATTGACAGTCCTACAGCAATACCACCACTTACGCAATTTATGGCGGTGTTACATTTCTGTGCCTCAGGATCGTTTCAAACAACGGTGGGAATAGTGGCGGGCATCTCACAATCCTCCTTTTCCCGGATCCTGAGGGCAGTGATGGAGGCACTTTTCAAGCACCTCCATCATTTTATTCAAATGCCTTTGGATATGGGTGCCCTTAGTGTGGCCAAGGCCAATTTTTACCAAATAGCTGGCTTCCCACACATCATAGGGGTTGTGGATGGTACTCACATACCACTTCAGCCTCCAGCATGGCTGGAGGCCATATTTCGAAACAGGAAACACTATCACTCCCTGAATGTAATGGTGGTATGTGATGCCTCCCTCCAGATCCTGTTCCTGAATGCAAAATTACCAGGAAGTGCACATGACTCATTCGTCATCCGGCAATCAGGGATATGGCACAAATTAACCAACCTACAAGCTGGTGATGCGTGGCTTCTGGGTAAGTGGAGACCTTTAGTACATAACAATGTTAAGCTTGATACACAGTGATCCTGATGTTGTCTATTCTTTTTCACAGGAGACAGTGGATACCCTTGCATGCCCTGGCTGCTCACTCCTTATTTGGCTCCCACACCAGGTCCACAAAGTGAGTTTAATACCGCACTTACAGCCACCAGGCAAGTGGTGGAGCGCTGTATCGGCCTTTTAAAAGGCCGATTCAGATGCCTCCACCGCTCTGGTGGCGAGCTCATGTATTTGCCGGATATGGTTTCGAAAATTGTGGTCCTGTGTGGGATCTTTCACAACATCGCCATAAGGAGTGGTGTTCCAATGCAGCCAGAGGATGCCTTACCTGAGGATGGCCCCCCCGAGGTTGGTCGGAGGTCAGTATGTGGGGGGGTCATACGCGATGATGTGGTGTCCCGATATTTTAGGTAATTATTGATCAAACAACAGTGTGTATACCCAATGTGTTACGGTTTTTTAACATTCATCTTTTTTGATATTAATTCTTGCACCATCTTCTAGTTTGTTTGCATAATCTTTGGCACTCCCACGATGACTACTTCCTGCTACCCTTCAAAAACCTTTCTGTTGAAACTTCGGGAATATATTCTGACACCAATATTGCAACGCCATATTTTTGAAATCATGTGGGCATGGACCTTCGTCAACCAGTTCTTGATTTGTTGTGTGTTTGTTTAGTGTTTTTGGTATGTGGTGTTTTTCTGATTATCACTGTGTGTTTTGTTTGTGAGTGACCACTTTGTATTTTGATTTCTGTTGTGAATAAATATTTGGAGAGTGTAATTTGTTTCCTTTTTGGGCACGTTAGAAGCAAGTGTAAACAAACTCCCAAACGTTAATTTTACCTAAGGGGTAACCCAGTAATGAAGCAAGTGGAGCTAAAATGTAATATGTTTTCGGGGTACTAACCAACACAACAAGGAATCGTGTACAATCAGTTGCCTTCGTAAGATTGTCCGAAGCAGTTTGGCCACCAAATAGGAACCTGAAAAATGGTGTAAACTATCATGTTGACCACCACAAAAAAGGAAAATGACATTGGTACTGGGAGGTGTTTCTTGTGTCTGTTTGCATTCAAAATAGAACACACAATCTGTAGTGAGATTCTGTGGCAAACCTTGCTTGAAGAGTCTACTTATGTCAGTGTAAAGAATCTTGGATTTACTCCAAACGCATGAGACAGAGCTTGATTTAAAACTGATTTATTAAGAAACAATTTGTAAAAAAATAAAAAAAAAAACTAATTCCTAAGGAGGACCAACAGATGGTCAAGGCCCTGCATAAGCCCGGTGACCTGCTCCCGCATACGGCCCACACAATTCACTATCTCTTCCCGACGCCTCTGTTCCTCTGTGGGTGACAAAAGTTTTGGGATTAATAAATCGATAATGAAGCAACATTGTAAAGAAACACAAAACAAGCAAACCAAAACTTACAAGCTTGTGGGCCAAAAAAACATTACACGGATAAAACCCAGCACCCCAAAATGTCTAAGGGCAAAAATAAGGCACACAGGTGTGATATGTGTATGGTGACATCAGCAGGAACAGGTAAAGACAACCCCCAAAAATACCCTAAGGCGACAAAAAGTCAAAAAAAATGGGGACGACACATGATTACATACAAACAGTTTGTGGTGTCCAAAATAAACTTTAAAAACATACCGTTCTCCAAAACGACAGAGCCAGAAGCCACTCCCTGGACCACCTCGGAGGTGGCTACATTCCCCAACCCGAGGGGCAAGGTGTTTTCGGGATCCTGGGAGGGGGTATTTGGAGGAGGGACGGATGGAGGAGAGGGGGAATTGGGCTGGAGGGGAAGTAGGCCTGAAATTTCGGCCACAGGGTCTGGGGAGGAGGGGGTAATAGAGGAATTGGGGGTTGGAGAGAGGGGCCGGGACCGGCGTCTTGTGTGGCGATGCCGCCGTAGTGTTTGCTGTGCCCCTAAAAAATGACAAAAATATTGTGGTTAGTTTCAACAGGAAACCAAAAAAAAAAAAAAAAAAAACACAATAGGACAGACATGAAAACATGCACATGCAGATATGACTGCAATGACTCAATAGGACAGACATGAAAACATGCACATGCAGATATGACTACAATGACTCAATAGGACAGACATGAAAACATGCACATGCAGATATGACTACAATGACTCAATAGGACAGACATGAAAACATGCACACGCAGTTAGGGCCCACAAGATAAACTTGAAAACCACAGTCCAGAACACTTACTTTCCGCAATCTGCATGCGAAAGCATGCCAGCAAGCGGGGCGTCCGCCGGTGCAGGTCCGACCACCTGCGCTCCAGCTGGCCAATATGTCGGCGTGAGCCGAAGGAGCGCAGGCGTCGACGTACCTCCGCATATGCGGAACACTTGCGCCTATTGGAGATGGGTGGAGGCTGACTGGTGATCCTCCTGTCCATCACCTCCGTCAGTACCAGCAGTTCGCGCCTGGTGAATGCGGTGGATCTCATGATGGCAATGGTGTTTTTTTGTCAAAATATTTTTAATAAAGCACCACAAAAAAATTTGATTGGCTAATGTATTTGGGAAATTAACAGGACAAATTCTATTGGTTAGTGTATGAGTCATGTGTTCGACAGGGCCACAAATCTCTTGAGAGTTATGATAGGCTTGATGCAGTGACATGCGTAAGCAAATTTAAATAAAGAAATGAACCACAGAAAAATTGTGGGGAGACAAACAAATAGAACAATTGTTTAATTGGGGCTAACATGTCTTTTGAACAATAAAAGCGAAGGTTTCAGCCGTACGTATTCTGCGAGCAAATACAAACACGGACAAGATTAAAGTTTATTGCATTGTGTTGAAAAAAAAAAAACAATTAAGCTAATTGATACATTGATTGGCATGATACGATTGAGGGAGGTAGGCCGAAAAAACGAGCAGGTAATCGGAATCTGACAGTCCCACTTCCGGTTTGTACTTGTGCGTGTGTTCCCTTCAAGCCATTTTGGGGATGTACGCTCGCTATTTGGCACGCTCGTTAGTCAGAGGAGAGGTCGCCTGAGTTTGGGGCGGATTTTTAGCTGCGTACGAAAATACGAGCGAGTGCTTGAATTTAAATATTTTTTTACGTACGCCGAACGTGCGTACGCCCACTTGCGAGTGGGTCTGAATCAGGGCCAATGCTTCTTTTTGTTGTAAGTTCAACTTTCCTCATTGTGGGCGATTTGGAACATAGATCTTTTCCTAAATTGAATTAAAAAAACAGTATTATTTTAAATAAGGGTTAATTGTGATTTGCATTAAAACTTAGACATTACAATTGCCCTACAGTGGCTTACGAAATGTAATGTGTGAAAGTATACATAATGTTGTTTTAGCAGACCAAAACTTTAATGTTTTTTTTACAAAAACTATATATATATATATATATCTATATAAAAAAAAAAAAACAGAGTTTACACAACTTGACAGAAACAATATTTGGAGGTTACACAAAAACAAACCTTGCACTTTGGATTTTTTGGTCATTCCATACATTTGCAAACTACTCAAACCAACTAACACAGGCCAACAGTTGGAGATAGTACAATTAGTCCATGAAATAATATTAAACACAGTAATTCTGTCACTTCTTTAAAATATATGTTGTAATTATTGTCTATGGGCCTGATTCAGACCCGCTCGCAAGCGGGTCGATGGTGGCCCAGTGCGCACGCGCGAGCCCCGGAGCGGGCACAATAAGCACTCGCTCCATGGCTCCCAAGCGAACGCCTGCCGTTTGTGGGCGGCCCCACTGATGTCAGTGTAACCCTTCATTACCAGTTAGTAAATAGTGCCTCCACCCAGATTTGTATCTGATATAAATTATCTAGGCTAACCTGGGAAAGCCCATACTATGTAATGACCGTATTATACTTGGGGTGTATAGTGTTAGTGTATATTGTATTAGAATACAATTTCAATACATTACATACCCAATCACTTATCTATTCTTTCAGGTTCTGGCTCCTCAACAGTTTCTATACACTCCTTCAGGTAAGTAAATCATGCAATATATATATATTTTAGTTATTCTTTTATCCAAGAAAATCACATATAGTTGCAAAAGTAACCTATGCTATTAAGTTTCAATTATAACACTCCTACCAATATAATTATACTATTATAACCTCAAGCAGTATTTTGACAATATAACAATACACATATAAATATACAATGGATTGGATAAACTCTCAGGATTCCCTATAACTTATAGTAAGTGACTATAACAAAAAGAAACCAGAACTGTGGGAAGGACATTTTAAGTTAAAGTCTTGAATACAGCCTCCTGGCAGAATAGATAGTTTCTATCGGTCCTCTTTTACGGACCAAATAATATCTCCGCTTACAGGTGAACCCTGTTCTCAGCTTACGGTATCAGTTACACTCTTATTAAACAGCATAAATATACAGGCTCCGATAGAGGGACAAAAGTCAAAGTGAGAGTTTATAGGTGAAATATTTACAATATCCCCAGATTTCTTTAAAACTAATTCCTTACTAGGTGTTCCTCTCTCTCTCTGGGTCTGATGTCCATGAAAGATGTAATTGTTACAATGTTGCAGCCTTGAATCCTCTGTAGACTGAATAAGTGACTCTGTAACAAGTTATATTCAGCTGCATCAGATAGTCTTATTTCATTAGGAGCCTTAACTCACCCTACTTTCCGCTGGTGTACTTCTGCTCCACTTTCTCTTTCACTATTATTGCTCCCAAGTGATAGCTAAATACATATATATATATATACTGTATCAGTTTACATATGTTGGCAATAGGTGGTATATAAACGCTCAAAGAGAGTGGGCAACAATACTGTTTGAAGTATAAGTCACTATCACTATCCTAGCTGAAACAAATGAGGACTTCCCCTATATCTCTATATATTCTGGGTTGTTAACTTGCTCCTCTTTAATGGTCCTGGCCTTTGGCTGATCCCTCTGTTCTGTATTAGCGAAGCTTACTGGGCTTCTGTATAAGCAAAGTGGTTTCTATATGTTGGTACCCTCAATTGGTAAAGCAAGGTTCCTATACCTATCCAGGTCCCATGCAGCCTTTACGGCTCCTAGATTAAACTGACTGCTTCAGCTTGCACTTCACCGGTTTACTTAACTGTCTGGCCAGCCGTCCATCTACTTCATTCACTCCCCCGGCCTGGAGTCTTCTCTGACGCGGCTGCCTGCCCTGGAAACCACGCCCCCTGGAGATCTCAGGCTACCTTAACAACTGCAGGCCCCCACCATCAAGTGCCTGCTTGGAGCCTCTTACTTCTCCTCCACCACAAAGTCCAGCGACTGCAGTTCGGCAACTACCGCTGAAGGTACCAGAAATACCAGAAAGCCCCACACTGGCCTGTCACTATCCGACTACTGGCTGCCGCTAGGTTTTTCTCTCATTGCCGCGCTGGTAAGTCTGTTGTACAGCTCTGGAGGGGGGAACCACCAACTGACCCAACCGCCGCTGTCACTTACTGTATCCCTCTGGTCATCACATGACCAGCTCCTTTCCTATGGCACTAACCTCTACCCTGAGTGTCCAACTCTATGGAGCAAATGAGACAGAGCATTGTTTGTTTGGAGGGCTCACACTTACAGCAAACTGATCTTTCTAATAGGTTCAATGATAACTTTCTGCGCCTAGTAGAAAATCAAAACTCTGCATTTAGGGATTTTTCAGGCATTTTAGAAAACTTAGGAACACAAATTTTAGGCCGCTTACCTGAAAATACTGCAAGCACCACCTCAAGCAGCACTTCCCAGGCACCAACCCCAATTGCAACACCACCCCGATGCACAACTCGAACAAGAGATGGCAGCCAACAAAGTCAGGGTGGCAGGGGTCACTCTAAGTGAGTTCTGGCAGATTGTAATTAAAAAGTCTATGTTAAAATATGCTGGGTTCCATTGTAAGTACACTGATGGGTACTCATGTAAAATAGAACTTTTGTATGGAGAATACTGTAGTGATGTTACCACTGTAAAATATAACTCATATTTGATTAATAGTACAGTTTATATTAATAGCACTGTCCTAAGTGTAACCTGCTGCTGCTGCTTCTTCTATAGACGCTTCCTACTTTTCCGAGTAAGTTTAAACAAGATTAGTGGCGCTTAAAGTGTTTAAATGACTGCCTTAAAAGGTCTGTTCTAAGGCAGTATAATAATAATAATAATAATAATAATAAATTATATTTATATAGTGCTATTCTCCAGTAGGACTGAAATCTAATATAAGACACGTAACCCATAAATGTTTTATACCAGTCAATTTGTATTAATGCTCTCTTATGTCGGTGTAAGAATCCATATCGTACTTTAAATATAGACAAAGCAAAAGGACAATTTAAGATTGAAATTCAGCAATTTTACCGAAAATGTTTTTCGCAAGTGTCCCTTGTTAAGGCTCTTCCAACTATTTCCAAAGGTAGATTCTAGAGATCTTGTTTGTGGTGCAGTGTGTTGTAATATAATTAGGATATATTACAAACTCTTTAATAAGCAATTTCATTCTCATTACAATTAATGTATAATTCTAATTGGAATTGAAGTGTTTATGAGAATGAGGCTTAGCCAGGTAAGGTCCAAAAATGACCCTTTTTCCATATTTGTCAAGATGGTCTTCAATTTATGTTGCCCTATAGTGTTGACAAAGATAATGGCCCGAGAGATTTCTGGACATTTTCGACATTCAGCAACTGCGTGTCGAAGATTGCAGCACCAGCAAGAACTGTTAAGTTTGCCCTGCCATCAGCTGAAGCAAGAGGTAGTAACTAGGTGGAATTCTACCCTCCATATGCTTCAGCGGATGGAGGAGCAGAAAAAGGCCATCCAAGGCTACACTACAGCCTATGACATAGGGAAAGGAGCGGGAATGCACTTTAGTCAAACGCAGTGGAGAATAATTTCCATGTTGTGCAAGGTTCTCAAACCCTTTGAACTTGCCACATGTGAAGTTAAGCTGGCAGTGTCTGAACTGAGTCAGGTCATTCCCCTAATCAGACTTTTGCAAAAGCAGCTGGAAAAACTGAAGGAGGAGCTGAAACTGAGTGATTCCGCTAAGTATGTGGTAGTAGTGTCCTTTGTTAAGGCTCTTCCACCTCTTTCCAAAGGTAGATACTTGAGGGCTTGTTTGTGGCACAGTTTGTTGTAATATAATTAGGACATTAGAAACTCTTTAATAAGAAATGTCATTCCCATTACAATGAATGTATAATTCTAATTGGAATGAAAGTGTTCATGAGAATGAGGATTAGCCAGGTAAGGTCCAGAAATGACCTTTCTTCCATATTTGTCAAGATGGTCTTCACTTTATGTTGCCCTATAGTGTTGACAAAGATAATGAAGGTCTTACTGATAATATGCCAAATGTATTAAAATGACTCACCCAAGAATCTATTTAAGTAGCTTGACCATAATGTAGCAGATTCTTACAATTTATATCACTGCTTACATAGGGGAACCAAAATGAGTTAATGCTGTAATGATTTCAACTCCTGCAATGAAATACAACAAAAACATGAACCCTACACTTTGTGGAAGTGACATTTTAAAAGTATACCGCACATGCACAGTAAACATTTCAAAACAAAGGTTAGTATACATTATACCATCCTGAGATGGCATTGTTTGCTTCAAAAACTGGCATAGGCCTACTGTAGCTTATCACAGTTTTATATGCTGATCACAGATCACAGACACCAAAACATACTATGGGGACGCAATCAGCTCATAATTAGAGGCATTGCATGAGAAATCATTTTCCCTCTGCAGGACCCCTTTTCTTAAATTGCAGGAATCTGTGGTAATTCCGATTTCTGTTGGTCCCTCAGTCAGTAATAGCTAGTCTCTTCTCCAAGATTAGTGCTAAATTGCTTGTTAATCATTTGACAGTCATATTGTAGTACCATGTGCCATTGCAGGCACACTGTAGCTGGCAGGGATCACGGAGGTGAGAGGTTGTGCTGCAGATGTACATGTGCCGTTATGCATTGCACGTATTGGAGTTGATCAAACCTTCCAGCAAGAGAATACATTGTGGCAATGTGTAATAGGAACTCTTCCAATGGCCAATGAACATGTTAAGCTACAAGCAAGGGATGACATGAGAAGTAAATTACCCTTGCCAAGAATTTATATAATTTGTCATTCCACTGATCTCATGACTGTGGGGTGCATATTAATTACTTTACTAATGTGCTACCAATTTCTTAGAACAATGCCCCTACTAGAATTTTACTCTAACTCTGACACCACTCAGTGTATTATGGTCATTCGACACAATGAATAATTTTCACAGGCTTATGCTGGCCATACACTAGTAGGACCAGCATTAGATAAGATTCACCTTACGACTCCCCGGAGGTCCCTGGCAGTCCCGGCGGCACGATTTGTTGTTTTTCTTTGCACACGATCTGTCGTATGATCAATCGTGTGCCTCATGCGCTCATCAGGAAAAAGTAATTGAAATGAGATGAATGGACGCACGATGCATCGCATGCACAAAATACACGGTATGATCTGCACACTATATGATGGATCACATGGGCCGCGCATCTGATCATATGATACGTTTTAGCAACTGCGGGAGCGTGCATCGGGTCGTATCCTAATTTAAAAATACACGATTTCAACACGATTCATCGTACGACGCATCGAAAATCGGGCAATCGGCCGGAAATTGTGCATGTGTATGGCCAGCATTATTGTTATACAATCAGGCCCTTATTAAGGTTTGTGGAGTTCCCCGCCAATAAACTTGCCCTCCCCTCACAATCTCCATATTGTAATCCCCGTCCTGCTGGTTACCTTACCTCATGCAGTGTTCCTAGTCTGTCTCCAGACCACACAGTTCTTCAATACTCCTTCAGTCTCCGCTGACCAGCAACGTCATTAGATCAGGTACACAACACTGCCGAGAGCCGTCTTGGGAACAGGTGGCAACTAGCACCGGCAAATGGGGAGGGACTAAGGGCCTGATTCAGACTTGGGAATAGAGTGAGATATCTCTCTCAACTGTGAACCTGAACTAACCATATTGCAATGCAAGGGGTGTAAGTACATAAAAAATTTTACATGTGGGGTAAATACTGGCTGCTTTTGCATGTAGCCCACAAATACTGCACAGCTTTATTATTACTCTACAATATTGATGTCAGTTTGGAAACACTCCTCCCAAATCTAAATCTCACTGCACATTTTAAATCTGCCCCATCTGCAGTGCAACATGGCTTCACCAAGATGATCAGTTGAGAGAGCTATCTCTCTCTATTCCCCAGTCTGAATCAGGCCCTAAGATTGCTGGATCAGGACCATAGTACCATTAGGGCAAAGATTGCAGCCATGGTGGGCCCTGGACCAAATATAATCCGGCACTGTATACAGTTACAAGCAGCATTAATATCAATTTCTCCTCAGAGACTAGAGTTCTGGAGTGATAAGAATAGGCTAATTAAATAAATCCAATCAATTGGTATTATAATTGATTGGATTGATAAATATGGATAACGTCTTACAGAAAAATATGACAATAGAAATGTTATAAAAGGGTTTCATAATGTATTCATAATTCATTTTGTTGCTTGGGGGTGGGGTAATATAGAAAGAGGTGAACGGTCCTGTTCAACGGGTCCCCATTAGGGAATTGGATAGTGCATTTTATTCCTGCATGGCACTCCTCTGTGTCATACAAACTCCAGGACCTCACCAGGGGTTGTGAGTTAAGTCAATCCCTCCTGCATCTCCCAAATTAATATTTCACTAAATTAATAACTTGGTCCCATGGACTATCAATCTGGTTCTGGTGTTTGTTATAAGTGCATTGCAATAAGGATTTGAGTTAAGGGCCCCCATAAACTATGTGATGGATTGCCCAATCCTGCGTTCGGATCAGAAATGCTGACCGCCGGTCGGAAATGTCAACCAGCCATTGATGTTCCGCGTTCCGTCGGAGGATCTGAGAAATTATACATGTTAAATTTCACAGATTTGTAAATCACGATCATATTTTAATGTGATTGGCAAATCAGTGAAATTAAACATGTTGGATTTCACCGTCCTGAGATGCCAGGTTGCTGGATCGCAAGGTCGCGGCAATCTGTCGCTAGTGTATGGGCCCCTAAAGACCAAACAGAATCTGTTTGATTGATGAGTTAAGTGACATCGGCATTTTCGGGGAGGTACCGCTATTAGAATCACTCCTAACACTTATTGTGATCCTTTCTCTGGCCCTTGGTTCTTTCACATAAAGAACATTCTGTAATGATTTTGTGTGTGGTTAATGAATTTGGTTAAAAAAAAGTATTAGAATGGTGCTCTACAGGCCCCAGCAAACTCTGTCATGCCTAATTGAAATGTCTGCAAGGACATGCTGTTGCTGGCATATTGGGAACCCATGTTCTAGAATGCCCTGACAGAAAGGGCCTGTTGGCACCTGCAGTGCACTGAAAAATATGTTAAAAATGTTTATTTATTTATAAAAGACAATTAATTGAGGCTATAATTGTCTCATGGCACCACATAAAAAAGGAAGAGCTCCAAACATTGGTTGGCTCAATGACACATCGCTGTGCTGCTGTCTTGAAAAATAAAGGATACCCAATGAAATACTGATAGGACAGTAATATCATAAGTACACAGGGATTTTCACCCTAAGTGTTGATTTCACGGCATAACTTCCCTTGTAATGCAAATATTTGACCTCTGTTTATTGTGTTGAATTCAGCAATAAATTTCCTTTCATTTGATATATGAATCATTGCACTGCGTGAAGTGAAACAGTTTTTCTAAGCATTCGAAGTTGATAAACATTCAAATTTCAAAATGTGTCCGCAATTTTGGCCACCACTGTATGTTATCACTGTCATGTTGTCTGAGAATTCCTCTTAGGTGGTCTTGGAAGTATTGTATCACTGTCACGACCAGAGTTTTTTCGGCATGGTGGTCGACGGGTATTACCTGAGGTCACTATGGCAGGGGGGGGTCTGGCGGTGGCGTTGGTGTTTGGCGAGGGGCGTTGGCTGTGCGTGGTTGTGTGCGGGCATGTTGTCACTTTGGACTGGTGAGGCCTGGTGGTGCTTCCGTTCCGCTCCGGCATGGGCGCCGCGCCATCTTGCCTCCGGTCACGTGACCTAATCGCCTAATCCTGGTTTGTCACATGCTCTCTCTGACCAGTCACGGCACAGCACTTGGTATTTAGGGAGGTTCAGAGCCTCACTTCATTGCCAGTGCAACATGTTTCTCAGCGTAGCTGAGAGAGAGTTGCCTGTGCTCACCACCTGTTTTCTGTGATACGCTACCTGCCTGCCTGCTTGTCTGCTCCAACCCCGCTGGACTACCCTGCATCCTCCATTACCTTCCCCCTGCCTGAGTACCTGAGTCTGCTGTTCACTCTGCTGGATAATCCTTCCTCAGCCTGCATTCTTCATTTCAGCCACTACACCTGATTTCTCCAGCCTGTCATCAACTGGACATTTCCCTATTAACCAGTCACTACCTGGACAGTTCCCATTGTCTGCCACTACCTGAACATTTTCTATTTAACCAGTCACTACCTGGACATTTTTCATTGTCTGTCACTAACTGGACTTTTTTCCATTACTTCACTACAGCTCCCTAGTGCACTTAGTGCTATATCTGGACCTTAGTTTTTGTCATATTCAGGTCTATCAAACCACTCATTAAAAGTTCCACCTTTTCATTTAAACCTGCTTCAGTGTCTGCTCCTATCACCACCCCGTGCCCACAACAAAACCAGAACCTCACAGGTTGCACTTTCCCCATGGACCTGGCCATGGAACAGGAGTCTGGAGTAGATTTATTTCAGTGCATTGCTGGCTGTTTGGAAAACCTGGAAACCATGCAGCACCAAATGGCTCAGTTTTTTCAGGAAATGTCTAAAAGACAGGATAATCTGCAAACCTCCTTATCCTCCCCTGGGGTAACAGTCCCTACGCTCTCTCCTGCACCTGGGAATACTGGTAACAGGACATCTCCTCGCTTACACCTTCCTATGCCCAGCAAATTTGACGGCAACCCTAAACTCTGCCGGGGCTTTCTGAATCAGTGCGATATACATTTCACCTTACAGCCTGATAACTTTCCCACTGCAAAAACTAAAGTGGCTTACATAGTGTCTCTGTTGTCCGGCTCAGCCTTGGATTGGGCTTCCCCACTCTGGGAGCATTCAGATTCTCTGCTGGATAACTATACAGTCTTTATGTCATCATTCAGGAGGATCTTTGATGAGCCCGGACGTACTGTATCAGCTTCTTCTGGTATTATGACTGAGACAAGGAATCCGTTCTGTCAGCCAGTATGCCATACAATTTCAGATTTTAGCATCAGAGCTCAAGTGGAATGAGGAAGCCCTCACCTCAGCCTTTTGGCATGGACTCTCGGACCAACTAAAAGATGATCTGGTCACCCGTGAGCTTCCCACCAATCTAAACGACATGATTTCGCTCTGTAATAGAATCGACCTACGCTTCAGAGAACGTCAGGCTGAAAAGCACAGGTCTGACAGGCAAAGGTCATCTACCCTTCCCTTACCTACCCGTCCATCCCCTACTCCTATGGATGAAGAGCCTATGCAGGTGAACCATACCCATCTCTCCAAAGAGGAACATCAGAGAAGGATGTTAAAAAACCTCTGCCTATACTGTGGAGATTCGGGACACCTGGTGGCCTCCTGTTCCCGCAAATCGGGAAACGCTCATTCCTAACTGACACTGGGGACATCAAGTAAGGAGTAATGAATCCATCCTCAAATAATAAAGATTTCGTAATAATCTTAGCTATAGATCTAAAGCCTAAACCTGCCTTTGTTTCTGCTCTATTAGATTCTGGAGCAGCAGGAAATTTCATAACCTCCAGCTTAGTTGACAAACTACAAATTTCTTGTTCATCCCTCACTCATGTGATTTCCTTGACTGCCGTGGATGGTCGCCCTCTGGCTAATGGAGTTGTCACCAAGGAAACTCTACCAGTGCTAGTCCATATTGGAGCACTCCATTCTGAGTCTTTGAAGTTTTTAGTGATACCTGAGGCATCCCAAGACATTATTTTAGGACTACCCTGGCTACGCCTTCACAATCCTAGGATAGACTGGTGTTCTATGCAAATTCTTTCATGGGGGAAAGACTGTCAGAAATCCTGTCTTCCCAAGATATGACCTGTAAGGAAAACAGCTTCATTAATATCTCCAGCAATTCCTAAGGAGTATCAAATGTTCACTGATGTCTTCTCCGAACAACAAGCAAATGTTTTACCTCCTCACAGAGAATGGGATTGTCCTATTGACCTGCTGCCTAAGATGCCACCTCGTGGTCGCACCTATCCTCTGTCCTTACCAGAGATCAAAGCATATCCAGGAGAATTTGTAAAAAGGATTTATTCGCCCCTCCACCTCTCCTGCCGGAGCTGGATTCTTTTTCGTTGCCAAGAAGGAAGGCAGCTTAAGATCTTGCATAGACTACCGAGGCCTGAACGATATAACGGTCAAAAATCGATATCCGCTTCCACTAATCATGGAGTTATTTGACAGGGTCAAGGGGTTCATCATATTCTCCAAGTTAGATCTGAGAGGGGCCTACAATCTCATTTGTATTTGTTCAGGTGACGAGTGGAAGACCGCTTTTAATACTAGGGATGGACATTTTGAATACCTTGTGATGCCTTTCGGCTTGTGCAATGCCCCCGCTGTCTTTCAGGGCTTCATTAACTAAATTTTCCAAGATCTATTATATGTGTCAGTCTATCTGGACGACATATTGATTTCTCGTCTTCTCTAGAGGAGGATCATCACCATGTGAAGGAAGTGCTGTCTTGTCTGAGGAAGAACCACCTCTACTGTAAACTGGAAAAGTGTGTCTTTAGTGTACCTAGTGTGCCATTTCTTGGTTACGTCATCTCTGGCTCCAGCCTAGAAATGAATCCCAAAAAAGTGCAGGCAATCCTGGATTGGTTCCGTCCTCAAACCTTGAAAGCCATCCAGAGACTATTCGGATTCGCCAACTATTATAGATGCTTTATCAAGGGATTTTCGTCACTGATGGCTCCCATTACGGCCCTGACCCGTAAAGGCTCTAATCCTGCCCTATGGTCACCTGAGGCAGAGACAGCCTTCCAGCTTTTGAAACAAGCCTTTATCTCAGCTCCAGTCTTTGGAAAAACCAGACCTGAATAGACCTTTCTTGTTAGAGGTTGATGCCTCATCACAAGCAGTAGGAGTTCACTCCTGTGGCCCGATGGGCAATTTTCTTTACTCGCTTTCAGTTCACCCTGACCTTCCGATCTGGAGCTCTAAATCAGAAAGCAGATGCTCTGTCTAGATCTCTCCTCTGTAACGACAATTTGGAGACCCTGCGTAGTGCCCCTGTCCTGGAGTCAAGAGTGTTTGCCACCGTAAAGATACAGCTCCCTACTGGGAAAACTTTTGTGGCCCCAGAGTTAAGGAAGCAGCTAATCACCTGGGCTCACTCCTCTCGTTTTTCAGGTCACTCAGGTACTCGAAAGACTCTGGAACTTTTAAAGAGAAGTTATTGGTGGCTGTCCATGAAAACTGATGTATTGGGAGTTTATTTCCTCTTGTGCTCAGCATAAGTCTTTGTGTCAAG
Organism: Taudactylus pleione; assembly: GCA_031769625.1. Lineage (NCBI taxonomy): Eukaryota > Metazoa > Chordata > Amphibia > Anura > Myobatrachidae > Taudactylus > Taudactylus pleione. Next base: position 711,933 of record JAUIMM010001101.1, read on the forward strand.
CCCCAGCTGGTGAATTGTTACCCCTGCCTATTCCATCACGTCCATGGACACATCTCTCAATGGACTTAGTAACAGATTTACCTAGCTCTCAGGGTTACACCACCATCTGGGTTGTGGTAGACCGATTTGCGAAGATGGTTCATTACATACCTCTAAAGAAACTGCCTACTGCTCCTGACTTGGCTTATCTGTTCGTCCAGCACATTTTTCGCATCTATGGACTTCCTACCGAAATAGTTTCCGATCGTGGCACTCAGTTTGTGGCAAAGTTCTGGAGAGCCTTATGTTCTGTTCTACAAGTAAAGTTAAACTTATCCACGGCCTATCACCCTCAGACCAATGGATCAACAGAGAGGGTCAATCAAGATCTTGAGACCTTCCTAAGGATCTTCATGACGTCATCCCAAGACAATTGGTCTGAATTGCTACCATGGGCAGAATTTGCACATAATGCCTCGTATCATTCGTCGACAAATCAAACCCCATTTCAAATAGTCTATGGTCTTCACCCTCGTATTCCTGAGTTTTGAAGCCTGCCTGCCTTTGATGTGCCAGCCGTGGAGCATACTGTACAGAGATTTGCATCTAATTGGGCTCAGGTACGTTGTGATTTGGAGTAGGCGTCCTCCCGTTACAAACTTCAGGCAGACAGGAGATGTAGGAAGGTACCTTGCATGCAAGTTAGAGACAAAGTCTGGTTGTCCACCCGGAACATCCGTCTCAGAGTACCTTCGATGAAGTTTGCTACCCGGTTCAACGCACCCTTTTCCATCACAGAAATAATCAACCCTGTGGCTTATCGCCTTCAGCTGCCTGCTTATCTAAAAATTCCAAACTCATTCCATATCTCCTCCTAAAACCTCTAATATTGAACAAATTCCGCAAGGTCCTTCCTGTTCCCCCTTGCATCCAGACTGAAAGAGGCGTGGAGTTCGAGGTCTCTCAGGTCCTGGATTCTCGCATCCACATAGGACGATTGCAGTATCTCCTGGATTGGAGGGATTACGGTCCGGAGGAGCGCTGTTGGACCGATGCTCGAGAAATCCATGCTCCCGCCCTGGTCAGGAGATTCCATACTGCTCATCCGGAAAAGCCTGGGGAGTGTCCTGAGGCCACCCATAAGGGGGGGTGTACTGTCACGACCAGAGTTTCTCGGCATGGTGGTCGACAGGTATTACCTGTGAGGTCACTATGGCGGGGGGCATCTGGCAGTGGCGCTGGTGTTTGGCGAGGGGCGTTGGCTGTGCGTGGTTCTGTGCGGGCATGTTGTCACTTTGGGCTGGTGAGGCCTGGTGGTGCTTCCGTTCCGCTCCGGCATGGGCGCCGCCATCTTGCCTCCGGTCACGTGACCTAATCGCCCAATCCTGGTTTGTCACATGCTCTCTCTGACCAGTCACGGCACAGCACTTGGTATTTAGGGAGGTTCAGAGCCTCACTTTATTGCCAGTGCAACGTGTTTCTCAGCATAGCTGAGAGTTCCCTGTGCTCACCACCTGTTTCCTGTGATACGCTACCTGCCTGCCTGCTTGTGTGCTCCAAACCCACTGGACTACCCTGTATCCTCCATTACCTTCCCCTTGCCTGAGTACCTGAGTCTGCTGTTCACCCTGCACCTTGCCTCCACTGACACTCTGCTGGATAATCCTTCCTCAGCCTGCATTCTTCATTTCAGCTACTACACCTGATTTCCCCTGCCTGTCATCAACTGGACATTTCCCTATTAACCAGTCACTACCTGGACAGTTCCCATTGTCTGCCACTACCTGAACATTCTCTATTAACCAGTCACTTTGTGGACATGGTTCATTGCCTGTCACTAACTGGACTTTTTCCCATTACTTCACCACAGCTCCCAAGTGCACTTAGTGCTAAATCTGGACTTTAGTTTTTGTCATATTCATGTCTATCAAACCACTCATTAAAAGTTCCACCTTTTCATTTAAACCTGCTTCAGTGTCTGCTCCTATCACCACCCCGGGCCCACAACAAAACCAGAAACTCACAATCACCTTCCATACCGCTCGCATTTATCTTTGATTTGAAGAAAATAACTTTCCCTGTGGCGTCCATCGACCTTGCGTCACCTGTTGTGATACATGTGCCCCTATCCTGACTGACTTGCATCTGTCATCAAAACTAGGTATTGTGATTGAAGCAATAACGTTGATCTGTTTTCAGATTCACTTACCAGCCTAGGGATTCTTTTGTGTCTCATCTCAATAATATATAATAATAAAGAGGCATTTTCTTTTTTAATGAATTTCAGAATGTCCCACTGTAGACTTCTCATGTGCCACCTTGTCCAAGGAACTACATCTATGGTTGACGAGATCCTGCCAAGCAGTCTTAATCCTGTACGGAGTTGAAATCGGCTGTGGTTCTGTATGAGATTGACCATATTCTGTATCTTTGTACATCTGTCTTCTTAGAGACTGACTGTGTACCTCTGAGTATTTATTATAACTAGAGTCTTATTGCCCCAAAACAGGAGCCATAGGTCCACCAGACTTTATGGATACCGCAGTGGAAATATGTAACTTATTGAACAAATTTTCCATCTTCATCCATGGTATCTTTAACTGCTGTCCCATCCCCTAATGGAATAGTAATTCTTGTCAGTAAAGCTGGCCACACATCTAAATATTATCTGTCCAAGCAGCCAACTAGTTGGTTGGAATGAAAATCTGGTAACTTATGGGAGTAACTGATGATCAGCAATTTGCTTATAAATGCCAGAAAACAGGTGAAAATGGTCATTAGACAAGTTTGTTAAATGTTTGATCTAAACAATTTGTTCAAACAACAGTTTTTGTCCATTTTCTGGAGCAAATTACTGATTGTTATGTGCTTTCCTATCTTACCAGATATTCATTCCAACTAATCAACTAGTTGGCTGGTTGCACAGATAATCTTTAGATGTGTGGCACTCTGCAATTGCAACATTCACTTAGGTAATGTGCACCAATTAATTAAATCCCCATCCTAAATAGGTTACATACTTTCAACACAATTCAAAATACTTTGCCTTTTATTTAGATTCTGCCATTTTTGTCTTAATTGGAAACCTACACGGATTAACATTCAGGGTCTCCACTAACATCACCATTAGTGCAGCAGGGTATCAGTGCACTGAATTACACAGCTCTTACACCCTTATAATTTATGGTTTATATATGTTTTCATCCAGTACACAAAGTTCTCACATCCTCATAAATCTCTCCAAACTCTATTCAGAAGAAACAAGATCATGTTACATCTAAATCTTTCAGACATATGCATAGACAGAAAAGCTTCTTTAGATACAAAAGATTCTTTTATATCTAGTCCATTACCACCTGAACTGGTTAGGCTGCTGACAATCACAGGTGTAGGGTTTTTTCTGAGCACAATCCTCACAGAATACCAATGCTGGCCATACACTATAGAATTATCTATCAGATATCTTTCCAATCTGGCTGGTTGGAATGAAAATCTGGTAATGTATGGGAACAAATTAATCGACCATTTGCTCACAAACACTGAAAAACAGACAAAAATGGTTGTTCAGATAAATTGGTTAAAACACACTAATTTAACCAACTTGAACAATTGTTTTTTGTCCGTTTTCCAGTGTTTAAGACCATCTGATCGACACTCATTTGCTCCCATACATTGCCAGGTTTTCATTCCAACCAGCCAGATTGGACAGATAATTGTATAGTGTATGTCCAGCATAACTGTCTAAAAATGGTTATCATAGGCAGCACACAGACCTCTTAAATGCTTTGGGGCATATTCAATTGGGAGCAAGGTTTAGTGAGGTTAAAAATCTTGCGCCCCTCGCGCCGATTTTGGATTACCGCGGGTATGCACGCTCTGTGTTCAAAAAGTAAAATAACATCACCAAATAGAATGGAATGGCTCTCAATCTGGAGAAAGGACAAGATGAGATAAAATCTATAATAAAAGGGCATATACAGTCTTAATTCCATTATAAAAAATTAATAGGTCCCAAAGATTCATTAAGACCACGGGGGGACAAAGAATCTAGACGATGACCTCGCCGTGGTCTTAATGAATCTTTGGGACTTATTATTTTTTTATAATGGAATTAAGACTGTATATGCCCTTTATTATAGATTTTATCTCATCTTGTCCTTTCTCCAGATTGAGAGCCATTCCATTCTATTTGGTGATGTTATTTTACTTTTTGAGCACAAGATGGTGTTCTAGGATCATTATTGAATTTTTTGTCTATTTACATCAGATTCTGATATTAAGTTTAGTTCTGTTCTAGTAATCATATTTTTCTGATTATTAAGAATTTTTCACTCCTATATGCACTTTGAAGGTCATCATTCTATGTCTGATCAATATCGTTTTTTATTGCATAAATACATTTGATCCACAATCATTTAATCCTTCCATTAAGACGTTTGATAGACTTTTGGAGGATTCCAGCAAATCAGATGCTGGACCTGTGAGGCACAATCTTTCTATGGATTAAAAAAACGCATTAGAGTCCCTGAGTAAACGTAAAGACATTGATGGCTCCATTGTTATCCAGGACACTACTGATTATATTGCGGAATGTGACAAGTTGTTGAGTGACGCAGAAACTTATGAACGGCTAAACAAAGGCCTGTCAGCCGGTTATAAATGTGAATTAGATCACATTGTTAAGGAGGCTATTCAAGATGGTCTTATCTCTTCTGAAATTGGCATTGAACTAAGTGTGCAATTTCTGGTGTTACCGGTGTTTTACATCTTGCCTAAGAAACACAAGGACGCACAGAGACCCCTTAGTAGACCCATCATTTTGGCCAGGGGTTCTCTGTGTGATCCAGTTGCAGTGTATCTAGATTCTTATTTGCAGCCGTGTATACAGAACATTTTCACATATTTGAAAGATTCTAGCACCCTATTAAGTATATTACATGATATGGGCAGGGTGACCAATGATACGGTATTGGCCACGATGGACGTGACAAGTCTGTATACTTGTATCCCCCACGAGGCAATTTTGACAGCTATACGACGTCTAATTACGGCCAATGGGCATTACGAAGGTCCTGATATTTCTTTCTTTGTAAAACTTTTGGAATTTACCCTGAAACTTTTTTTCTTTTTAATGGCATATTTTTCCGCCAAAAAACAGGATGTGCTATGGGGGGATTATAATAACATTTTTGTAAATATATAATTAAATATACTGATATTGTCTGAATTTTTTTTATTATTTTTCTCCTTTATAGCGAAAGCAAACATTTAAAAATTCTCTAGCAAGGAATTCTACATTTATCCCTGCTGCCAGTGGGCATTCAACTGGCAACATAGGAGCAAATCATAATGAGACAGCTGCATTTTGGTTTGCTGCCACACCATGGTTCATTACATAGCTTGAGCTGCAGAGCCCTCATTCTCTGTATACTAAGGAAGTCAGTGTTGCACTTACATACTATAACATGTATTTTTACCCCCTTATGGTAGCAAGGCCATGTAAAAAATCTGGGTCCCACAGGACTAACTACAGTTAGTGGCCACAGTGTGTATTGTAGTAGGTCTACAGTTTTCAAGGGGCACCATTTTTGTTAGGGCGCCATTTGCCCTAGGTGCCATTTACCATAGTTACACCTCTGACTAATATCACTATGATGTCACGCCGAGCCACTGCATGTGAGGAGGACTGAGGAGCAACCAGCGTGTTGTGGTGGAGACAGGGCTGGAGGGACCCTGTCTATTTTGTCCGTCCGGGCCCCATATTTTCTGATGGCAGAGAGGTGTGCGTGCGTGTGTGTGTATATATATATATATATATATATATATACACACACACACACACACATACATACAAATGGTGCAAAAATTACAAGGCTGTATGCAGTTGCAAGTAAAGTAAAACATGTTTTATGGTAAATCAAACTCATTATTGAAGGTGTCTTACAGTCTCACTCTCTTCCCTTTCTCAATTTAATTTCTCTTGTTGTCCATTCTTCCAGACTTTACTCTTTCAGCCTGAGCCTCCTCTTTACTTTTTTTTCTCTCCGTCTCTTCTCCAGTATCAGCTTAAGTCTCTGTCTATATCATATCTCTCCCTGCTACACCGTGGTAGAAATCTTGCGATGGTGATGAAACATTGTATCTTAAACATTCCAGGGTTGAACATCAAAACCATCTGACCGATGAAACATCAAATTATTCCCCTCCCTACTTTGCAGCATTTTTTCCACACCTGCTTAAAACTTTTACACAGTATCGTGTGTGTGTGTGTGTATATATATATATATATACATACACACACATATACATACACACGCACACATATACATAAGTATTCACACTTACGATCTTTGGTGTTTCTTTTATGCAGCACCCTATGCTGGCCCCACAAAACCACTGATAAATGGTACAATGTGGCATGTGTACTGGGGGCAGTATGAAGTGGCATAATGTGTACCTGGGGCACTACAATGTGGCATGTGTACCAGGGCACTATAATGTGGCATAATGTATATCGGGGGAACTACAATATGGTGGGCACTATAATGTGGCATAATGTGTACCATGTGGCATAATGCATATTGGGGGCACAACGATGTGTCATAACATTTAAGGGGGGCACTACAAAGTGGCTTAATATGCATCAGGCGCAATACTAACGAAAACTGATGGTGACAACCATCCTCGGTGTGCCATGAGGTAAACAAATCTCTGGTGAAAGGGAAAGTAAGTTTTGGTGTTGATAGGACAGTTGTATGTGTATAGCATTGGTGCTGATGTTTTGCCTTTGGAAAATGAATAGAAATTGAATTGCTAAGGTCTTAAATACCAGGCAGAAACATCCAGTCTTCACCCTAACTGTTCTCTGCCCTGCAACTCAAAAGCTGGGTACACATTAGACCAGTGGTTCTCAAACTCGGTCCTCAGGATCCCACACAGGCCACCTAGCAGGTGCACAGGTGTATTCATTACTCACTAAAACATTTTAAAAGATCCACAGATGGAGCTAATTATTTCATCTGTGATTCTGAGGAGACCTAGAAAACATGCACTGTTTGGGGTTGAGTTTGAGAACCTGTGCATTAGACGATATTTCTGCCTATCCAATGGATCAGTCCGACATATCATCTAACGTGTATGCTCTATGTTGGGCCATGTGCGCTCCTGTTTGGTTGTCAGTTGCATTGTCAGGCCGGCCCTAAATGCAGCTCAATCTGACAATGCGACTGACGACCCCATGCAGCGGGATGCGGCTGGTTCCGACATATCGGGCACCGGATCATCTAATGTGTACCGGGCGTCCAATATGATGATCCGTCGCATCGCTGGGTACACAAATTTTCTCTCTACCTGAACCATTTTCTGTAGGTGGACCCTGTATAGAATTTTCCCCTAAAGTGGTCCAATCTAGATAGCCAAGTCACTCATAGGGGGGGGAATTCAATAAGCTGCAGTACTTATTGCTGACTTTTAGCTAGCAGGTTAAGAGCCCGGAAATATTAAAATACTGCCCATGGTAAGCCCAGAGGGTGCACTTAATGTAGATTTCTGTTTGAACCTCAGGAGGGCTTACTGCTAATGGTAATTACATATGCTGGGCATACACTGTACAATTATCTGTCAGATATCGGTCCAATCTGGCTGGTTGGAATGAAAACCTGGCAATGTATGGGAGCAAATGAGTGTCGATCAGATGGTCTTAAACACTGGAAAACTGACAATAACAATTTTCATATTGATTAAATTCATGTTTTAACCAAATTGTCTGAACGACCACTTTTTCCAGTGTTTGTCAGCAAATGGTCGATTGTCATTTGCTCCCATACATTACCAGATTTTCATTCCAACCAGCCAGATTGGACAGATACAGTATCTGACACATAATTGCATAGTGTATGCCCAGCAATAGCTCTGAACACTTAACTGGGGATCTATGTCTTACCCCGTGCTAGCTCCGGGCACTTAACCAGGAATCTATTATATCCCGCAGCTAGCACGGGGTAAGACATAGAATAGCTCCGGGCACTTAGATTCCTGGTTAAGTGCCCGGAGCTATTCTATGTCTTACCGCGTGCTAGCTGCGGGATATAATAGATTCCTGGTTAAGTGCCCGGAGCTATTCTATTATATCCTACAGCTAGCACAGGGTAAGACATAGATTCCTGGTTTACTGCCCGGAGCTATTCTATGTCTTACCCCGTGCTACCTGCGGGATATAATAGAATAGCTCCAAGCTAAAAGCCAGTGGTAAGTCCCACGGCTAATTGAATTTCCCCAATAATGAGACCGAATAAGCAGCAGTTAGGGCCTGACCTGAGTGGTGTATTTTCTCCTAGAACTAGAGTGTGCCAGAATGTGCAAGTCCTGAGACTCCCACTTTCAGTGCCCATGCACGCTGAAACACTGCCGGTGGTTCTGGACAAGCCACCATTGGTGGACCATCGACACTTGCATCTACCCTATGGTAGGTGCAGTTTCTCCATCTGAACATGACATCACTGCAGCTGATTTCCGATACCTTCTCTCGCATACACAACAGCACCTTTTGCGTATACTCAGGCTAATGCATGTGCCATAGGTGTTTTCAGAATTTTTTGTGAACGCACTGGCAAATAATCGCTCAACTACACGAACATCGGCATTGCATGTGGTTTGCGTGCACCTCTGAATTAGGCCCTTAATGTGCAGTCCCAGAGAGCTTATTTTAAGCTTAAATTCCAAGTTTGGCAGAAGTCCTTCAACATTCCCAATCTACCTTCAACTGTCCCTGTTCTCCGATTTTGCCAGATGTCTGTCTGCATTTGTATAGGGGTTGGGTATGAAATCCCGGCTGTCGGGATGCCGCTGTTCAGAATACCGACAGCGGCATCCCGACACCCATAAGAACGGCTGGTAAGTATTTTCCTACCCCTACCCCTCCATAGTGCCTAAACCTAACCTCCCCATCCCCGCACCCTAAACCTAACACCCTCTCCCCGATGCCTAACCCCAACACCTTAAACTGCACACACGGTGCGATCTGTACCACCAATGACTTGAAAGATATATTTCAAAGATATTTCAGTGAAGTCATCCTGCCACATCTCTGAACAGGCAGAGTTGACAATATCGTGCACGTTGGCCTGCATGTACGGACGATCATAGATATAGTTATCGTTCAAGCAGAAACGCGCCTCGTTGGTCGTTCACTGCATAAAAACAAATGATATATCGTTGAACTATATAGTTAGCGTTCATAGATATCATAACCCTAACCCCACTACCCAACGCTAACCTCCCCCTAACACCCCAATACTTATCTTCAGGATGCAGACTACATCCCGGGCTACTAAAGCATGCTCACATCAGATTCAGGACAAAGTGAAGGTTCCAGAGACTGGGAATGGGTCTGGTATGCATTTTTCTTGGCTTCAATTTCTACTTGCTGGGTCTCATCTTAAGCATAGTCTCCCTCTTCTGGTGCAGGCTCACACGGTTTTGTGCTCTGCAGCAAAACTGTTGAGTAATTCTGGCATTGACACTTGTTCTCCCTTGTGAGGTAATCCGATATTTTGCTCAACCTAGTTCAGAGTGTTGCCTTCCCAACACTGGGGGGAATTAAATTAGCTGTGAGACTTATTCAGCTTACCAGGTAAGTGGCCGGAGCTATTGAATTATATCCCGCAGCTAACGCAGAGTAAGGCATAGATTTCTGGTCAAGTGCCTTGAGTTATGCAATTACCATGTGCTTACTGCACTGCCTGTGGTAAGCCCAGAGGATGCACTTAACGCAAATGTCAGCATCGGTCACTTACCTCTGGCTTTTAGCTTCCAAGTTAAGTGCCACAGCTAATCCCCCTATGTGCTATAGGCATCTGCAGCTCTTGCATGCTTTCTGTCCAGTGGAGGGGGAGCACCGCTCATATTTCTGAAACGCCTGTCTACATCTTGCAGAGGTCCCTCTCCCCTCACAACATATTTCTCAACTATACTCTTGTTTATTGCATGAATATGGTGACGGGGGGCTGCAGGCGCAAATGGAAGAATTATTTGGGTTCTATGGAAGATGGGTTCTTCTTGGGTGGCCCATTCAGCTTTATATTTTACATAGTGTACTGGACTCTGGTATGACTGAGCAGGCTTGGACAGCTGGCCTCCACCTCCTGTCCCAAGTGTGATGGCCTAGATGCAGGTTTCTGGGATCTCCAATGATGCTTTTCTATTGTGTCTGCATTCTGGTCCCGAGTGGTGAACTACATAGGTAGGACCGCTGTACCTATTCCTTTACTGGATCCTGGGACGTGCATATTTGGCCTGCGTCTTAAAGACTCCTAAAATCACTACAGTATCTGCAACTGTTATGTCGGTAAACTCCTAGTGCTGGCTAGGACCTGTATTGACAGGCTCCATTTTTCCTCCATGATCCAACATGAACGTTTCATATATGTTAAGTATTATAAGAAAGTCTCTTTGGCAGGCCTCACGGCATGCTCTGGTGCTTGAGCCCACCGCTAACTAGGTTGTTTTTGTGCCCTGTGGGTGCTCACGCTTGCCTGGTTCTTGCTGGTCAATAGATGGATGCTATCTTACGCTTTCTGCAATCCCATTCCTTTATCTGTTGTGCCCTGTGTTTCACATACTGATTGTTCTGCTTAGCACCGACACTTCTGGCACATGTTCTACGTTCAATGGCTCGATGTAACTTAATTGTGCTTTGCATTTGTGCACCTTGAAAATGTTTCAATAAACATTCACAATTTAAAACAACAAAAGAAAATAATGAAAGTAAAAGAACTACTTGGGGGACTTCTATTTTAAACAATAGAAATAGGTGGACAATGTCCATTTACTTTTGTGAAGTAAAATTTGATCAATTTTCCCACTACACTAAAACGATAATTGGTTGGTTGGTTTGATTTAACCCGCAATTTGGAACGACCATTTTTCAACGGGGGATTACTATACAGTGCAGAATTATCGCTGTTTAGTTGGCAATTTGGAACAATAACCATTCAATCTATTGCCAGCTTATGCCTAGTCTTGCAGCTTTGAAAGCAGTCTAAAGCCTTTAGTTTGCCATATTTAAAATGTATACACTAAAGTGACAACAGAAGCAGAAAACAAACCCTCATATTTTACACCAAAGTGGTCATTTTCTTTTTTCAACCTTAAGTAAATATGTAGGTATTATAGACCTGCAAAAGGCAACGATGTGGTTCGGAGGCAATCTGGAAAATCGGCCAAAGTTCTTAAACAGTGGATCTTGGCAAAGGGATCTGCTGTCTGTAATAAAGCATTAACAGGACTGAAACAAAAAAAAAAAGTTCTTCAAAAGAGAACGTACGAATACTTAAATAAAATGTAATGAGTGTGAAATACATTCTCAGGTGAAATTGGAACTGTAAAAGATCAAATATCTTCAAAAGGCAACTCGGCAGCACTTTGTTGGTTACAATTACACTTTAATGGTTAAAAAAAAAAAAGTCTGACTTGAAGTCAATTTCAGGCTTTACATCACAAAACATGTTATGTTAATAAGGGTGTGTAGACCTTTTATATCCACTGTATAGGACTCATCGCAAAAACAATGCATCATCAAGTAGAGTCATCACGGTTTTTATTATGTCTGGATTAATAATAAACTAGATATGAATCGTTTAACTAATTTTCTACAGTAAAAATACACTAGAGCGCAAACAATAAAACGAAATGGATTAATAAAAAAATTAAAAAAATTATACATACACACATATAGTGGGGCAAAAAAGTATTTGGGCAGCCACCAATCGTGCAAGTTGTTGCACTTTAAAGATGAGAGAGGTCTGTAATTTCCATCATAGGTACACTTCAACTTTGAGAGTCAGAATCAGAACAAAAAATTCCAGAAATCACATGGTTTGATTTTTAAACAATTTATTTGTATATTCTTGTGGAAAATAAATATTTGGACACCTACCAACCAGCAAGAATTCGGGCTTTCACAGACCTGTTTCTTCTTCTTTAGGAAGCTCATCTATCCTCCACTCGTTACCTGTATTAATGGCACCTGTTTGAACTGGTTAACTGTATAAAAGACACCTGTCCACACCCTCAAACAGTCAGACTGCAACCTCTCCACCATGGCCAAGACCAGAAAGCTGTCTAAGGACACCAGGGACAAAATTGTAGACCTGCACAAGGCTGGGATGAGCTACTCGACAATAGGCAAGCAGCTTGGTGAGAAGAGATCAGTTGGCGCAATTATTAAAAAATGGAAGAAATACAAGATCACTGACAATCTCCCTCGACCAGGGGCTCCATGCAAGATCTCACCTCGTGGGGTAGCAATGATCTTGAGAACGGTGAGGGATCAGCCCAGAACTACACGGGGGACCTGGTCAATGACCTCAAGAGAGCTGGGACCACAGTCATAAAGGTTACCATTTGTAACACCACACTACATCGTCATGGATTCAAACCTGCAGCGCCCGAAAGGTCCCCCTGCTTAAGCCAGCACATGTCCAGGCCCATCGAAAGTTTGCCCGTGACCATCTGTATTATCCAAAGGAGGATTGGGAGAATGTCATGTGGTCAGATGAGACCAAAATAGAACTTTTTGGTATAAACTCCACACGCCGTGTTTTGGAGGGAGAAGAATGATGAATGGCATTCCAAAAACACCATACCCACTGAAGCATGGGGGTGGAAACATCATGCTTTGGGGATGCTTTTCTGCAAACGGAGAGGATCAATGGGGCCATGTATCATGACATTTTGGGGAAAAACTTCCTTCCCTCAGTAAGAGCATTGAAGATGCAACTTGGGTGGGTCTTCCAGCATGACAATGACCCCAAACACACCGCCGGGGCAACTAAGGAGTGGCTCCGTAAGAAGCATTTCAAGGTCCTGGATTGACCTAGCCAGTCTCCAGAGCTCAACCCAGTAGAATATCTGTGGAGGGAGTTGAAAGTCTGTGTTGCCCGGCGACAGCCCCAAAACATGACAATCTAGAGAAGATCTGCACTGAAGAGTGGGCCAAAATACCTGCTGCAGTGTGCGCAAACCTGGTCAAGAACTACAGGAAACGTTTGACCTCTGACCTCTGTAATTGCCAACCGAGGTTACTTTACAAAGTATTGAGTTAAACTTTTTGGATTGTCCAAATATTTTTTTCCCAAAAGAATATGCAAATAAATGGTTTAAAAGTCATAGAATGTGATTTCCAAAATTTTTTGTTCTGATACTGTCTCTCACAGTTGAAGTGTACTGATGATGGAAATTACAGGACCTCTCTCATCTTTTAAAGTGCAACAACTTACACAATCTGTGGCCTAAGAGCCTGATTCAGATGTACACAAACCCAATGGTTTGCGTACATCTCCGATTGTTGGGGTCCTGCATCATCGCACGCGGTGTACCCTAGCCGTGACGCTGTTTAGTGTTGGGGTGGGGCTGTAGTTGGCCTGCGTTTCTGGAAACCGATAGTTGCGATGATGATCCGATGCTGCGTCTTTGGATGCAGCACTCAGATCCCAGATGCTTACAGGAAGACGCCTCCTAATGCATTAGAATATTAGTTGGACTTGGCTTTCATGCGGCTGTGCAATACTGACCATCTTTGAATCAGGCCCTAAGAGCGCAAAATAAGTTTTTAGTATAAAGTGAAATCTACTTGAATGGATAATTGTGTTTCTGATCAATGCTGTAGTTTTTCCACAAATAAAATACTAGTCTACAGACTGCAAGTTATTGACGTAAAAGGTTCCCTCATTATACTCTAGGCATATTACAGTCTCAGGTGTCACCTACACAGCCAGCAATATTCACAGGGAGTTTGGAGCATTAATTGCCATTATATTCTCAAATGGGATAAAATATAGCTGCTCACACAGAGTACAAACATGTCGTTCCGCCTCATTCGGAAACACTTTCCGTAAGATTAAACTGCAATCTACGCCTCCTTTCTTCCCACAGGTACTGCATCGATACACTACTGGTTTCTCATGGACAGCAGCATGTCTAACTAGTTGCGAGTTAGTTGAATAACCTTTCATACAAACTTTACATTTGAATAGATTCTCTCTTGTGTGGTACCTTAAATGTGCAACAAGAGTGCATTTCAATGCAAAGCTCTTGCCACAGGTGGAGCAGAAATAAGGTTTCTCTCCTGTGTGGGTTCGAAAATGTCTTTCAAGTTGAGATTTTCTGCCAAACTCTTTGCTACATTCAGAGCAGGAGAATGGTTTCTCCCCTGTGTGGATTCTTTCATGCGCTTTAAGATTGTGTTTTAGAGCAAAGCTTCTTCCACACTCACTGCAAGTGAACGGCTTAAGTCCTGAATGCATTTGCTGGTGTAAACGGACTTGTGATCTCCTGCCAAAACACTTCCCACACTCTGGGCATGGGTGAAGTTTTTCTCTGTGGTGAGTTTTCATGTGCGAATTTAAATCACTTCTTTTGTGAAAGAGCTTCTCACATATTGCACATGGGTAATTCTGCACTGAATGGGTTCTCAGGTGACAGTCCAGCGAGGCCTTACTGGACAAAGTGGACTTACATTTAGTGCAACCATAGGTTTTCTCCTTTGTGCGCAATCCCCTGTGTTTTAAAATTGCTGATCTTTTGTTATAAGTATTTTTTCCATAGTTGCCTCTGGTCCTAGTCAGGTCAGCTGTGTGGACTTTAGTGTGTAACATTAAACTGTACCTACTTTTATAGATTTTCTTGCATTTGTCACAGGAAAACACTTCCCCCAGTACAACAGATCTACATTGTTGTGGATTCTTCATGTGCAGCTTCTTGTGCAACAGAAGATGATATTTAGAACTGTAACATTTCCCACATTTAATACATCCACATTTCTTGTGTGTGTGAATCAGAGATCGCATATGTTTCAACATATCACTAAAGCCTTTTCTGCGTGGATGTTTCATTCTTTTTGACACATGCATTCTAGGTTGTTTCGCACACTTATATTTTATATTCTGGGAACTACATCCCTTTTGTTGAGAGGATTTGGGGAGATTCTTCATTGATGATTCTCGAGAGTTACCAGCCATTAGGGACTTTGAGGAGTTTGTAGCAGACTGAAATGCAGATTCAAACCTTGTAGCAGTATGCCTAGTGAACAGGTTAGAGTGCTGGCTGTTAGGTGTGTGACCTGGCCTGCCAATGCTTTTTGTAACACATTTACTTTGATGTACCCGTATTTGAGTATTATAGGTTGCCTCTTTTCGCCCCATGCTGATACAAGGTTCATTCTTTACGTGTCCTTTAAGCAAGAGAGTAGTTCCTTCACATGAGCTCTGATGTGGATAGCTGCTGTGTGTGACACCTGTGTTACTAATGTACCCAGATATCGGATTATCCACTGGTTCATCTTTTACTGCTGGTGCACATACTGGATCTATTCCATTACATAGAATTACCCTCTGCTCACTAATCACATCACTGTGTTGCTGCTTAGGTGGGAAAATTAGTTGGCTGCTGTCACTTTGCTGCGTAGTCACCAGTGCGCTCTGTTTATACACACAGGATGTTACATCACTGAGCTCTGAGTGTACACCGGGCTCTTTCTTAAGCTGTCCATCAGACAAAGTGACATGTCTCTGCAGTGGTACTTGATGCAAATTATTGCTGTGCATGTTTAATGTTATACTGAAATCTTCTGGTTCATCTTTCACTACTGGTGCAGAAGTGGAATCCATCCCATTAAACATCAAAGCCCAGTTTTCACTAACCTGATCACAGTCCCGTTTTACATGTGTGTGACATGGGCTGGTGCTACTTAGTAGATCACATTTGCCTTGATGTGGAAGGATCCGAGCTGTTGAATTATACACACAAGTTATCTCTTCATGTAGATCCATTTCTAGAACAGACATTGCGATGTCATCTTCATTACTCTGATGCAGATCATTGGTCTCTTTGTGGGCTGGTATGTGAATTTCCTCGGGTTCATCTTTTATTACACCCATGTGTAGAGCAGGGGCCATTTTGTGCCTTTTGGCCACTGCAATACTTTCTGCTTCCAATGGTCTTTTATGCAAATCAACACTCTCTCTCTGGGCTGTATTACTAAACCACTCAGTTGTCTGAAAATCTTCTGGTTCATTCTTTGTCTCATAAACTGCATAAAAAAATAAATAAAAAAAAATGATGTGGTATATACAAAAATTGTATTCCAAATACTAGCAGCCAAATAATTCCAGTAATGCATACATGGTCATAACCCAGTGGTTCCCAAACTGTATTGAATTGCGGCACCCTTGAGTATAGGCAGTTTTTTCACGGCACCCCTGGGCCAAAGGTGTCTTGATATAATAATTTTGGCTGAATTTCTCAATAAGTAAATTGTGCTTATCTGGCATCCTTAGGTTCAGTTACGTGGTGGTGGACAAGTTTGTACTTCTATTTGTACACACATTTTATGAGTGGCAGTTACCAACACAGGTTTTGCCTATCACATTAACCATAAATAATTTGATTTAGTCATGGACCACCAACCCGTGGCACCCCTGCTAGTGCCCTATGGCACCCAGTTTGGGAAACACTGTCATAAACTTTAGACAAAGTACTACATAAATGTCCCTTCTATCACTACACGTATACTCGATCCTGGTCTGAATAAAAAAAATCTGATAAGAATAAAAAACATTTATTGGGAGGTGAACAACTAAAAACTGCCTCCTTATTAAAGGTGTAAATGCGCATAGGCTTCTTTGTTTTTATGTTCAGCACCAAGTTTTATACCTGTTTAACAAGAATTTTTTTATGTGGCACATAGGACCAATATTTCAGTTCCAGACTTTAATTTAGACCTCAATATTCTATAATTAAGAGGGTAAATTGTTAATTTATTCAATCACAGATATCAAAAAATACCAGCAAGCCTAAACTGGCCGATTTACCTTTGAGCTCAATTGGTTTATTGGTGTTGACGGCTGCCACAGTTAGATCCCACCACTCCTGTTATTCTCCCTACTTTATAGTCATGTGGTGTAAAATGTAGCGTTCCCGCTAGGCTGTTTTAGCGCGGCGCGGCGCCCTGCTCTCCTTCTGGAGGGCAAAAAGCACCCTGCCCTCCAGGAGGAGGGCAAAAAGTGCCCTGCCCTAACAGCCTGCGGGAGCCGTTCTCACCCGCGGGACGCAGTGTCCCGCGGGTGGACAAACATGCGGTAACCCGGTCACCGCCGGAGAATAGAGGCCGGGCGCATGCGCCCGGCATCTATTCTCCCTTTCTGCAGCGCTTGGGGGCTGCCCGGCATGTCCGTAAGCGCCGGGCACGCCCCCAAGTATGACGAAAAGGGGACGCGTCTTATAGACACACCCCCTTTTCATGACCACACCCCCTTTTCGGGCGCACAAGATTGCCCTCTCTAGCTCCGGCGCCCTGCCTGCCGCCGGAGCTAGAGTAAACACTAAAAATGTATTACATATTTTTCTAAATAAAAATATTCAGTATGTTAAACTGATGGTCCCATTATTATGAATTCTAATTAATCTATTAGCATGATAAAATAATATTTAAATGTATTATATAAATATATATTGGAGTTTGTATATTCTCCGTGTGCTTGCCTGGGGTGCTCCGGTTCCCTCTAACACTCCAAAAATACACTGTTAGGTTAATTGGCTCCCAACAAAAATTCACCCTAAGTATGTATGTGTGGGTGTGTGTACATGTGGTAGGGAATATATATTGTAAACTCCACTGCGGCAGGGGCTGATGTGAATGGCCAAATATTCTCTGTAAATCGCTGCAAAATGTGTGTGCACTATATAAATAACTGGTAATATATAAATATATAACTGGCATACTGAGCTAACTAGATTTACCCGATACTACTAGTCCCTGGGGTAGACCGTGCTGAGTCACCACTCTGAGTGGAGAAGTGTATGATGTCCTGTGACTGAAGGTGCCAAAACAGTTACATGATACTAAGCACACTAGGACACTAGGAGCATGTCTCTCCTAACACAGCCATGTTAAAAATCATGATGGGACTACAGTGCAGCAGTTTGATTATTCTTTGCTATAGAATTAAAAGTGATCCAACATCAAGATGTAGTCTCTTAATAGGTTGCACAACTTTGTTTTCCTGTAGCTATTCTAGAATATCTGGCTCGTGAGTTTAAAATGTTCTTTAACAATATACAGTAATAATATTTTGGATCTGTCATGCACCGGATCATTAGCTATTGTGTCCAGCGTTACAGGGTTTTTCTTTTTCATGTCTTCCCCCCCCTACCCATCTCTGTACTCTGTGTCCCTCCATTTTGCCCTACCCCAGCTGTCTCTCTCCAGGCATTCTAAGAGCTGCATCGTCTGCAGCCCCTAGGAGCCAGTTAGGACTGGAGAAAAAGGCAGAGTAGCAGTTTCCTCCTGGAAGCCACTCTCTGCTAATAGCAGCCCGGACTGGCAGGCCCAGAGGGAGGAGACACCTCCCCCTGGGGCTGCCTTTGGTGGATGTAACTGGCAGGTAGCGCCTCCAATAGAAAGCCACTGCAGTCAAGGACTGCATTGACAACACAGAGGTGGTGGATTTTACTGCAGCCTTTTGGAAAAATCCGCCACTGAAAGGACTAGTCGGTTCTGAACACACACACACACATATATATATATAACAAGAGATATGGTAAGAACTTACCTTTGTTATCTCTGTTTCTACGAAGTCCATAGGGTCCACAGGGTGACCTTGGGGTATAGCTGGATCCTGGATCCTCGGGCACCACGGAGTTAAAGCTTTTAGCTGCTCCCAGGATGCACTTGGGTCCAACCTCCCCCATACCCCGCCCCCGAGCCACAGGCACCTCAGTTGGTAAGCAGCCCAGGCCGGAGGAGGAGACGAAACAGAGAGAAGGAAGACTGGAACACACAAGAACCATACTCACAGAAATGGGAGACGGAAAACCGGTGACCAGTCACAGAGCCCATATGAAGCCAGGTGCGTCAGGGCGGGTGCCCTGTGGACCCTATGGACTTCGTAGAAACAGAGATAACAAAGGTAAGTTCTTACCATATCTCTTGTTTTCTACTTCAGGGTCCACAGGGTGACCTTGGGGATGTCCCAAAGCAGTCCAACTAAGGGCGGGGACGCTCCTGTGCTGATAGGAGAACCCGGCGCCCAAAGGATGCATCCTGAGAGGCAAAGGTGTCAAACGCATAGAACCTCAAAAAGGTCTGAATGGAAGACCAGGTGGCCGCCTTACAGAGCTGAACAGCAGAGGCGCCACGGCTAGCAGCCCAAGAAGGGCCCACGGACCGAGTGGAATGAGCCTTAACCGAGGCTGGAACAGGTAAACCCTCCTGCATATAAGCCTCAATAATAACAGAACGAAGCCAACGGGCTAGAGTCTGTTTGTTGGCAGGCCAACCCCTCTTGTGAAAACCAAAGAGGATAAACAAAGAATCCGACTTCCTCACAGAACTAGTCCGGTCCACATAAACCTGGAGTGCCCTTACAACGTCTAAGGAAGTCTCCCCAGCCGAAAGATCAGGTGACAAAGGCTGGTACAACAATTTCCTGATTAATGTGGAACCTGGAAACCACCTTAGGCAGGAAATCAGGACGAGTGCGAAGCACCGCTCTGTCCTGATGAAAAATCAGAAAAGGGGGACGACAAGAAAGCGCCCCCAAATCTGAAACCCTCCTGGCAGAAGCAATTGCCAAGAGGAAAACAGTTTTAAAAGTTAGCCACTTGAGCTCCACTGACTCCAAGGGCTCAAAAGGAGGACCCTGTAAGGCCCTAAGAACCACCGCCAAATCCCACGGGGCCACAGGTGGCACAAAGGGAGGCTGGATTCTCAAAACACCCTGGAAAAAGGTGTGTACGTCCGGCATAGCAGCGATCCTGCGCTGGAACCACACCAACAGACCAGACACGTGTACCTTCAGTGAAGAAAGACGTAATCCTAAGTCCAAACCGGACTGAAGGAAAGCCAGAATACGCGAAACTCGGAACACCTGGGGATCATAGTTTCTGGCCTCGCACCACTGAAAGTAAGTGTGCCACACTCTGAGATAGATCCTCGCGGAAGCAGGCTTGCGCGCCCTCAGCATGGTGGTAATAACGGAGCTAGAAAAGCCCCGAGACCTCAGGACGGCTGTCTCAAGAGCCACGCCGTCAAAGATAGTCGACCCAGATCCGGGTGAAGACAGGGCCCCTGAGACAACAGGTCCCACCATTGAGGTAGGAGGTACGGAGCGTCGATGGACAGGCTCCGCAGATCGGAGTACCACGGCCTTCTGGGCCACGCTGGGGCCACCAGGATCAGTGTGCCTCCGTCCTGTTTGAACTTGCGCAGGACCCGAGGCAGCAGAGATATCGGAGGGAACAAGTAAGCCAGTTGAAACAGCCATTTCACCGACAGCGCGTCTATCAGACTTGCGCCTGCGTCCCTTGTCCTTGACCCGTACACAGGCAGCTTGTGATTGTAACGGGACGCCATCAGGTCCAGTTCTGGCAGCCCCCACTTGTCCACGAGTAGTTGGAATACCTCTGGATGAAGCGACCATTCCCCGGGATGCACATCGTAACGGCTGAGGAAGTCTGCCTCCCAATTGAGGACTCCTGGGATGAAAACTGCCGAGAGAGCTGGAAGATAGCGCTCCGCCCAAGCCAGGACGCGGGACACCTCCGACATCGCAGCTCGACTGCGAGTCCCTCCCTGGTGATTGATGTACGCCACCGTGGTGGCGTTGTCTGACTGCACCTGAACGGCCCTTCCGTGAAGAGCGGTGCCGGACGACTGCAGGGCTCTGTATACTGCCCGCAGTTCCAGGATGTTGATGGGAAGAATCGCTTCCTCCGCCGACCAACGACCCTGAAGTGACAAGGAGCCTGTCACCGCCCCCCAACCCCGGAGACTGGCATCTGTCGTGAGCAGAACCCATTCCGGGATCCAAAAGGGGCGCCCCTCCAGGAGATGCGCTGTCTGCAGCCACCAGGCTAGGGACAGACGCACCTCCGAGGACAACACCAGCATCTGAGAGCGGATCCTGTGTGGCAATCCGTTCCATTCTGAAAGAATCAGCCCCTGCAGGGGCCTGGAATGGAACTGGGCAAACTCCACCATGTCGAATGCCGACACCATGGACCCCAAAACTCTCATCGCTGAGTGCACCGACACTCTGCCACTGCTCAGACAACTGTGAATCCGCAGCTGTAAGGAGGAGACCTTCTCTGGAGTCAGAAAAATCCGTTGCTGACGAGAGTCCAGCAGGGCCCCCAAATGAACCATCCGTTGTGATGGGATGAGGGAGGATTTCTTCCAGTTGATCAAGCAGCCGTGCGCCTGTAGACAAGCGACCGTCAGGTGGAGATGCTGGATCAGTACCTCCGGGGAGCTTGCCAGCAAGAGGAGGTCGTCTAGATACGGTAGCAACCGTATCCCCTGGCTCCGAAGGTGAGCCGCCATGACCGCCATCACCTTGGTAAATACCCTTGGTGCCGTGGAGAGACCAAAGGGTAGAGCCCTGAATTGGTAGTGGTTGTGGAGAATAGCAAACCGCAGAAACCGTTGGTGCGATGTTGCTATAGGCACATGGAGGTAGGCGTCCTGGATATCCAGGGAGACCATATAATCCCCCGGTTCCATCGCCAGTATGATGGAACGCAAAGTTTCCATCCTGAATTTGGGAACCCTGAGAAACCTGTTCAGGGACTTCAAATTGAGGATGGGGCGATGAGAGCCATTGGGTTTCTGCACCAGAAACAGCGTAGAGTAATACCCCATCCCACGTTGAGACTGTGGTACGGGTATAATGACCCCCGCCGTCAGCAAGGCCTCTATGGCTTCCTGAACCTGCAAGGCCTTGGTTTTGTCCTGAGAAGGACTTGTGCAAAAAAACTGGCAAGGCGGCCTGTGCCGAAAAGACAGGGCGTACCCCTGGGAGACCACTTCTCGCACCCAGGCATCCGTGGTGGTATTGTGCCAGCACTGGGCGAATTGAAGAAGTCGGCCTCCCACTCTGGGGTCCCCCAGAGGGAGGCCCGCCCCATCACGCAGAAGGCTTATCTTCTGGCTTGGAAGAAGGGCGCCTAGCACTCCAGGCTTGCTTCTTTGGCTTTGAGGCGGTCTTGGGTGCGGACTGCCTCGGGAAGGACTGACCCTTTGCCTTGCCCTGAACCCGAAAGGAACGAAACGCCGAGCTCCGGACCTTAGCAGGTGTAGTAGCTGAAGGGAGGAAGGCTGACTTGGATTTTGCCAGGGTATCTACTATTTTGTCCAGGTCCGGACCAAATAGTAATTCCCCATTAAAAGGTAAGGCCTCCAAGCCTTTCTTTGAATCCGCGTCTGCTCTCCAAGACCGCAACCACAAGGATCTACGAGCAGACACTGCTGCCGCCGAAACCCTAGAGGTCAACAGGCTAGCATCCAAAGATGCTTCTCCAATGTAGGAGGCGGCATCTCTCATCTGTCCTAACAACGCCCTCTGGACGTCCGGAGATTCATCCGTAAACGTGTCCTCCAAGGCGTTGGCCCACCCCTCAATGGCCTTGGCCACCCAGGAGATGGCCATGGACGGCCGGGCTACAGCCCCTGAGAGAGAATAAATAGACTTTAGACAAGTCTCCACCTTCCTGTCCGTAGGATCCTTCAGCGAGGATATAGACGGCAATGGCAAAGTAGCACTCCTGATGAGGCGTGTTACATGGGAATCGACTGCAGGCGGAGTTTCCCATTTCTTACAATGCGCTTCCGGGAATGGATAATTGGACGCCAAGCGTTTCTGTGGCAGGAAACGCTTACTGGGCGTCTGCCAGGCCACCGCCATGTGATCAGTCAACTGATCAGACAAGGGGAACGCTGTAGAAGTAACCTTAGCCTTTTTAAAACTAGGATACCTTGACTTGGGAGCGGGTGCCTCATCCTCAATCAGAAGAATAGCCCGCACCGCCTTAACCAGAGCCCGCACATTGATGGAAGACTTCGTGTCTACCTCCTGGACTGAGGCATCTGAGGCTGAGTCATCCTGTACCTCACCATCATCCGAGAACCCCTCAGAATCCGAAAGATGCGCAGCCTGTGCCATGACTGAGCGTTTAGACGCCCTGGAGGGCACGTCACTGCGCAACATCGACTGAAAAGCCGAAGATGCTGCCGCCAAATCTTGGACAGTGTGGGAAAGCGCATCCACCCAGGGTGGAGGAGCTGTCACAGGAGCCTGAAACGGCACCACAGCCGGCTGTGCCACAGGGGTGGACTGAATATACATTGGCAACCCCGCATAGGGACCAACAGGCTGAGACCCCGGGGGAGTCTGCAATAATTGTGGGACACCCGGGGAATGGGGGATGGCAGGCTGGGGCAACGCCCTAGTAGGGGCGGCAGTCGGGACCGACAGACGGTCCGCGATGGACACCAGCACCTGGGAAAACATCGCCCATGGTGGCTCCTGCGAAATGGGAGGTTTAGACGTACCAGGGACCGCCTGGCACCGTCCGCACAGGCCGTCCTGTGACAAATCCTCCCTATCCACTCCTGCAGAACAGCGCCTGCAGGAGAACAATACCGGAGCCCCGGAGTGCTCAATCTCCTCCTCAGACATGACTTAGGAAGAAAACGTGCGCACTCACCAGTGTGCTGAACAACAGCCCACAATATGGCACAGTGTAGCACACAACTGTATGTGACGGACCTCACAAATACATGATCTATATAGGTGAGGTCAATAGAAACACCCTTCCCCCGCACACCTGTAGGGCTTGTAGGAGAAGGAAAGGGATAGGTACAGGCTGACAGTAAGTAGAAAAAAGACACAGACAGGCAGCACTAGCAAAAGTCACATACCATGCAGGAAGATATACTCACTGCACCTTTCCACTACAATCAACCTCCCAGATTCAGTGTCTGGGAGGGCTATAGCGCTGTGTACACTGTCCTTGTCGGGGGAGAGGTACACAGGGGGACCGGTCCGCGTGCTCCCTGAGAGTATCCACGCTGCCAGTAAGAAAATGGCCGCTGGAGACCTCAGAGGAGGAGTGGCCGAGTAGCTGCAGCTCAGCGACGCCAGACTCCGAGCTGAAAGGCGCGCTGAGCTGAGGGGAGGAGCCGCTGACAGGGAAGGCTTCCTCCCCTGGCTAGCATATTAACCCCCGGGTTGCCGGCATCCCGCTTGCCGCGATATTAACCCTGGTGGTCTAGTGGTCTGGCGGGGTATGCCTCCGCTGGAGGGGGGGCCCGCCGCCACCGCTAGCGCCCCCGGTCTGTCCCCTAGACCGGGGGCATGGGACTGCATTTAAAAGGAACCCGCGCACCGCCGCTAATCAGCGGTGCGCGGCTTACCTGATCTCCCCGGCGTCTTCCGGCAGCAGTCCCGGGGGAAGCCAGAGTCCGGCTAGTACAGACTCTGGCTTCCCCCGCCGCGATCCCCAGTTCAGTGCTGGCGTCGCGGCGCCAGCAGGGAGAAGGAGCGGCAGCGTGGGCGTCTGTACAGACAGCCCAGCGCTGCTGCTCTAGAGAAAAAACTAATAATAAAAAATAAATAAATTTAACTAAGTTAAATAAAAAATTAAAAGCTTTAGGGGGCTGCTCCTGCAGCCCACCCCGCAGGGTGACCCGACTCCGGCCGGGCACCATCTAAAACTGAGGTGCCTGTGGCTCGGGGGCGGGGTATGGGGGAGGTTGGACCCAAGTGCATCCTGGGAGCAGCTAAAAGCTTTAACTCCGTGGTGCCCGAGGATCCAGGATCCAGCTATACCCCAAGGTCACCCTGTGGACCCCTATGGACCCTGAAGTAGAAATATATATATATACACACACATATTATATATATATATATATATATATATATATATATATATATATATATATATATATATGCTACCATCAGTGAAATTAGCAATCTCTGGAATAGTGGCAAGTCACAGCAACTGGGCCTATTTTGATGGGAGGGGCCTGGAGCTGAAGCTCCTCCCGTGCCATTGTCAATCCGGCCCTGCCCCTATATAACACCTCCCCTTTTGCCGTAAGTTCAGTCTAATGTTTAACAAAAGCTGGAGAAAGACCCACGGAAGAAGTCAAAAACCAGAGACCTCAGGTATCTAGTATGAAACCAAACAAAGGAGGGACCTTGGCATCCCCCAGATGTACTCCAAGGAAGAGATTTTACAGTGAGTAAATATCGTATTTCCTTTTTCATCCATCTGGGGGATACCTTACATCTGGGATATACCAAAGCAAGCCAATTAAGGGGGTGGGAGCGTCGGAACCGACCGCTCTAAGAATTTTCCACCCAACATTGGCATCCCTTGAGCCAAATGTATGGAAGCGGAAACATTTTGTAAAAGTGTGCATGAATGACCAGGTAGCTGCTTTGCACAGCTGCTCAACGAGGCACCATGCCGTACAGCCCAAGAAGCCCCGACAGCACGAGTCGAGTGGGGCCGAATTGAGGCCGGAACCCTCACATTTGAGGAAATATATGCCTGCCGAATGGCATAAGTGACCTATCTATCGATGGACCCTTTTGAGGCTGGCCAGCCTCTTTTTGGTGAATCAATCAACACCAAGAGAGAACCCATAAGCCTCAAACACGTAGTACCCTCCAAGTAAATGCGTAACTCACGTACCACATCCAACAATGCTGAAGAAGAAGCTTCACTGGTCACCGAATAGTGGCGAAAAGCTGGAAGAACAATATCCTTGTTAATTTGGAAAGCAGATACCACCTTCAGAAGAAAGGAAGGTGTAATGCGTAACACTACCCTATCCTCATGAAAAATGAGAAGCGGAGATTTACAAGAAAGAGCCGCTAACTCAGATACCATTCTGGCTGAGGCAATGGCCAAAAGGAAAACAACCTTCAAAAGTGAGATCTCGCAATTCCACAGATACCAAAGGCTCAAAAGGTGCCTTTTGAAGTGCCTCAAAAACTAAATTCAAGTTCCAAGGAGGAACCGGCGGGACATACGGAGGCTGTATGCGAAGAACACCCTGCAAGATGGTTTGAACTTCAGGAATGGAGGCCAATTTCCTCTGAAACAGAATGGATATGGCCAAATTTGTCTTTTAAGAGAGGACAATCTTATACCCTTAACCAGCCCCTCTTGCAGAAAAGACAAGAGACGAGACACTCTGAACCTTTCAGGCTTGAACTTGTGTCGTTCACACCAAGAAATATATGAGAAACAGTCGGGAAGCCGATGGACAGAATCCCAACCGCCGGCTTCCCGACTGTATAATCCTGGCAAGGGTTAAATGATCGAAGGTAAGCCAGGCGACAGGCGCAGACGCCCGCGCAGGGGGGGTTTAGGTTTAGGGTTCCCGTGTTGGACAGAGTTAGGCAGGTATAGGTTAGGTTTAGGCTAGGGGAAGTGGGGGATAGGGTTAGGCACCCCCCCGGGGGACTTAGGTTTGGGAGGTGGGGAGGTTAGGGTTAGGCACCCCTAAAGGAGGGTTAGGGTTAAGGGGTAGAATAGGTTAGAGAATACTTACCTTGGGACGATCAGGATTTTCAGTGATGCCAGGATGCCGCTGTCGAAATTTGAACGGAATCCAAATATATATCTTCCATATCCGATGATATGACAATAGCTTTGGAATCGGAGGATGAGCTCAAAATCATCAACCTCTCTGATTGTACCTTATCACCTGAACAAATTTCACTTCTTAAAAGGGGCTTGACTTTTTCTCCCACCACTAGTTTCAACCGTTTTCTGTGGGAGAAAGATTCAAATTTATTTGGGAGGAAACTTCTTTTAAAAAATTTTTCTGCCAACAAAGAGAGGTCTACCGTCTGCTCCACAAATCTCAATATGGATACTACTGGAGATATCCCACAGTTGCAAGAAGGCCAGGACTCACTTGACCTTAGTACAGAACAGGATATTTTGGCATTAGACATTCTGGAAGAATTAGCAGGAGGATCTACTAATCCCCGCATAGCATCAGGGACCTGCCAAAATAGACCTACATGTCACAATAAATCCACTTTTTTTCCACCGATCAATACATGTGCGCAAGTACAGGTATTTATGGAACTAGTCTCTCAAGACCTGGATAGACTTTTGAGTAAAAGATCTCAGTCTCCTAATCTAACCTATAATATCACTAAATTAGAGAAACAAGCTCTAAAGGAGATTCAAGAATGGGACCATATAATCATCAAGCCATCAGATAAGGGTGGCAACATAGTCCTGTGGCCAAAAGAGATGTACGTAAAGGAGATACTAAGACAGTTACAAGACACTTCTTGTTATACTCAACTTCTGTTTAATCCAACAGAGAAATTTCATTCTCAGTATAACAAAATGATTGAGGAGGCCAGAGTACAAGGCATCATAATCAAAAAAGAATTCGAATTCTTACAGGTTAGACACCCTAAAGTCCCCACCTTTTATGCACTTCCAAAGGTGCACAAGAACATCAAGAATCCTCCAGGAAGACCAATAGTCTCTGGTATAGGTAGTCTGACAGAACAAAGCAGTACATTTGTTGACTTACATCTCAGGGACCATGTACTCACTTTGCCCTCATATCTGAAAGACACAAGGGATGTACTGCAAAAAATTCATGACGTCAGATTAGAGGATCATCATCTACTTATCTCCATTGATGTAGAGTCATTGTATACCTCCATCAGACATCAGGATGGTTTGAAGGCAGTTCAATATTTCCGGACATGAAAATAATTGTGAATTTGACAATTTTCTGATTGATTTACTACACTTCATTCTTCACAAAAACTTTTTCACCTTCCAAGACAAATACTATTGGCAAATAAGGGGCACGGCTATGGGTTCTACCTGTGCCCCTACTTATGCTAATTTGTTTCTTGGTTGGTGGGAGAGGGAGGTGGTTTTCTCTGAATCCAACGAGAAATATACTAATCACGTGATACAGTGGCTCAGGTACATCGATGATGTTTTTGTTATTTGGAGTGGTGGGGAACAAGAATTCTTAGAATTCATTGGTATTCTGAATAATAACCAACTGAACCTGAGGTTCACATGGGAAATAAGCAATGTGAGCATCTCATTTCTGGATCTCAGGATCACCAAGGAAATAACAGGTGATATTACCACCAATTTATTCAGAAAGTCCACAGCAACGAATAGTTTGCTACATGAACATAGTTGCCATTTCCCACCGACCAAATTTAATCTTCCGAAAGGTGAGTTTCTTCGTCTTAGACGGAATTGCTCTAAAGAAGAGGACTTCAATAAACAGTGTGTTGACCTCTCCTCCAGACTCAGACTTAGAGGTTACAGCAATCGATCAGTTAAAAGAGCTAGATATGAGGTTTCCAAGATCGATAGAGACACCTTGGTTTTTCCCAAATCGAAACCACAGGCCAATACAGATGATATTCGATTTGTAGGGGATTTCTGTAGAGAGTGGCAAGCACTTAGGGGGATATTACAGAAACATTGGCCAGTCCTTCTCCTGGACCCAGATTTAAAGCTATGTCTTAAGGATGAAGTCACAATGAGTTGGAGGAGAGCTAAAAACCTAGGAGACTGCCTCACGCACAGTCACTACGAACATTGTCCCCCTAAGGTAGCCAAGATCAAGGGGACATACCCATGTGGCAAATGTAGGGCTTGTAACCTTATTATCAAGAATAACAGTGTCCAGGACAAATATGGCCGTATTATCCCTATTCGGGATTTTTTCAACTGTAACACTGTCGGAGTTGTATACTGCCTTCAATGTAGATGTGGATGTGGATACAAATATGTCGCAATGACTTCACGGGCATTTAAGCTTCGTATCTTTGAACATACTAGCAATATCAGGAATGCCGTATCAGATACAGCAAAGATGAAGAAAATCTCCTCTGTAGCGAGACACTTTATGCTGAAACATAAAAGTGATCCAGGTCAACTCCAAGCGTTTTGCCTGGAGAAGGTGAAAACAGGCATTAGAGGAGGTGATCAAATTTCTATACTATTGAGAAAAGAAACAGAATGGATCTTTAGATTGGGTACTCTAGTACCTAGAGGACTTAACGAATATAATAGTTATAGTCCCTTTCTTCCATGATCTTCCCTACCAACTCTGTATCAAAATATAGTTTATCTCCTCTAAGGCATTTTAATCGATGCATAACATATCATGCTCCTTGTTATTTTGTGCACCCCAAACGATTTGATGACAGATATTGGTAATATTTTTAGTATATTTTCTTTCAATTCACAATAATTTGCACTTCATAATTCACCCAATTTTCTTACATTCCCACTACTTCCCTCTTACTATCACTATAGTATACTACATTTTATTTATTATTCACTTGTTTTTTTGCACATACAGTTTGAGATATAATTAGGTAGATAATTAATTACATGTATATTATTCTACACGATTTTCCTATCCACTACAGCGGTATCCAATTTTAAATTACAATACTTTTACACACAACCTTTTCCTTATTTAGCACTACATCACTTCTATAATTGGTTTTTGCATTGGCACCCTTGTTTCACGTTTTTTTATTATTTTATTTTTTCATTATTTTTTCATTATTTATTATATATGGTCATATATTTATATATTATTTATTGTATATATAATATTATTTTCTATTTCATTAGTTGTATCAATATATTTATCTTAGGTGACACTTCTTGTTCAGGACATTAGTATGTCCTATGATAGTTGCAATACTTAATATTTACAATAGTATATCCACTATTGAGACTTATGTTTTGGAATAATGATTTCTTCCAGGCTTATTTCATTTTATGGTGTTGTCTAATATATATCTTTCAATACTCCTGTATTAGCTTAGGCCAATATGAGTCTATCACCTTCTATATACACTCCTTATAACAATTAAGAAACAAAAGGTTTCTTTTTCTTGGTGTTTTTCGTTTTAGACTACATACAATATAGGCTGGATTACGATTGGCTGACTGCCCTGTCTATCAGGATATCACAGCCAATGATAGGATAACTACTGCTCAATCCGTTTCGGAATGACTTCAATGAAAACCGGACTGTGTTTGGCAGGCTAGCTTTACCAATTTGATATGGCAGCACACGATAGGCCAGCATCTGTATATGATTCAGGGCATTAGAGATCCGCCCACACAGCTGCTCTTTCCGTGAACAAGCCATTGACGAAACGCGCGTCGGCACACAGCTAGGGTGCCCGTGGCTGCGCAGCACGGGACTCTGCATCTGTCAGTCGGTATTCAGTAAGGTCTCCCTTTATGTTTTATCACATGTCTGATGTCCGGTAAGCGTTTGTTATGCATGTTTTGTGCACCTACATAGTCCTAACTACAGTTAGGGTACGTTTTTCATTGTCACCTTAGGTATAATTTGCTCTACACTGCTGTATTGTGAGTGTACACCTCAAAAAATCCATTATTTTGGTTTCATTTGGGAAACCTTTTTGGTTGTGTGACATTTTTGGGTACACCATTGTACACAATCCCCACAGAGGATCGCGATTTTTAGAACTTTTCAAGTCTCCACTATTGTATGTTTGAACATCCCTTTCTATGTACGAATCCATCAGAGAACTGATATTGGGACATTTATTTTCCCATGAGAATATGAGATATGATCCATACACTGAAGATTGTGAATTTTGTCTCATTATGATTATTACATCACTAAGTGGACATTTAAGGTCTGTCTGGTATGGTGTCTACATGTAAAAACACTAGATTGACCTGTATTTAGACCTTGAGGTGACAAATTGTAACAGGACTATGTAAAGGTGTCCTAAAGATATATTGGACTATATCCATACTATCAGCATCTGCAGCGTACATACTTTGGATTTGTTGTTTATCATGTATGGGCACAGTTTGATTCACTAATTATTATAACATTTTCATTTGTGTACATATCCTACCTAAACTTCTAATTGATTCTAAATAATGATAAATTACCTAGTCTATAACTGTGTATCACTCTGACTGATTAGGTACAATCTCAGATCAGTACTTCTCTCATCGGTTGTTCTATGCCCAGAGTATGACATCAGAAAGCAGAAAGGAATATCTGAGTAACGTATCACTCACTCTTGACGTTCAGAGGGTATAACTGTCTTCCCATGTCACACCTCTCATCAATGGCCTTTGGACTAAATGAGTTGTGGTAGAACTGGGAATATCGGTCCTGTTCCCTCACTGTTCTGATATTTCTTCTCCTTGTCTTCTGACATCACTTTGTTATAGTCATTGCAGTTCTATGTGTTATGTGATACACTGCAGTTTATGGGTGTACAATAAGTTTTTCACTATTGTATCATTCTGAATGCTTGATTACTGGCTCAGACATATGGTCCTTTTACTGTACGTTCTATGCTTAAGTAAGACGTCCAGAAATTTGAGATCTAATCTGAGATTTGTATCACTCACTCTTTATATTCTAGGGGACAATGTCTGCTATTGGCTCTTTAACGTCCTCACAGATGACCTAGGGTAAAGTGGGGGCCTTTTGAGTTATTTGCAGAACATTTGTTGTCTCCTAACTATCCTGTCATTTCCCTTTGAGGTTATCTAGGAATACCATGTTTTTGTTTCATTCTTTTTGCTGAATACTGACTGTACACACCATTATGATACTATGACTGGTTTGTTGATGGTATGAATATTTTTACAGCAAATATTTCGCCAGGCATTGATATTATAAGTTCATATCTTATAGTAATTTTGAACTATTAGAATATTAGAACATACCGTTCTGCTTACACAGTTTTATGTTCTAAAAATTTTTTTGTCTGTTTCTGTATTTGTAAGGAGTTGTTTCTCCTTTTTATTATATGTATGTACTGGTTATGTGTATAAGTTTATTTACACAAATGTAAATGGTATAAGCTATATACTTCACTGTACTGTATTCATCTATATTACCTTCCATAGGAGTTTATCTAGGGCAATTATTTTATTTCTTTGCTATTTAATAAAAGTTATGTATTAATCTTTGTACAATACCCAAGAGTGCTCACAAAACAGAGTTTTTCCCTTTTTTGTTTGTTCTCATCTATGACTGTGACTCTAGTGAGCACTACCACTGCCCCAATATAATCATTCTAGATTTATTCTAGTCTCCAATAGGTATAGTGGTTCTATTATTCCATGATCGAACATTCTTTCTTTAGTCTGTGCGACGATATTCCCCTTCCCTTTTTCCTTGTTTTGTTTCAAAAATAGTCGTACGCAGTCAGCGAGCCAAAGTCTGTTTGTTATATGGGTTTTACAAACGAGGCTGGCCAGCAAACAAAGGGCCTGATTCAGAGCCGGACGCTCTGACCAGAGCGCTCGCTCTGAATCAGGGCCCTCCTACCTGTTTTTGGAGCGGCCTTTTGGACGCTCGCATAGCTGTGGGTTACCACCCACAGCTTATGCGAGCGTCCATGATGATGGTCGCGATGGTCAAGACCATCGCGACCATCAGGCTTGCGACGAGACCCTGCGGTAGGGTCTCGGTGACCGCAAGCCCTGGAGTGATTTTGGCTCTATCATGGGAACGCCTCCGTCTGGCAGGCACGCCCACCAAAGGGGGCGTGCTGTCAATCAACATCGACAGCACGCCCCCTTTGGTGCGAGACCCGGAGCGACGGCTTCCTCGTCGCTAGCCGGGACTCGCGCATGACGGAGCTCCCTCCGTCATGCGCATTTGGGTACCATCGACCCGCTTGCGAGCGTCCTGCGCTCGCGAGCGGGTCTGAATGAGACCCATAGAGCAAATCCGATTTCCTGATGGAGTTGGTATGATCCATGTAGATACGAAAGGCTCGAACCACATCCAGGGAAGCTTCACCTGTAGGCAGGTCTGAAAACTGAAAGGCCGGGACTACAATTTCCTCATTTATATGAAAACGGGAAATCACCTGTGGAAGGTAACCCGCCTTAGTACGGAGGACAGCTCTAAATTGATGAAAAATCAAATAAGGAGAGCGACACGACAGTGCTGCCAAGTCAGAAACTCTTTGAGCTGAGGAAATAGTGAGGAGAAATAGTGTCTTCGCTGTCAGCCATCGCAAGTCCACTGTATCCAAGTATTCAAAAGGAGGAGCATGCAGTGCCTTGAGAACCAAGGATAAAACTCACGGTGCCACCAGAGAGAGAAATGGAGGTTGCAGCTGAAGAACCCTCTGTAAGAATGTTCTAACATCCGGAAGAGGGGCAATTCTGCACTGGAACCAAACTGACAATGCAGAAACCTGTACTCTCAAGGTTGCCAGGCGAAGACCTAAGTCTAATCCAGCCTGAAGGAAAGCAAGTACTCGTGAGACCTTGAAAACCTTCGGATCATATTTTCTGTGAGAGCACCAAAGTAAATATGAATGCCAAATTCTGTGATGGATGCGGGCGGAAGCAAGCTTCCTTGCCTTCAGCATCGTCTGGATCACAGAGGCAGAAAAACCCTTGGCCTTTAAGACGGAAGACTCAAGAACGATGCCGTCAAAGCCAGCCGAGGTAAATCCTGATATAGGCAGGGACCCTGCACTAGCAGGTCCGGCCATAGAGGCAGTGGAAGTGGACTGTCTATGGCAGGGGTGGCCAACCCGTGACTCTCGTGCAGCATAAGGCTCTTTCGAGCTTCTAATGTGGCACCCGGCTTGGCAGGCCCCCATTATTACTGAGAACACTGGTCTCTGAAGCGATCAGAGACTAAAGAAGCCTCTGATCGCTTCAGAGGCGTTCCCAGTAATGCAGTGCACAGGTGACGTCATGATGTCACCAGCGATGTGAGGAGCCCACACGTCTGCTGGATCCAGCTAGATCCAGAAGGCGGCGGAAGCAGCAGCGACAGCAGGACTCGGGAGCCCTGACGGCGTGGAGCGGTGCCAGCATGAAGGTAAGTTTCTTCATAGGGGTGGGGGAGCTAGTGCTGGAGGCACTTCCTTAGGGAGCATGACTACAGGGATATTGCAGGAGGGGCAGAGCTAGAGGGGGCATTGCTTAATGGGCACAGCTACAAGGGACAATGCAGATGGGGCACAACTACTGGAGGCATTGCTTAATGGGCACAGCTACAGGGGGCATTGCAGAAGGGCCACAACTACTGGGGGGCATTACATAATGGATACAGCTCCAAGGGTGCATTGCATAAGGGCCACAACTACTGGGGGGCATTACATAATGGGCACAGCTCCAAGGGTGCATTGCATAAGGGCCACAACTACTGGGGGCATTGCTTAATGGCACAGCTACAGGGGCATTGCTTAATGGCACAGCTACAGGGGCATTGCATAAGGGCCACAACTACAGGGGGCATTGCTTAATGGGCTCAACTACAGGAGGGCACTGCATATGGGGCACAACATAATGGGCACAGCTACAGGGGCATTGCATAAGGGCCACAACTACTGGGGGTATTGCTTTATGGGCACAACTACAAGGGACATTGCTTTATGGGCACAACTACAGGGGACATTGCTTTATGGGCACAACTACAGAGGGCATTGCTTTATGGGCATAGCTACAGAGGGCATTGCTTAATGACCACAACTACTGGGGCATTGCTTAATGGGCACAACTACAGGAGGGCGCTGCATATGGGGCACAAGTACAGTATTAGTATCAGAGTCTGTTGAGGAGTCAAACTCTTGAGGCAACGACTGACGAGAACCTCTCTTATGCCCCTGCTTTACTGCTACAGGTGTATCTGCCTGCTGAGAGGCTATAGACTGCGGCATCCTCTGACTAGAGTGAGCAGTAGAATTAACCCAACAGGAATTCATCGGGGGCATACACATAGAAGGATACACATGCTGTGAACACCCCATAGCATGAGGTAATACCGCTGCAGC
The DNA here is from genome assembly GCA_031769625.1 of Taudactylus pleione. NCBI lineage: Eukaryota > Metazoa > Chordata > Amphibia > Anura > Myobatrachidae > Taudactylus > Taudactylus pleione. Next base: position 746,597 of record JAUIMM010001101.1, read on the forward strand.
AGGAGCCCGTGCTTCTGCAGCCTTGTCTACTAAGTATGAGAAAACCTGAGGCAAAATGGCCACCCAGGGTGGCTCTAGTGCTGGTGCAGGTGTACCAGATGGCTGTTTACAACAGTTGCTACACAAACCATCCTGTATAACATCCTGCTCAGACAGGCCTGCAAAAAAGGACTTACATGTCCTCAGCACTGGCAGTTCATCCTTCTCACCTTTACCTTTAGACAAGACAAATGTGTAAATGGTAAAAGGTGTAGAGTATAAATGCAATGTGACCTTTATCAGTGAAAAATACGCACAATTGCTATTGCAAATGGACTATCAACTAACCAGTCCCGTGGGGGTTGTGGTAGGATGTAGAGCGCTATATACTAGACCCAAGGGAGAGGTATACAGAGAGACAGACCAATACCTCTTAGACAAACAGCTTCAGCAGTACAAACGCTAACTGCGAGCGTCTCAATACACGTGGTGGTCAGGTATAGTAAACCCAAACCCGGAAGTTTGCTTCGGGGGGGGTTTGGGGAGGGGAGGAGCGGCCAGAGGAGCGCCTATCTCCCCTAGGCTGCAATTATGACGGTCGGGTACGCTGACCTCACAGTAGCAAGATGTTGACTAGTGCGCTCTAGTGCGTCTTACCACCCGTCCCCGGCGACAGACGATATGGCCTCGGCCACCTTAGTGAGAACACGATACACAAGGCCTTCACCAGCAGCCGCTTCCGATGCGTCTCTACACAGGAGGTCTGGACTGCTGCGCACGATTCTCTGTGTGAAATCGCTTACCTGACATCTCTGTGATCCGACTGCAGTCCAGACATCAGCAAAAGCTGCTAGCTAAGCCACGCTGAGGCCCGCCGAAACCTCAGGGCGTATAGCAGTACTGGTGTTTCGGCGGAGGTAGGAGTCGCAGTACTGCGTCATCATCAGCGCTGGTACTGTTCAAAAATAAAAATAAAACTAATAAAAGGTAAATAAAAAAATAAAAAAGCCGGAGACTGCCTAGGCAGTCCCGCTGTATAACAGGTGCGACGTTTCTTGCCGCGCACCAAACAAAAAAACAGAATGCCTGTGGCTGAGGGCGGGTTTTATAGGGAGAAGGGCCAGTGCATGCTGGGAGCTCCAAAGCTGTAGTTTTATGGTGTATTGGATCGCTCCAACTACATACCCCAAGGTAGATCCGGTGGACCCTGAAGAAAAAATGGTCTTTATCTTGGATTGAAAATTCTGAATCTTTGCCTGTGGAAGAAACACCTCTGTGACACTGGGTGTCAAAGAGAAGACCTAAAAATACCATCCTCTGAGATGGAATTAAATTTGATTAGGGAAAATTGATTATCCAGCCGAATCTCTGGTGTATACCTAAGGTAAATCTGAAGATGTTCTTGCTATAGGGCTATTGAGGGTGGCCTTAGTAACAAATCATCCAGATAAGCCAACGCATTTATCCCCCCACTCCTGAGTAGGGAGATCATGTGTGCCATAACCTTTCTAAAGACTCTTGAGAGTGGTGGCCGAACCGAATGGCAGAGCCTGGAACTGAAAATGCTGATGCTCCACTGCAAACCGCAGAAGATGTTGATGACCCCTCCATATGGGAATATGGAGGTAAGCATCCTTGAAATCTATGGAGGCCAGAAATTCCTCTTCCTCCATGGAAGAGATTACTGACCTTATGGACGTCATCTTGAATTTTTCCAATTTGAGATAAGCATTCAACCCTCTGGACGAAACGACCTGTCTGGTTTGAACCAGAATAATTACTCCGGAATCGGAAAGTCACAGAAATTGCCTGTATGAGAGCCGCCTTTCTGCAACCATCAACAGGGAGAGGAGTAGAAAAGAATATTTCTGGAACAGGACCCTCCAAATCTAAAATGTAACCCCTGGTTACTAGTTGACTTACAGAAAAATCTGGATTGGATTGAATCCAAGTTTCCCAGAATTTGAGTAAGTGGCCTCCCACCGGAAGACGGGTCCCAGTCCCATGACAGTCATGTGGATTAACCTGCTGGCTTAGCAACAGGGCGACTGGTGCTGGGGACAGCACGTCCCCTGAAGGTCTCTCTCCGGGGACCCTTAGGTACATCCCGAAAGCTTCCCCTGCCTTGAGACCAAAAGGAAGGAAACCTGGGGGATTTTGGTTTTGGTGTTGTTACAGGAAGGTAAAGGACTTTTTCCTCCTGTGACATAATTTTAGTTAATTCTGGACCAAACAAAAACCCTACTTCAAAAGGCAAGGCCTCTAAGGCAGAAGTTCTCAAACTCGGTCCTCAGGACCCCACAGAAGTCACGTTTTCCAGGTCACCTAGCAGCTGCACAGGTATATGCATTACTCACTGACACATTTTAAAAGTTCCATTGGTGGAGCTAATTATTTCACTTGTGGTTCTGTGAAGAGACCTGGAAAACATGCACTGTTTGGGGTCATGAGAACAGAGTTTGAGAACCTGTGCTCTAAAGCATACTTATACTCTATGGACCTCATTCAGAGCCGGTCGCACAGAGCGTGCGGTCGGTCTGAATGAGGGGAGGACGTCTTGAATTTTCAAGACGTCCTCCTTTGCGGTGGTAAGGCTGTGGGTTAACACCCACAGCCTTACGACCGCCTAAGGTGATGGTCGCGATGGTCAAGACCATCGCGACCATCGGGGCTTACGACGAGACCCTAGGGTAGGGTCTCCCTTGTCGTAAGCCCCGGAGAGCTTTCGGCTCTGTCTGAGCCGGAAGCTCTCCACTGACATCACTAGTGATGTCAGTGGGGCCGCCCCCAAATGGTAGGCGTTCCCATGGGAACGCCTCCGTTTGGGCTGCCATCCCCCCCGGCCCGCCTTCCAAACGGGGCGAGCTGTCAATCAACATAGACAGCTCGCCCCCTTTGGATCGAGACCCGCTACGACCGGCGCTGTCGGTCGTAGCGGGTCTCACGCATGCGCACAACGGCGCCGGCGCCGTTGTGCGCATGCTCTGTGGGGGGCCATCGACCCGGTCCGAGCGCATCGGCGCTAACGACTGGGTCTGAATGACCCCCTATGTCTGCGTTCTATGTTTTAAGCCATAGCGAACACCTAGCGGAAATGGCCAAAGCTTAAATATGAGACTGTACCTGAATAGAATCTATTAAAGCATCACCTATATAGGTTAGAGCTTCCAAAATCTGATCAGCTAAAGAACTAGCTTCAGCCAAATCCCGATTGAAATACAGTAAGCATATAGTTCATCCAGGGATTGATGACCTTTATCACCCAGGCACTGGCCTGAATTGGGTGCAGCGAAACTCCTGACAAAGTGAATATAGATTTAGGTACAACCTCATTCTTCCTATCCATAGGATCTTTAGGAGTTACAGACTGTGGGCCTGATTCAGACCCGCTCGCAAGCGGGTCGATGGTGGCCCAGTGCGCATGCGCACGATGGAGCAGGCTCCGTCGTGCGTGAGACACGGACAGCGACGGGCAAACCGTCGCTCCGGGTGTCGTACCAAAGGGGACCCCTTTGGTGGACGGGTCGGGGGCGTGGCTGCCCAGGCGGAGGCATTCCCTACCGTCTGGGGCCGGCCCCACTGACATCACAAGTGATGTCAGTGGGAGTGCTTTCGGCTCTGTTAGAGCCTGAAGCACTCTTAGGCTTGTGGCAACGAGACCCTACCACACTGGTCTCGTCGCAAGCCCGATGGTCGCGATGGTCTTGACCATCGTGACCATCTTCCTGGCCGTTCGCTATAGCTGTGGTCACCCATAGCTATGCGAGCGGCCAGGAGGCCGCTCAAAAAAAAACCAGAGGGCAGGCCCCGATTCAGAGCAAGCGCTCTGCCAGAGCGTCCGGCTCTGAATCAGGGCCTGTGTTGTGGGAATAACAGTATTCCTGACCAACCTAGCAATAGGAGCATCCACCATGGGTAGAATTTCCCAAAGCTTGGTAGCCTTTCCGAAAAAGGATAAACATACTTCAGTGATCACGGTGAGCCAAAAACAATGTGGATCCTAGGGACCTCTCACTTTAAAAAAATCGGGGTCCTACCTGACATTTTCTGGGTCCCATCTAAATCCCATGAAGCATGTAGCAGATGACATTGGCCCTGGTAGGGAAAAAACAACACATTTGCCCCACATGAAGAAAAACACCAACACATTGGCCCCCATAGGAAAAATTATAAACACATTGATTCAACTTCATGGCACTAGTGCCTGCCCTCCTGTGTCACTGCATCACTGTAGCTGGAGGCTACGTAACCACATCACCGTCTCAGGGTCACGCAGGATCGGGCTGCATCTGAATCGCATGGAAAAGTCCAGCGCTGCCAAACTACAAAGGATAGAGCACTGTGGGTGCAGGCAGGCTTACTTCAGAATATGTGGGACCAGTATAAATTAAACAAGTAGGGCTCCCCATTCAGAGGCACACAGATAGAGGGAAGTGGGCAGATGCTCACAAAGGCTGGGTGGGCAGAGGCACACATGGGGCTGGAGTTGAAAGAAGTGTGATATATATATATATATATTTTGAGCGCACTCACCAGACTTGCAAGCATAGTAAAAGTTTATTGGTGGAAAGCCAACATCAGTAATCAACGTTTCAGTCCTTGCTAGGACTTTTATCAGGATAACTTATCTTGATAAACGTCCTAGCAAGGACTGAAACATCGATTACTGATGTTGGCTTTCCACCAATAAACTTTTACTATGCTTGCAAGTCTGGTGAGTGCGCTCAATATGTTTTTATAGTTTTGGAGCTACTGAGCCTGTGACCCCAGCAACACCGACACCAAAACGTGAGTGTGGACCTTTTTGTGAGATATATATATACACACATACATACTGAGTGAGTTGGGGCAGCTCCCCAGGGCCTGGCAGCAGTGACATCGGATCGGCTGCCTGTCATTACAGTACACTGGCTGCAGGGAGCTTTCAGTCGGCTCTGCAGCACGTTGTACATCGGTGTGGTGAGCAGTCTCTGGACATTCCCTGATCACCACACTGAGCTCCGCACGGCCGGCGCACAGTAGTGACAGGCAGCCAATCTGATGGTCTGCTAGGCTGCCTGTCACAGAAGTCACTCCATGTTGCCGGGCCGGCGTGTATGGACAGCCGCCCGGCAACTCCTCCTCCCCCCCAAGTGCAGACCCCCAAACACACCTGACGTCTCCAGGCGTCCGCCACCCAGAGCTGCTATAGGGGTGTATGAGCCGGGCTCCCAGTAGTCACCGTGCTGCGCTGCACTCCGCTCCCAGCTCTCCAACGAGTGATCACTCCAAGTCTGACCTGGGAACAGGGGGATTGCGGAAAGGAGATGCTGCCTCGTTGCTGCTGCTCCCGGGCGGTGGGCGTGGCCAGTCAGTCAGAGATTGGGAGAGGGGCCGCCACACGGCGGTGACTGAGGAGACGCCGGCGGCTATTAGTTGAAAAGATGCCACCAGCGTTGATAGGCTGCTGCAGCCTCCATAGTTCAACACATACCGCAGGACCCGCTGAGTTTTTAAAATCGGGTCCGCAACTCCCTATAGCGCGTATTTTGCGAACCCTGATACTTACATTCGTCTTACTTTTAAAGAAAAGAAATTGAACTGTCATCCTCCCAATTTGAGGTGTCTTCCCAGTCATAATCCAATTTCCCTTCTTCCTGGGAAGAGGTAGCTGAAGCCTCTTCTCCAGGAAAATCCACTGAGGAATGGCCTGAACATCTTTTAGCGGCCGTGGCCCCTGCTGACGTTACCATTTTATTTAGTGACATTGCCATCTGAGCGAGACATCGTCCCAAATCCTGGGCGCATCTCGGTTTTACCGAGGGATCAGACAAAGTAGGAGCTTGTGCAGAGAGCATCATTTAATTTGCCTGAGAGTGACGTAATTCACGTATGGCCTCAACCATAGACATGGCCCAATCAGGCATCGCCGACTGTTCAGCCGAACCTCCTGGTAATGAATCCCCCTGTGAACAAACAGCACAGAGCGACCCTGGGTCCGTACCTTTTGCCAATTTTTTCTCTAATTTTGTACAAGTATAAAAAGGGACTAATCCCTGTTTTTTTGTAATTCTTGTCTGGCTTGTCCATACTGAGAGAGAAAGACAAGTCTAACCAACACAGATAGCTACCTAAATTCCTATGGAAAAAGTGTAGCACTGTTTGAATAGAAAAAAAAACAAAGAAGGGGCTAAATAAGACACTAATTCACCTATCTGTTAAATGTAAAAACCCTGGACTCCTTGAAGTCCATATTCACTTGCAAAAAAACCAAAGGCAAATACTCTTTAGTATACCCCTGTATTTTCCTGCCTAGGGGCCTGATTCAGACCCACTCGCGAGCGGCTGTACGCTCGCAAGTGGGTCGATGGTCTGCACTGAGCATGCGCACGACGGAGGGAGCTCCGTCGTGCGCATGCGCCAGACACGACGAGCGAAGGACTTTCCTTCGCTCGTTGTGTCCGATCAAAGGGGGCGTGCTGTCAATGTTGATTGACAGCACGCCCCCTTTGGTGGGCGTGCCGGGGGCGTGCCTCCCTGACGGGGGCGTTCCCACGGGAACGCCTCCCGTCAGAAGCCGGCCCACTGACATCACTAGTGATGTCAGTGGGAGTGATTTTGGCTCTGATAGAGCCAAAATCACTCCGGAGCTTGCGGTTGAAAACCTCAACCGCAGGCTCCGGCTCGCAATTTCGATGGTCGCGATGGTCACGACCATCGCGGCCATCAAAATGCACGCTCGTATAGCCTGTGGGTGGTGACCCACAGCTATACGAGCGTCCAGGAGGACGCTCCATGAAAAAGGAGCCCGGCCCTCATGCAGAGCGTGCGCTCTGCTCAGAGCGTACGGCTCTGAATGAGGGCCTAGATTCCAGAGAAACACTGCAGTAAAGGTGCTTATATATATATATATAAATCACCATATTATAAGCTCAACATAGATCACCAGGTAAATACTCAAAAGTAATAATCCCAGTTAAACTTCTCATCTGTTAATATACAGCCACCCCCCTGTAATCTGCTATGAGACTCCTCCAAGCAGAACTCCAGCAGCTCTCAACACCTGTTTGTGCGTGGCTCTGAAGCCGCACGAGCTGCTGATACACAAATACCTGGGCGAGGTGTGGCTGGGCACGCCGTTGGCATCATGCCTGACATCATTCTAGCCTAGGGCTTTTCCATCCGGAGACAACTAATGATACCGCGGCACATACTGATGACGACACAGACGGCGCGCCTGCACGTGCAGCAGCACTGTGTCCTGTGGGCGTTCAACAAGCCTCACTCTCCAACAAAGCTGGCAGCAAGTTGCAGAAGGTCCAGAAGGAACAGTCAGGGTCTTTGAAAGCAGCGGGTGCTGAGGAAGCCCGGGTAGGTGTGAGACACGCCGTTCCTACAGCTGCAGCCATATGAGTAATAACATGCCCAGCCGCTCTGCTGAAAAGCGGCATGACGGGAGGCAGTAAATATGGCAACAAGGTCCTTTACATAAAATGTATAAAGCTTACCTTTTCTTTTGCCAGCGGCCCCCTCAGATGTGTGTCTGATAGGGATAGGGACCCATGGACTATGTAGTTTGGTGACGCTCCCAGGGGCCATCTAGAGTGGGATACAGGGTTCGCGCAAACCTCTATTCTATCTAACTCCCACTCCGCTAGTGCTTGTTGCCAGGAACTAAGGGCCTGATTCAGACCCGCTAGCGAGCGCCATGCGCTCGCAAGCGGGTCGATGGTGGCTCAGCATGCGCGAGACCAGGATAGCGACGGGCAAACCGTCGCTCCGGGTCTCGTACCAAAGGGGGCGTGCTGTCGATGTTGAGTGACAGCACGCCCCCTTTGGTGGGCGGGCCGGGGGCGTGGCTGCCCAGGCGTTCCCATGGGAACGCCTACCGTCTGGGGCCGGCCCCACTGTTAGAGCCGAAAGCTCTCTGGGGCCGTCGCAAGCCCGATGGTCGCGATGGTCTTGACCATCGCAACCATCTTCCTGGCCGCTCGCTACAGCTGTGGGCCAGGAGGCAGCTCTAAAAAACAAGGCGGCCAGCCCTGATTCAGAGCGAGCACTCTGTCAGAGCGTCCGGCTCTGAATCAGGGCCTAAGCACCAAAACAAAGAAATTAAACCTAACTAAAAGCTAGGACCTAGCTAGTGACTTACTCCAAGGCACTAAAAACAAGACTCTGGTGGAAGGGGAGGGATTACATAGATGTGAGAGCCAGTTTTTATTAGATAGTGTCTGACTCCACACCTTACTACACATAACCGAGAAGCAATGGCATCCCCCATATGGGTAAAAAAGGAATTGGGATCTTTTGATTGATATCATCTGCCAAGTCTGACCAATTCAATAATTGAAGGAGCATTTGTGGACGTATTTTGCCCACTTTATGCCTATACGCTACATGAGAAAATAGGCCGATAACATGATTATTGACAATTCTGGACCAATAATTGTATTGTGTGTACCTAGCTTAACAGTTCAGGTTTTAAAGATCTCCATGCATTTAGTAACTCAGTCAGTTTGATTATACTGTCTGTGCACAAGCATGGATATATATCCTTAAAACATGCACTAGAATGGTGGAGTTTGGGAACCTCTGCACGATACGATCTATTTTCCAATATATCGCTCAGACGCAGATTGAATCAATAAATCGTACACATCGGGATCAGTATAAATCTATGTCCGGTGGTTCAAATCCCCATGCCGAAACACCGGCAGCAGTGAAGATCCCGATAGGTAAGTAAACTAACTATACCCAACCCTCTCTCCCCCTAACCCTCCCTTAGGAGTGCCTATCCCTAACCTCCCCCCCTAGTGCCTAACCCTAACCCCCTCTTCCCGCAGCCTAAACGTAACCCTAAACTCCCCCCGGGGGTGCCTAACCCCCCTTTCCCCTAGCCTAACCCTAACCCTCCGGGGGGAGTTTACGTCCCCCTCGGGAGTCCCTAACCACCCCACCTGCCGTCTGGCTTACCTATGTTCGGTATACCAGGCGGCAGGCTCCCTGAGTAGGGATGACAGGCGTCGGGATTTGGACACCTATCATTAGTCCCCTGACAGGATTGTACAGTCGGGAAGCCGGTGGTCGTCATTTCGACTGTCGCCTTCCTGTCTGCATACCTACACATCATATAGTGTGGATGTCCACACCGTCATTTATCGCATCGTCCTATCTGCTGTGCTGCACATCAGAAGGGACGATGCAACGAATGATGTGGTGCACATCATGTACTGTGTATGCACAACCACACAGTGTACAGGATAAATTATTAATTGGATACAATACCCCTACACAATACATTGTGCCGTTGTTTTAAGATTGCAAAGTGTTTACACTCTATATCGTGTGTTCTGGAAATTAGTGAAACTGGAACGTCCATTGCATCATTTATTACATCGTATAGTGTGTACACAGCTTTAGGGTGCTATGAGGAGTTTGGGAAACCCCAAGTTAAATGTTTTCTCTCCGTTGTGTGTCACTTGGAATCACTGTCTGCGTTTACAAAAGCAGTTATTCTGCATATCATTTTATGATATGCACTCCCCAACTCTGCTCTTCTCTCCCTCCATGTGTCCATACATACCATGTGTACCTCAAGGGCAAAATTAAATTAGGTTTGAATGGCTAATTAACCGCGATATAGTGCCTGGGACTAATAAATTACAGCCTGCAGCAGCCACTTAGCGCAGATGTTTGTTCACCTTTTCCTAAAGCTCGAACAGAAAGCTGCATTAAATATGGCTTTCTGCCCTAATCACAGCAGCCGCTAAAACAATAACCCATACCTCCGGGTACTTATACCAGAATCTATAGGTTATTGTGCAGTAGTGGCAGATTTACCATGAGGAAAATGGCTTTATATTGAATGGCATCGGGAGTCACATTTTGTGGAATCACCCTTTTCCCAGTGTGGTAAATTAATGAGACTTATTACATTTTGCCCCTAGAGTGTAAGCTCTTGTGAGCAGGACCCTCTTTTTTTCTATGGTCACAATGTAATTAGTATAAATTTACACTTTTGTAATGTCACTGAATGTTCCATCACTTTGTAAGATGGTATGGAACACTGGTAAAATAATAATAGCAATAATGATGATGACATCAGATGCTCCATTGACTCATGTATGAAGGCTCTGCCTACTCAGGTCACACACAGTACTAGTGATAACAGTAACAATATGCAAAGTATTATCCACAGTTCTCACAATACACCTTACAGACTGAAGTCTACACATCACACAAAATCATACTACTTTCACTATGCCGTATCTTTAATTGTTTTTTTCCCTCCTTTACCAAAAATAGTACTTTGGTGGGGGTCTCTCCCCTGATCACCATCATTAGCATTATCTAGCATGGTCCTGGCACTGATATTTATCAGGGACTTCAGTCAATCTATTCCCTACACAGCAGGAAACATCTCACACATTGATTCTAAGTAAAAGCTTTAGATTTCCATTGGTACAGATGAAAGTAATCATCCTTAAAATATATTATGGTTTCATATATAAAATATAGACATACACAAACATACATAAATCTATGGGATTTTATTTTGTAAAAAATAAAAGTCATTAGCTTGAGTTACAAGCCATACGTGGTGGCCATATGCGAGGACCCTGATAAATAGAAGAGAAAAATGCTCATGGTCTGCAGCAGATCACGAACAAGGTTGTCAATTTTCAGAATTATAACAAACAAATAGAGCAGATTCAAAAGAAACTTGAAATGCTAATGGTTTTGTAACTCCAAAAACTAGTTTCTGACTGCCGCTTAAGTAAAAAGCTATTGTTCATCTCATTTTACTTAAGTTAAAAAAATAGTTTTTAAAGTTCAGTAACAAAATGTTTTGAATTCTGAATTACCTCTAGATAAGCCTGTGTGTATTTCTGTATTTACCACCGCAAAACATGGATCCAGCCCATGTTCAATTAATGATATCAATTCAGGCTTCAGACACAGAGTACCTGGAAATAAGAAAGACATTTTAACAATTCGCAAAGGTTATAACATAATTACGTGTCGCTTCATCTGCCCCCAAATCATTAGTCACATTTGGTAAACCCACATTTAACGTTCTCACAAGTCTATGTTGTATGTAATTTTCAGCATTCACCAGTTCACTAAGCCTTTACTATATCATCTACAGTTGTATTAAATGATCACAATTTGTACTACAAGTAGCATAATTTATAGTGTTGAATATTCTGTATACACACTAGTCTCATCGAGAATACTATAAAAACTCTCCAGTTTAAAGTCTTGAAAAGTATATTGAATGGCATTTCTTGCCCTGGTTCCTGACACCAGTGCCATAGACAGTGGGGTGCAAACACTCCCCGTGCTTATAACCCGTTAAAACAGCGCCTACGTCACACTCAGAAGTGCTGCCACCGCTGACTAGTTTCCTTCTGTAGTCAGGTGTAATGTTTCCGGGTGCTGCAAGCTGACCCCATTTCCATTGCACTAATAGCCGTTTCCTGAAAGGACGCTCTGTGTCCAGTGATCGCGGTGAGTGACAAAATATGTGGGTCCCAGGGACCGACCACTTTTAAAAAATGGGGTCCTATCTGACCATTTCTAGGTCCCATCATAATTTATGCTTTAGAGCTCCCCATATGCCTCTCAGACCTCCCCACATGCCCCTAAAATGCCCATCTGATACCCCCAACAGCATAAGACATCCCCACATCATATAGTGTGGATGTCCACTCCGTCATTTATCACATCGTCCTATCTGCTGTGCTGCACGTCAGATGGGACGATGCAAAGTACGATGTGGTGCACATCATGCACGGCCTTTACACACTATGACACATATTAATGCCCGGCCTTTACACATTATGCCATGCAGTAATAGCCCTTACAAATGATACCGCACATTAATGCCCCTATGCATTGCCCCCAGTAGTAGTCCCCCTATGCATTGACCCCAGTAATAGTCCCCCCCTATGCATTGCCCCAAGTAATAGTCCCCCCCCTATGCATTGCCCCCAGTAATAGTCCCCCCCCCTATGCATTGCCCCCAGTAATAGTCCCCCCCCCTATGCATTGCCCCCAGTAATAGTCCCCCCCCCTATGCAGTTCCCCCCGTATTAATCCCCCCCTATGCAGTGCCCAGTATTAATCCCCCCCCCCCCTATGCAGTGCCCCCAGTAGTGGCCCACCTATTTGCCCTTTAGTGATCTGGGCCTAATGCCCAGTTCACTCACACCTATTTGTGGGGCAGATACCTTCAATTGGGCCTAATGCCCCCTATGTAGCCCGGGCCTTGTGTCCGCCTATATACCCACAGGCCTATTGCCTGAATTTATCCCACAGGCGTAGTGCCCGACAACCCTGGTGGTCTAGGGAGGGGTTAAATACCGGTGGCCCAAGGCCGCCTACCGGTACGGTGGAAGAGGCTGCAGGGGGCAGCTTCGTTAGCTCTTTTTCTTTCCACCCCCGCAGTCCTCTCCGATCCTCAGCTTCACTTCCTTTCTTCCTCCTTGATCACGGCGTCTTCTGGCCTCTTGCGCAGCCGCCAGAACTGTTGCCGCGACGCACTTCTCTTTGGGAGGTCTTCCCTCCTCCCCTCCACTGCCGTACTGAAGCTTCCCGCTCAGCGGCGTGTATTAATAGACGCCGCGAGTGGGCAGGGCTATGATGCGGCGAGCCGCTATTGGCTCGTCGCGTCTGGCTCCTATTGGCTGCTAGAGCGGGAGCAGTGTTTGGTTCGTGGCCAGTGCCAAACAACCGCCGCCGCTTCCTGGCAGCAAGCTCCGCTTAGCTTGCACCCGGAGCCAAGCTTCTCCCACCAACACTTCACCGCCGACACTGGTGGAAGGGACCAGGCGGTCCCTTCATCAGGAACCCGTCGCGGTGGCTTACCCGGCGCTGGGAACAAACACACTGTCCCAGCGCCGAGCACGGATGTGTCTCGCAGAGGACACATCTCCTCTGCCTGCCCCTGCAGCTGTGCCGATGCTGGAATCAGACACTTGATCCCAGCATGGCTTTCCAAAGCAGCTGCCAATGAGAGTCTCTGACTCTCGTTGGCTGCTATAACAGACAGTGTTGTGTCTTTCTCTGCAGGGGGGACACGATGTGCTGCAGCCAGCTGTCAGGGATTGGCCACAGCACAGCGCGTCCCCGGGGACCCGGTTACTTTTCAAAAGTGAGTCCCCAGTGCTCAATCCCGGGTAAAATGGTGTCTGAGTTGCCCATGCTTTAGACTTCCCAGCTGATTGTTCCCCTCCTGATACACACAAGAGGAGACAAGTGGCTCTACAGACACTAGACTGCTCATTTACCAGGCACATGTTGGGAAGATCGGTCGCCTTGTCTGGGTATAGCCTGTGGCAGCTTTAAGTAGCTCACAACCAGATGAATGAGTTTGTGCTGCTGTATGAAGTGCTGGAGAGAAAAATAGGTACCAGAAATGTAAAGCTCTGCCGGGGGCTCCTGTGTCTCCCTGGTGAGCGTGTGCTGGCTTGTCATGTTATAAAATAAAGTACACAACGGCTTACTAGGTTTCTCGAACAGCAATTGGTGGGAGAGCTGTCAGAGGTATCTGCATGTTTGTTACATGTAGGATGCGGTTTAAATGTGTGAGAGACCTGGAAAAAGGATGCTCCATGTCTGTGAATGAGAGTCCAGATTATATTTCCTAACTCTGTTATTATTTTCCTATAATGCCCCTTTCAGACATATATCCCGGCTTTAACCAGGCTTGGATCCTGGACACAGGTTTACTTACTTACCCTCATTTACACCTGGTTGGGTAAGGGATCCCGGCGGTCAGAATCCAGGCACCAGCATCCCGACAGGGTTAGGATACCAACACTTGTCAGTAAGTATCCCAACTCTCCCCGCAGCCTAAACCTAACCCTCCCCTAGTGCCTAACCTCTAACCGCACTTCTTACAGTCGGGATGCCGGCACCGGGATTCTGACTGGTGTCGGGATCCTGAACACCAGCATCCTGACAGCTTGGATTAAAACTACATCCCTTCACACCTGGGTGATTAACTAGGGTTATTCCCCGATCACCACTCTGCACCCCAGACCCGGGGGTTTACCAAAGCCCGCCAATCAAGCCCTTTTAGGCATGACCCAGGTCATCAAGACCCGGGTCATGCCTATCAGACATGAGCTGTGGCACTGACACGGGCTGCAAGTCCCAGGAATAACCCTGGTAGATTGCAGGGTCACGGACTCGGGACTGTCAACCCAGGTAAGCCCCTTCAGACATAAGCAGAACTTGGGTCAACTTGTCGTGCCCCCGCAGATCCACGGGTTTTTGCTTATGTCTGAAAGAGGTATAAATGAAAGACTTGGTCTTGTTCTTTCTTTTAATGTAACCACGTAGTAAACAAACTTAAAGTTCATAAACCCAGCCCCACAATGGAATCCTGCATTATCGATTGCCCCGATTCCACTTTATCTGAGAGTATAAGGCATATATATTTATTGTGTACATTTCTATGTATTTCATGTAATCTAGGATTTTACATGAAACATGTTGTGAATATGCTTCTACGTCTTTAAGTAATACCAGGGTCATACCTATATTTCACTACATACCTCTAGCCAATTACATACTACAATATATGCAGAAGCACAACTTAACTGGCATAAGTTCTGCTTCACACTATCAGTTACAAATGTCATGGCCATAAATAAGTTTGAGAAGCAATTTATTGTGTAGTAACTAATATTTCACTTCTTGATATAATTGTAGCACAACAAGCATTTTTGAGAAATTCCATTATAATTACCAATATGTTTGTTATTACCTACATTGCTCCATATTTTAACAGATACTAATAAAAGTTAATTTTTATTTGCAAAATATTTTTTGTTGTTTTTCTTTAAGCATGCCCCCACAGGAGTACTCTTTTCGTTTCTCTTAGTTATGTATACTAGGGAATATAGATTGTAAACTCTGGGACAAGGACTTATGTGAATGACAATGTGTGTGCAGGCTATATAAGTAACTTTCTACTTCAGGGTCCATAGGGGGTCCACAGGGTTGACCTTGGGGTATAGGTTGGGAACCAAATCCGGGCACCACGCAGTTAAAGCTTTTAGCTCCCAGGATGCACTTGGGTCCACTCTCCCTATAACCCCGCCCCCCAGCCAGAGGCACCTCAGTTTAAGTTGGTGCCCGGCCGGAGTCGGGTCACCGTTACTGCAGGGGGGCTGCTTAGCAGCCTCTAAGCTTAAAAGAGTTTTGTTTTATTATTTTTTTACTACTCTTCAGAGCGGCAGCATCAGACTGTCCAATGGACGTCTGAGCTGCCGCTCCTACACCCCGCCGGCGCTGCGACGCCAGTACAGATCTGGGGATCGCAGCGGGACCCCAGAGTCTGTACTAGCCGGGCTCTGGAGGAATCCCTGGGCTGCTGCCGGATCGACGGGGACAGGTAAGTCGCGTGGTCACCGCTTGCGGTGATCCACGTGTGAATATGCAGCCTTATGCCTCCGGTCTCTGGGGACAGACCGGAGGCGCTAGCGGTGGCGGCGGGCTCCCCCTCCATGGAGGCATACCCCGCGTGTCCACAGCCCACCAGGGATTATAGCGGCAGCGGGAGCCGGCATCCCGGGGGGTTAATTGCTAGCCAGGGGAGGAAGCCTTCCCTGTCTAGCGGCTCCTCCCCTCAGCTCAGCGCGCCTTTCAATACTACAGTCTGGCGTCGCTGAGCTGCTTCCTCCGCGGGCCACGCTTCTTCTGAGGTCTCCAGCGGCCATTTTCTCTCTGTGGTGCTGCAGAACTCTTAGGATGTCAGTGAGCCCAGTCCCCCTGCGTACCTGACCATTTGGGTGAGTGTACACAGCGCTATAGCCTTCCCAGACACTGAATCTGGGCAGTTGAATGTAGCGACATTGTGCAGTATATTATATGTCATGCTTATGTATGTATATATATTTTTCTGCATTGTATGTGACTTATGCTAGTGCTGACTGTCTGCTTTTTCTCTCACCTGTCAGTGTATATCTATCCCTTTTCTTTATCTGCCCTAATACAGGTGTACCTGGGGTGGTTCTGAGACCTCACATATATATATATTTGTTAATATCTGTGAGGTTTGTCACATACTGTTGCGTGCTGCACGTTGCCATATTTTAGATGGAACTGTGAGTTGCGTACGCTGATAATGGGTTCCTGCAGCTAATCTTAGCGTCAGTCAGGACCGGTATGGCGCTGCTTAATATTTCCGTCAAGATAGTCAGATATATCTGACCAGGAGATTGCACACGATACTGCACCCATTATTGCTATCCTGCAAGTCATAGCCTGCAGGAATTAGTGCGGAGGATTTTAACTCAGAAAGGTTTACGTATGCGGCACCATCTGGTGCCGGGCCCCTTGCACGACCCCCTTAAAGGGCGTTGTTTCTCAGGATCCTCTCCTTTGAGGATCGCCGGGCGGGCCCCATTGTCGTCACTCGCTTGGAGTTACTTCACCATACTGCCCTTTGGAACTCGGGGTATCTCGCAATTTCTTGCAATTTACCCCTGTGTCACAAACTATCGCTCCCTGCCGGGGTTTTTCACAGTACATGAATTACCTCCGATACCACATCGGTCTGTCATTCCCCTTGCAGGGATTACCACAACGGCCACCCTGGTGGATGTCGTTTTATACGAAATACTAATTGGCGTGATATACGCCCTGTGGTTACTGACCAGTGGCTCTGCCGTGAACTGGATGGTATATTCGGCTCTTTCCCTCTCACATGGGGGGAGCCGATCTCAAGTATTATTATCCCTGCTTTGGGGCTGGTAGCCAGGCTCATTCTGGATATAGAGAATGTCGATCCTGCACCAGTATCATACATCTCCCGTTTTCTGCCCAGCGGGTGGATCTCATAGCGGGAGTCTGGCTGTCCCCAGATACGAGGAGTCACAAAGGCCTCCTGTTTCCCATTCCCTGAGGGTCCTCACAAGTAATGGAAATCCCCTTCTGGGATGGATTTGTATGTTAATCATCGGGTTACAGGCATTAATACGCCTCCCATCCCGGCCTGGACGAATTTTACGGATCCGTAGGTGGTAACTTTGCCTGAAATCAATGTACTCGTTTTCAGGGCCTGTTGCCCGTCCTACCATGGCCATCGCATGGTGATGCTTTTGTGACGTTTTTCCCCTCCAACACGTCTGAGGTTCAAATATCTTTTTGCCGCTCACAAAATATGCAGTGGTCATATGTGGGATTACCTCATGGGATGCCGGTCTTCTAACTTTCAGGGTTTCGGCGGCGGCTGTATCCGCCGCAGTACCCTATGGCTGCGTTATGGGAAAGCAGAGGTGCACACTCCTTCTAGGGGGAAGTTCTTGTTTGGTCCTGTCCTTGACAAGATCGTTGCATCATTGGCAGTATCACTAATGGGGAGATACCGTCTTTAGCTACTCCCACTACATTCGGACTAACTCTGTTAAGTCTTTTTGTCCTCAGGGTCAGCCTAAAGGCCTGTTTTTTCCTAGGCTGTCGGCCTCCACGGGGGCCACCATATCCAGTACCGAGCAGTCCTGGACTTCCGGACGACCCTGTTTCTACACCTGAGGATATACCCTCAGCCTGACGGGACAGGTCTACATCTGGGGAATTTCCAGAGTGAGGTACTGATTCTCAACGGCCTCTCATTGCTCATGCAGCCTCCTCACAGGCATTGTTACATGGGCCCTTCTTCAGAACTGATCAGGGCCTTACAATCCCAGAAAGCTATACAGTCTTTGTGGTAAGCAGAGCTATTTCGGCCAACCTCACTATCTCAGTGAGGGACTGGTTGTTCTACTTTCTTTTTGGGGCGGTGACCGACTGGTCCTCCTTTGCCTATACTCTGTCTCAAATCCCTGAATCAGATTCCAACGGTGCCTTGACTCAGGTGGAATCGTCCATGTTCCATCATCCGATGTTTGGAACCTGGGGATTTTATGGTATATCCGAGTATTCAGGATACGTACCTACGGGTACATACAGAGCCCTCTCATCAGCATGGGTTCAGGTTTGCTGTGCCACAGCAACACTTGTAAGTTTCGGGCTCTGCCTTTTGGGGCTGTCCTCAACTCCACCGGGGTTTACCAGCTTTATGGATTTTCTGACAGTTCACCTGTTCAGTGTATCCGAATGCTCCTTTCTCTGGACGGTCTCCTGCTTTTAGCAGGATCACCAAGGTACTTTACCGCCAGGTCAGGATAACCGGGGCTTCTTCTCGGCACAGAATTAGTCAACGGAGGAAAAGTCCTCCCTGCATCCCTCACAGGGTTTTCTTCATCTGGGAGCACTGCTGGATTCTCAGAATCTGAGAATTTTTCTGGCGTAAGACAAGATCTCCACTCTTCAACTTCGAGTGTGCGGTTATCTACGCAGTCGACATATGTCATTACTCTTTGTGATGCGCGGTCTACCAGAGTGTCTACCTTTTGGTAGGGTGGAATGTGCTCAGTTCCATTCCAGGCCTTGCCATAATTGACTCCCCTCCAGATGGATCGAGTTTTTTCCATCGGATCGCTGTTCGAACGATGATACTTTCTCCGGAGGCGAGTTGGTCTCTGTCCGGGTGGCTATGGCCATCTCGTCCAGGGTGTTCTTTGCTAAAGACAGTGTCTGGTCCGCATTCATTTCGGGGCAGTTGGACGTCTGTCGCTTCTGCCCTGCCACTTAACTTGTTGATACTTTAAGCTGTCTTGGACTTTCACTCTGGCCTAACCCATTTGTCACGGTAAACCTGAATAGGTTCAGTCCGACAGTGTCACAACAGTGGCTTCCATCTAGGCAACACTGGTAGTTGGGTGGCAATGTTAGGAATGTCACCCATTCTGACATAGTCCAAGGGTCTTCTCCTGGCCAACTCTGCGGTGTTTATTCCCGGAGCTCTCCATTGGGAAGCGGGCTTCCTCAGCCGTCACAGCGTGCATCCCGGGGACTAGTCTCTTCTCCAAGAGAGGTTTCAACTCCTGGTGAGCAGAGGGGGCCTCCCTGAGGGGATTGATCCCCATGGCCTTCTGACTCGATCACACATTACCGGTGTTACAGTCCAGCTCTAGGAGTACTGAAGCTACCTTCAGTGACTCTTTGTCAGTGAAGTGGTCCTTCCACTTTGTGTACCTGTGTCCTCCGGTCTCCCTTCTTCCTCGAGGTCTTCGGAAGTTTAATTCGAGACGGAGGGGCTTTCCTTCTGGGGGCTCCAGGTCGTCCCAGACATCACTGGTACTAAGATTTTCGGAGTCTCCTCCTCGATGCTCCGTTCCTACTGCTTCACTATCTGGACCTGTTGTCTCAGGGTCCTTGTTTTTCCCTGGATCTGGATCGCTTGTCTTTAACTGCGCCCCTACTGTGGTCCTCGGGCTTCCCTGGCTCTGTCTTCATTGAGATGTTTAGAGCAGATAGGCCAGACTTTGCTGGGATCGGCCACGGACTGTGGCGTACATAATTCTTATGGTATCGTACCTGTCGATACGATCTTCCGGTGTCCAGGATTTCCAGATATTCTGGCATTCCTTCCAGCTGGCTTGGGTTTCACCCTTGGCCTGGCCTTCCTGACAGTGCGGATCTCTACACTGTCGGTATGGTTAAGATATGGAATTGCTCCGCTCTGGTATCCAGTTCATCCTTTGGAGTGTTTTCTGGATTATGTCTCCACTTGTCCTCCCTAGGGACTCCTGGGGAGTTAGTAGTGGTTCTCTGTTCCCTCCGGGGACAGTCAATGGAACCGCTGGTTGTGATAGCCATTACATGGTCTATTGTTTAAGCTCTCTCTCTCTCTCAGGGTGTTTAAATCAACCAGGAGAGTGTCTGAATGGGGAGCGTTCTCATGTGGCTCCCTCTTCTGGAGGGCATCATGTCAGGGTGTGAGTTGCTCTCGCCCTGTGTTTCTTCTTAAAGTGGTTTTTAGGTTCCATATTATTCTGGAACTTATGGTATGGCCATTCAGTTCCCAGTCCTCTCGGCTGTTGTGGCCTCATGGACTGTGGTCCGGCCTCTTTGGCTTTATGTGATCCGTTCAAGTTCCTTATGGTAAGCGGACTCCTTATTGGTGGTCTGCGGTTTCTGGTTTTAACAGGAAACGATGGCCGGCCTATAATGAAATGTTGACTGGATGGCCTCGTATGTCTTCCTCAGGGGCCTACCCATGGGTGGGCATTTCTGTCGTTGAGGCTTGTTTTTTTCTCGGGCCGTGTAACCCTCGTGGGCGGCTCGTCGTGGCGCCTCGGCTGTTTTGCCTTACTAGGTGTCCACGTGGTCTTCTGTCCATACCTTTTTAAGGTTCTAGGCATTGGTTTCCTTTGCCTCTCAGGATGCTTCCTTTTTGGCGACGGATTCTCCTCTCAGCACAGGAGCGTCCCCACCCTTGGTTGAACTGCTTTGGGACATCCCCAAGGTCAACCCTGTGGACCCCCTATGGACCCTGAAGTAGAAAACAAGAGATATGGTAAGAACTTACCTTTGTTATCTCTGTTTCTACGAAGTCCATAGGGTCCACAGGGCGCCCGCCCTGACGCACCTGGCTTCATATGGGCTGTGTTACTGGTCACCGGCTTCCCGTCTCCTTTTCTGTGAGTATGGTTCTAGAGTGTTCCAGTTTTCTCTCTCTTTTTCTCTCCTCCTCCGGCCTTTGGCTACTTACAATCTGAGGTGCCTCTGGCTGGGGGGCGGGGTTATAGGGAGAGTGGACCCAAGTGCATCCTGGGAGCTAAAAGCTTTAACTGCGTGGTGCCCGGATTTGGTTCCCAACCTATACCCCAAGGTCAACCCTGTGGACCCTATGGACTTCGTAGAAACAGAGATAACAAAGGTAAGTTCTTACCATATCTCTTGTTATTAATAAACAGTGTTGATACAAATTACAATTAAACAGCGATCGGTATTCAGACCCACCCAACGACAGGAAGTTTTGATAATTCTCCATCATCACTTCTTTGTAAAGAATCTGCCATGGCTCTTCCAGACTTTCCCACTCTTCTTTAGTGAAATACACAACGATATCTTCAAAGTGGATCTGCATCTGCACATATACAAAGGTCCACACAACTTTACAAATATTTTCTTAATGAAACAGATAATTAAGCAAATACAAAAATAACAACTAATAAATAATCTGGTAGACCAAGTTCATTCAGATATTGAACACATCCATTTGTCGAGCAAATGTAGTTTTTTTTTTTTTTTTGCAACGCACATGATTCCCAAAACAAGTGTATGTAAGTTTAGGTAGGCGTAACTAGCCTGTAGTGGGGGAAGAGACGCATTTAGTTCTGTGCATGGAATGAAATATGGATATTCACCACATGAAAAATTGTACACTTACGTGACCGCATAGACAGATTCATCCGGTTGTGGAAATAGCCATCATTGTAAGCATACGCCCAAGCCCTATACCCGGTGCAAGAAAGCAGTCTGACAAGTGCCTGACATACAATCACTAAACTATGTGTAAACGCCCCTTTACCACACAGTTTCTCCTCTTCAGCTGCAAGTGGAGATAGTACTGAGGTGTACAGATATGAATAGCCACTAGATGCAGTTGTGTGCGCTCAGCTATGGAGCATAAGCAGTGCAAAACATCACAGGATTCGCACACATCACTGACTTCCCTGTAACTATATCAGAGAAATTACCTCCTTCCTCTTTCCAGAAGAGGATATCTCCTTTTTTACATGCTCCATGTAAGCCACAGGGAGAAACTGCACCTGGTCTCCTTCAAAATTGTTCTCTTCAGGCCGCTGACAGTTCTTTCCTGTGAGAAACAATTTCGTCTTAGATGTTTAAACATCAACCAACTACACCTGTATGACCCGCTCTCTTTTTCTGAGGGTGATTACAGCATATTTGCCCTTTTTACAAGCCAAGATGACAAGTTGTTTCCTGAAGAGTAAAAACAGTGGGCACAGGAACTACCCTCAATAGCTTTTTTTGCACAATGAGAAACATAAAAAAGTCAGCTATAAAGTGTTCAAAATACAGACAAAATGGATCATGTTTCTTTTTATCCAGTGTACAGACAGACAAATTTGTTGGTACTCTTCAGCGAAAAAAATTAGAACCCATATTTTTTTCTGAAATAACTTGAAAGCGACCTCCTCAGACAGCTCTCTCCTTTGCGCTTTCAAGGGGAGAGGAGGTTACCATACTTACCTGCCTCTGTCGGGATTTTCATCCTGTCGGGCAGCCGCTGTCGAGATTTGAACCGGAGGCTAAACAGCCACCGCCATTTCAATCTATTCCATGTGGAAACAGTAATTATCGAATTAAACTCACTTGCCAGCTATTACTGACATAAGTCTATGTTATTTTTATTGCGAAGCGCTAACAGCTTATTGTGTGCATTTACTGCTTTTAGAATATGTATTTTTAGTATTATTGTGTAGCTAATAAACGGGCACATTTATTACTCACTAAATGTCTGGTGTCTTATAAGCGCCACCTGTATTACTTTGACTTTTAGAACAGGTCTGCTGCACACCCTTTCCGGAGGAGGGATTCTCAGGGCACACCGCACATTCAGACATTTCCCCAATTCCTCGCTCAAGCATCTGTTAACGTTTGAGCAGACATACACACACAGTATGCAGTGATAGTGGTCAGCTAAAAAAAATTGTGGGTCCCAGGGATCCCTCACTTTCAAAAATCGTGATTCTACTCCACTGTTTTGGGTCCCATTACATATTATGTGGGGTGAGGGCAGGCAGCAGTTTGGACAGAACTGGGGGCAGTTAGCAGTTGGGATAGAGGGGGTTAAGGACAATCAGCAGTAGAGGTAGAGCTGGGGGTAAAGCTGGTGCTAGATAGGGAGTTAGCGCAGACCGTAGTTGTGACAATGCTAGGGGCAGGTAGTAGTGGGGGTAGTAAAGGTGCAAGGGTAGATTGCACCTGAGGTAGTACTGGGATAAGGAAGCGGTTAGGGGCAGGCAGTACTAAGTAAGGGTAGGGAGGGGGTAAGGATAGATAGCAGCTGGGGCAAGGAGGAGGTTAGGGACAGGCAGTGCTGGGTGTAGGGAGGGGGCAAGTGTAGATATCTGGGGCAGTACTGGCGGCAAGGAGGAGGTTAGGGACTGCTGGGTGTAGGGAGGATACAAAAGTATATCCAATCTATTGGGTACAAGGAGGTCAGGGACAGGCAGGGCTGGGGGTACCGAGGAGGTCAGGGACAGGCAGGGCTGGGGGTACCGAGGAGGTCAGGGACAGGCAGGGCTGGGGGTACCGAGGAGGTCAGGGACAGGCAGGGCTGGGGGTACCGAGGAGGTCAGGGACAGGCAGGGCTGGGGGTACCGAGGAGGTCAGGGACAGGCAGGGCTGGGGGTACCGAGGAGGTCAGGGACAGGCAGTGCTAGGGGTAAGGAGGTGCTGGGGGGTAAGGTGGTGGCTGCACACAGTTAGTCACGGTAAACGGGAAATACAGCTACACAGTTGGATAGTGAAGGAATGCACAGTTACACAGTCAGGATTAGTGGGGGGGGTGTGGGGAAGGCCTGGCGCACAGAGGGCCAGTAATAAAACTAGGGGAAGGGCCACACAGCCGGGCAGTGAGTAACACCAGGGACAGGGGTCCTCACCTTTCAGGTCGCTCCTCTCCACCAGCACAGTGTTCACCTGTTTCTGCAGCACCAACAGGCATTAAGTGTTTTGCACTGTGGCTGATACATCTCCCACCCACAGCCAACAATTTCCCTGCCTTGGTCCATCATTTCCACAGACACCCCTCCCCCTTCCTCAGGTCCAAGATCCCCATTGAGGCGCAGTGAAAGTAGAGGGCTGCGGCAGCATAGTGTGTGGGAGAGGGACCGGAGTGTGCCAGGAGCACAGGGTGGTATAGGAGGAAGAGTGACAGAGTCTGTCTAACTAAAGGTGCCCACACACAGTGACATTTTACACGATTTGGCCGATGACGACGAATCGGGTAAAAAAAAAAAAAAAGTACAAATCGTGAGTTTATACTCACGAGCATGATGCCGATGCGCGTCCCCGCTCGTCGTACATCGCATCTTCTGATCTGCCGTGCTGTAGGGCAGATTAGCCAATCTGGGATACAATGCATTGGCTGCAAGATAGATCTTTAGTCAGATTGGACATTTTTAACTCCAAATCGTGATCACGACGGCAAGGGAGCTCCCGTGAAAGTTCATGAGGAAATTGGCCATAAAATCGTATCGTGAGCACATCGGTATATGTGTGGGCACCTTTAGACTCCGAGAGGAGCGGGCGGCACGTCACGCTGCAGAACGCGGGAGGGGGAGCCGCAAGCAACGGGGATTCTGGGAGCTGTAGTCAGGAGAATGTGCCGGCGGCGATTGGTTGAGAAGCTGCCGGCGGTGATTGGATGCTGCAGCGCTACACAGAACAAACTGAGCGGGTCCTGTAGGACCCGCTCAGTTTAAAAAAACGGGTCCCAAAATTCCTGTAGCTATAGCACGTATTCTGCGAACCCATGTATGATTTCCTTCAGTCTTGTGACTTAGCCTTTTTACAGGCACAACACTATAGCAGTAGGGTCTTATCTTTTTTGTCTCCCTTGGATTGGGATAATCAGTTGGATACTGCCTTCTTGTCCGCTGGCTATTCGTATCGGGCTATAGCTCTTTTCTGTTGCATATTAAGTGCCGTATTCAATTTCGTTTTCGGCAAAACTTTTTCGGTTTTGGGGTGCAATGTTGCGGGAACCTCCCTGCACCCTTTGGGCATCCCCCCCTCCCCCCCCGACGCCAACTGCATGAAAAAAAAAAAAAAAAAAACCCCACAAAGGACACCCCAAAAAGCACTTTGAAAAAATGGGCAAAAAAAATCTAAGTGGGGGTACAAATTCAAAAATTAGCAAAATAGCATTTTGGGACATCTGCAAGTATGGGGGAGGTGTATTTTGGATTGCAGGTGGTTGCTGAAGGTAAGTTTTTGGCGCTTTTTAATGCTTGACTTTAGAAACTTTAAAATATGCTTGCACCCATTTTCATGTACCCCAAATTTTAAGGGAATACTTATTTTCCCGCAAAAAAGTAGCAAAATGCTATTCTTCACCACTTGCTGACAGACGCAAAATAGCGCCTATTGAGACCATTCAAAGACCCCAAATACCTTCAGCAGGGCTAATCGGGGGTACCCTTAGTGAACCCCCATGTCAGAGTATCTTTTGGGGGGTGTCAGGCTGATTTCCCCAAAAACTACAGGACTTTTCGCCTGTTTGAGTTTCGCCGCATCCCGGTTTCGACGATTTGTAATTGAATATGGGGATACGCGGGGACACATGCGATACTTTTTCGCACAGAAAAGCCCCGAAGACAGCGAAAAGTCCGGCAACTGACTTTTCGCTCCTAATTGAATACGGGCCTAAGACTTCCTTACTTTATGTGAACATTCACCACGTCGGGCATTACTAAATGGCAGACCTGCTTTCTGGATCTAACGGAGGCTAACATTTTGCGCACTCTTCAATATTCCCTTTGAACGATCACTGCTATGACGTATAGGGAGATGTTCTACAAACTATTTTAGAGAGGTTATCTTTCTCCCAAGCGTTGTCACCTTATCGGTATCGCAACCTCCTCTGCATGTCCACAATGCACCATTTGGAGGTAGCTTTATATCACTGACTATGGGACTGTAAGGTCATTAAGAGATTTTGGATAGAAGTGAAACAGTTTGCGTTAGCTGACTTAGTTAATTATCTTCTATTAACGCCCAGAATGGGCAGTGTTGGGATACATTTCGAGAACAACTAGAGTTTCTAAGTTATAAAAAAAACTATTGTTATTATTTTGGCTGTAGCTAAAAAAAAAATGTATCCTCTTATCATTTAACGATAATCGTTTGAAAAATCGTTCACTTTCTGAGTCAAACGATGAACGATAATTGTTCATACGCGTTCACGTTTGTAGTTCAGTCAGACTTGTCAACTCAACGATTTTCATTAAGTTAATATGCAAAAATCGTTTGTAGTTCATAAAAATCGTTCATTACATTTAAATGAACATAGTAAATGAACAACTTTAGTAAACGATTTTAGTTCATTTTTTCAAGGTAGAAAATCATTTACTAAAATCGTTTATTAACTCAATCGTTGTGTGTGTATGCAGCTATAGACTTAAAAGACAGTGATGGTCTTGGAGTCTTGGGCCTGGGCATGCATGGCTCATTTCTTCTTTCCCTCCCCCTTACCCTTTTCTATCTGTCTATTTCCCTCATTACTATTGAAGTTACTACCGTATTTTTTCTGTTATTCTTATACTGGTTTGAAAAAGAGAAAATAGTGATGAAGTCTTTATCTCAATGCCACAAGCTGAAGATATATGCCTATTTATTGGCTGGTGTTAATGGACCAAGCTGATCTTAATTTTTGTACTTGATTTCTGTTGATAATTTTGTATTTTTTAATGCAAGCTGCAACTTTTTGTCCATTTCACTCCTGCCTTGATAGTGTGAACATAATATTTTTGTGGTATATGAGTGTATGCACTGCATTACTTCTGCAGACTTTAATAAAAAAAAAAAAATATATATATATATAAATAAAAAGAAATTAGTTTGAAATATCACTATAATCCAAGTATTTATTATCATTTCTAGGGGGCACCAACAAATCTGTCCAGGCCATTTTTAGAATATCTTTGTAGAATAAGCAATAATGCATCTCTTTTTGGAGTTTCTTTGCTTTATTCTACATGGCATGGCAAAGGCATGCTGTGGCATACAGAATGGGTATGAAATACCATCCGCCGGTTCAAATCCCGACCCTGGAAACCCGGCTACAACAGAATCCCAACTGGCTGGTAAGTATACTATCCCTCCCCTCTACCCCCCCCCCTCCCTTAACCCTCCTTTTGTGGTTCCTAAACCTAACCCCCCCGCCCCCCCACCCCAGTGGTGTCTAACCCTAACCCCCCTTCCACACATCCTAAGTATCCCGGGGGTGTGCCTAACCCTAACCACCCCCCAATGGTGCCTAAACCCCCCCCCTCCCCACAACCTAACCCCAACACTCCCGGGGGGTGCCTAACCCTAAGTTTCCCCCAGGATGCCTAAGCCTAACCCCCCCACGGCTAATATTTACCTGCGTCCGGTGTCTTACAGTTGGCATGCCGGCAGTCGGGATTCCGACGCTGACATACTGATGCGTAAGTGGATACTGGCTTCGGTATTTTGTCCGGTGGCGGTATTCCAGCGTCGGCATATTGACCACCGGCACCTCGTCCGCCGGGATGTAAACCACATCTCCAGGTATAAAAGTAGGTTTTAATTTCATAAGTTCTTAGGAGGAATGAAGCATTGTTTCCATTAGCTATAAGGGTACCAACAAATCTGTCCATGTCTGAATGCTGTGCAAATACAATCATATTCCCAAAGTCTTATTACTGTTACAGACAGGACGGGGGGAGATTCAATTCAACGGGAATTGAATAGCACCAGGAGGATGCTCCCATAGCTATTCAATTCAGTGCGACTAATGACTTCTTCTCGCGAGGAGAAATCCGACTCAAGTTACGGCCGCGAGGCTGTTTTCCGTAATAGCGCAGCGCTAACAGCCTCACGGCCAGCACTTTAGTCGGAGAATGCTGGTTCTCGCGACTAAACGCCCAGCTTAAATCGCGATAACTGGAATTCTCCAACTTAACTGCTTCCTGTCAGAGTAAACATCTTGGTGAATTGAATCATAGATGGTATCAGATGCTACATGGCTGCAAAACAATTAATTTCAAACAAACTACAGTGAAGCACGTGTATTTCATCATAGTCAGTTCTTCCAAATGCACCACAACATCCACATTTTCCCCATAATAAAAGCCCTGTTTCCCAAATTATCAGCTGCCCAGGGCTCTCTCACATAGTCTGTATATTAGACAAAAACACCTACCAAAACAATCCAGTTGTGTCTGAGATGGGCCTATTCATCCACTTAATTTTCACAAAAGCAGGTGAAAATGCACATTTTCACCTGCAATTGTAAAAATTAAGTTAGCGGGCCATTCCAAAGAAGGTAAATCACAGATATCTCCTGCTTACCTTCCTCTGGCAGAATGGCCCGCTGTCCCCATACATTATTATGGGGACAGAATTCATCAAGCTCCGAAAATATTATATTTTCGGAGCTTGACTGCGGGAGCATTCGCCATCTTCAGATGGCGAATGCTCCTGGTCTGGGATCGCAACCCGCTCCTTCTCTATGTGGAAGGATATCACATCAGCTGTCAACGTGCCAGA
Source organism: Taudactylus pleione (assembly GCA_031769625.1). Taxonomy (NCBI): domain Eukaryota; kingdom Metazoa; phylum Chordata; class Amphibia; order Anura; family Myobatrachidae; genus Taudactylus; species Taudactylus pleione. The sequence continues at coordinate 774,725 of JAUIMM010001101.1, forward strand.
GCAATGATGCATTGCTCTGGTAGCCGCGGCGAGATAGAATGTTAATAAAACGGGACCACGATAATCATCATCATGAATAGGCCCCTACAGGGTAATATGTAAAAGGGTGCAATTTCCGTGAACCAGGTCAGTCTCAGCGATTAAGCCTGTAGATTTAATGTGGCAATAACTTAAAAAACAAACCCTTTGCCTTTTAAATAATTGCCACTTTAAATCTAAATTTTAAACGCTGAAATTGCACCGTATTACATACCTTCTTTAATAAATCCCATATGTTATCATTTATGTATGTTTTACATTTTCTTTTAACATATGCTATATATGGTGGGTTTGTAACGGCAAAGTAATTTTTTATGCCATAAATAGAATAACATTTAATTCTCTACAAACAAAAAAGTATTTGATGCATCCAGAAAAACAGAATGAAAGGGAATAGGTTCCTATGTGGGTGTGTTCAAATATATATAACAACTAAAATACTGATGGGAGCACTCACAACACATGTAATAAACATATTAATGTACATATACAACTGCAGACATATTTACTTCTAGCTGGATATATTAACAAGCACATAGCTACTATCTAATGCTGCCATAATGAATGCAAAGACGCGCTGGGAAAATAAGGAGGTATGCACAATAATTACAAGTAATCCAAACATTTATGAAACAATCAGAACTAAAGCTGCCGCATTACCCACCCAGCTTCTTTATATAACTGTCATACAGTATACATTACCGCACATTATCCATCTCCCGTCTGTATGTATTTCTTGTTTAACATCCATCTTTACATGCCCCCCTATATCCTCCTAACCCCCGTCTAACAGGAAGCACTGAAGGACGGTGGACATACGTTTCCAGCGATTGGCTGAGAGAATCACATGGTCTCAGTGTAAAACAAAGCATTCTGGGAAATGTAGTTTAATTGTTCACAGTAATTACTCAGCACTTATAAAAAAAATTGCATGCACTGCAGTGAGTGCACCTGAAACCTGCAAGTGCTAGTCAGAGGGAGGATATCAGTCAGTTACTTATGGTAATAATTGTAATTACATGAGGGTTTGAGGCTATTACATAAGGCCCACAATGAATAATACAGTTTAAAAGTCTAATGGTTCCCAGCCCACAACAGTACCCCTTCTTACATATTTTGCTTTCAGTTTGTTACATTTTGGGGTGCAGGAGGAGTGGCACACCCAGGAGATTGATTGACAGTGACCATTTATTAAAATGTTAAGGGGCCTATTTAACAATGATTGTTAAATAGGAGCCCCTTAACATTTTAATAAATGGTACACACAATATTATTTTTCTGATTTTCCACATAGTTCTCTTTGCATCTGAAGGTTCCACCACATTAAGCTAACATAGCTCCCAACTTTGTAGAGAGGGAGATTGGGATTTAGGCCTGCGACTTGAAAAGGGGGCATGGCCTCACAACACAAGGCATGGCCTCACAGGAAATGAGGTTCTCATCAGTAGTGGGAAAAATAATGGGAACACTATTAAAAGAAAGAGTGATGGAATATATCAAATCCAACAACTTACAGGATCCCAAGCAGCATGGATTTACTCAGGGGAGATCATGCCAAACAAATCTTATTGATTTTTTTTTTGACTGGGTGGCAAAAGTAATAGATCAAGGGGGTGCGTAAATGTAGCTTATCTAGACTTTAGTAAGGCTTTGACACGAGCTTGCATCTCAGATTGATAAACAAACTGGAAAGTTTGGGATTGGATTCTATGACTGTTGAATGGATGAGATCTTGGTTGCAGGATAGGAAACAGAGAATTGTAGTAAATGGAGTGTATTCACGGGAGGGAAAGGTTACCTGTACAGTACCCCAGGGATCTGTACTTGGACCAGCGCTCTTTAATGTCTATGTTTGTGATATTGCAAATGGTATTGAAGGGAAAGTTATGCCTTTTTGCAGATGACACAAAAGAATCCAACAGGGTAGGCACACCAGGAGTGGTAAAACAAATGACTGAGGATCTGGGTAGACTAGAGCAGGGCCGGCGCTAGGCTGTGCTGCGCCCAGCGCCGTCCTGTGTTGCCGCCCCTTCTCTCCTCCGCTCCCTCCCCCCTGAGCTTAAATATGTCCTATAGTGCTGGGAGGGAGGTGGGCGTTTTCTGCGCCCTCCGGATACAGTAGCGCTCCGGGTGATGGACCGGCTTGCCCGTGCCTGGAGCCGCTACTGGACTAGAGGAATGGACATGAACATGTCAACTACAGTTTAATGTCAAAAAATGCAAAATCATGCACTTGGGTCTCAGTAACCTAAAGGCTACATATAGTATCAAGGACACTATAATGGAAAATACAGAGGAGGAAAGGGATTTAGGAGGCACCATTTCAGATGACTAGAAGGCAGGCAAGCAATGCACCAATCATTGAGGAAGGCAAGCCAGATGCTTGGTTGCATAGGGAGAGGAATCAGTAGCAGAAAGAAAGAAGTGATAATGCCACTGTATAGGTCATTGGTACGTCCTCATCTAGAATACTGTGTTCAGTTCTGGAGGCCATATCTCCAGAAGGATATAGACACATTAGAGATCGTACAAAGAAGGGCAACTAAAATGGTGCATGGCCTACAGCACAGAACTTACCCGGAAAGACTAAAATATCTTAATATGTATAGTTTGGAACAGAGAAGGGAAACGGGGGACATGATAGAAACTTTCAAATACATGAAGGATTTTAACAAGGTACAGGAGGGAAGCATTCTTAAAAGGAAGAGATGCACAAGAACACGAGGACATGCACTGACACTGGAGGGAGGGAGGCTCAGAGGAAATTTGAGGAAAAATGACTTCACAGAAAGGGTAGTGGATAAGTGGAATAGCCTCCCATCAGAGGTGGTTGGAGCTAAAACGGTGGAACAATTTAAACACGCTTGGGATAGGCATAAGAATATACTTAAGAGAGACGTAAGGAGTAAATAGGGTGTCATTGTGTCAACTAAATTACTACATTCCATTGAACGCATTTGAAATCTGCTGCATCTGAATTTTCAGTATATTTTGTAGCTAAGATCCAGCAGTGTGGATGCATTTAGGACCTCATTCAGAGCCGCTCGCAAAATGCGAGCGCTCGCTCTGAATGAGGGCGGCTGCATCTCTAAAAAGAGCCCGCCTCCTGGCCGCTCGCTAAGCTGTGGGTGACCACACACAGCTTTAGCGAGCGGCCAGGTTGATGGTCGCAATGGTAAAGACCATCGCGACTATCGGGGCTTGCGATGAGACCCTTGTGGTAGGGTCTCATCTGCCGCAAGCCCCAGAGATGATGATGTCAGTGGGGCCAACCACAAACGGCAGGCGTTCGTTTGGGAATGCCTCTGTTTGTGAAGCCACCCCCCCGCCATGCCTACAAAATGGGGCGAGCTGTCGATCACCATCGACAGCCGTCCCTTTTGTAGTGAGACCCGGAGCGAGAGAGTTTCTCTCTCGCGCCGCTGCGCGTGTGCAGAGCCCAACATCGACCTGCTTGCGAGCGGGTCTGAATGAGACCCCTAGTGTGGATCTAGCTTTTTTTCTGGGTATGTGAGTTTAGTGTGGCTCCGTATTTATTTGTGTATATTATTTAGAATGGATCCTGCTTTTTCTGTACAGTTACTACACCTCTATTTAGTAATCATAACATTTATTTTCTTTAGTACATTAGAAGGAGAAGATAATTTTTTTCTCTTCACCCTTCTTCTAGAAAAGAAAACTGGAGTGTAATTTGCGATTTCACAGAGTTTTTAAAAATGTCTTAGTGATACAGCCTTCAGAGATCTCAATGGGGGATGATCAGTTATGCTATTTATGGCAGAGATGTACGTGGACCTCCGTGTTTTGGATTTGCCAAAATTATACCTCCCAAGTTCTTGGAACTTTCTGCTGAAGGCGCACCTGCCCAAAAAAGGGGTATGGCCTTCTGACAGGGGACAAGGCCTCATATGAAATGCCGTCCCTGCGAGCCACATCCCTGTTTTCAGCACACAGGGGGGCATGCCCAGCGCTGCTGCATGCATGTGCACAGCGTCTATTCATCGCTGCTCTGCTAAAAAGTGTGATTATCCTGCCAAACTGTGGACCTGATTCAGAGCCGCTCGTAAGCGGCCGCTCGTTCGTTCCGACCGATGTTCGCACAACTGCGCATGCGTACGGATTTTAATACGCATGCGCGAACCAGTCAGTGCGGCTGAAAATCGTGTGCTCGCTAAATAGCGAATGCCTGCTATTTTGAGTGACAGGAGGAGGCGTTTGTGGGTGGTAACAGGGGAAGGTGCTTGAAAACGGGGAGTGGAGATCCGAACGCAGGCGTGCTAAACGGTCAAAACGGGAGTTTAATGGGTGTGCATAATTACTAAAACAGCGTCATCGACCACGTCACTTGGTTGTTTTATAGTCAGAACTGCTCGCAATATAGTGGTAGGAAAATCCAACTACAAGAATAGCGAGCAGTTCATACGCCGTCCGATGTACTCGATTAATCTAATAAATAGCGGACATGATGTATGATGCGAGCGGCCAGGGGGCTTTTTTTTTTGAAAATTACGTTCGCATGTTTTGTTCGCTCGTTCAGACATAGAGGCGTGAACAGACCGCAAAGAGCGAACGGTTAATTTAAATAGCCAGCCCCTTTTTTCTGGACGAGCGAACGCAAATAGCGTCCGGCTCTGAATCAGGCCCTGAGTTCGGTCAGCGCTACACAGTGACTGACAAACACACAGGCACCAGCAGCTGTGTGTTTGTTTTAAGTAGCAGCCAATGAGAGTCTGTCAGACTCTCACTGACTGCTGCTGCACCCACTGCCGGAGCCGCACCATCTTCCGGCTCCTGCAGTGGTTAATGGGAGAGACGTCATGACGTCTCTCCCATAATGCAGAGCGGGCCGGCCTGGGAGGACAGACGGAGGAGCAGATGGCGGCGGCGGGAGTGGGGATTCAGGTAAGTGTTTATTTTTTTTCATTATGTGTGTCCACTGGAGCGGGGGGGGGGCACTACAAGGGGGGAGACCACTACTGGGGGCCCTACAAGAGGGGAGACCACTACTGGGGGCACTACAAGGGGGAGATCACTACTGGGGGCACTACAAGGGTGGGGGACTACTACTGGGGCACTACAAGGGGAAATCACTACAAGGGGGGGACTATTACTACTGGGCACTACAAGGGGGGGCACTACAAGGGGGGACTACTATTAGGGGCACTACAAGGGGAGGGTACTACTACTAGGGGCACTGCATAGGGGGAGGGGACTACTACTAGGGGAACTGCATAGGGGGGAGGGGACTACCACTGGCGGCACTGCATCGGGGGACCACTGTTGGGGGCTCTATATAAAGGGCAATACTGGGGGTACTGCATAGGGGGGAGACTACAACTGGGGCCACTATTTAAGGGGCACTGCATAAGAGTTACCACTATTGGGGGCACTGCATGTGGGGTGGACTGCTACTGGGGGCACTATATAAGGGACACTGCATAGGGGGTACCACTACTGGGGGTACTGCATAGGGGGTACCACTACTGGGGGCACTATATAAGGGGCTTACTACTGGGGGCACTGCACAGGGGGGACCACTACTGGGGGCACTATATAAGGGGCTTACTACTGGGGGCACTGCACAGGGGGGACCACTACTGGGGGCACTGTATAAGGGGCACTGCATAGGGGGGAACACTACTGGGGGCACTACTGGAGGCCTGCATAAGGGGGGCCTCTCCTGGGGCACAGGGGGGCACTGCATATGGGCACCACTACAGGGGGCTGCCCCTAATCTTTATTTTTACTTTACATTAATCCCATATGGCCCTGCCTCCTTCCTGGAACACTTGAGGGGGGGGGCGCCGTAGCACGCACGTGCTCCGGGCACCCTGGCTACATGCTACTCCTCTGCCAGGGCCGCCTGCATGCATTTGCACCCCAGGCTAAAAGTTGCCAGCTAGCCCCTTCTCTCCCCTTAGTGCCTAACCCCAACCCCCCCTGGTGGTGCCTAACAATAACCTACCCCCGAGGGTGCCCATCCCTAACCTCCCACCCCCGCTACTAACTGCTAACCCGAGCTGCTATACTTACGATCGGGATGCCAGCTGTCGGGATTCCAGCATCGGCATCTCACCCGAAGTCGGGATTCCTGCGCCGGTGTTGTGGCCGCAGGTCGGGATTCCGATGCTGGGATTTTGAAGCATCCCGTTCGTAGGTAAAGTAAATACATCCCTTTTAATCACCTCACAATGTTGTTTTCACCCATATACTAAAGGCTGTAGCGAGAATATAGCACATCTATGAAACAGTGGCACCGCAGTGGCAGACAGGATGGCAGTTTAATATAAACTATATGATGTTATAGAATGCTTTCATTAATCAATAACTAGATCAGAGGCCCGAGGCCAGCACAGATAAATAGAGGTGGAGTATTTAGTGAAAGTCATGAAAAGGATTGATTGATTGAGTGATTGTTTTATGTACTAATATAACTATAAAAGAATAAACAAATCTGAGACTTGGAAAACACTATTAAAGAAAACATCCAAAATCCCAATGAGATTTCCAAAGTGGAAAATCAATTCAAACAGCAAATCACAGGCCTCAAGATTCAAGGCAGCGTAACAGCCTTGAAATCGATAATTATTAATTATATGATTTGATGATTCTACTCTGTATCTCCTGAGAAGCTGCATCAAATGGGACCTAGAAGCCTGGATGAGAAACTGGTGATGGATGACATTGCAAGATACAAAAGGGGATGCAGTCAGGAAGCAGACGGTCGAAATGCTGACCGCTGGCTTCCCGACTGTCAAATCCCGGCAGGGTACGAATGACAGATGTCGAAATTCCGACGCCTGCAATTAGACCTACGCTGGGAGCCCGATGCCCGGCATACCGAACGAAGGTAAGCCGGGCGCGGACAGCCACATGGGGGGGAGGGTTAGGTTTTAGGGCTCCCGGGGGGTCAAGGTTATGGGAGTGTTAGGTTTAGGCTAGGGGAAAGGGGGGTTAGGGTTAGGCACCCCCGGGGGGGAGGTTAGGGTTAGGCACCCCCCTGGGAGACAGGTTTAAGCTGCGGTGACGGGATGGTTAGGTTTAGGCACTTAGGGGGTGGCGGGTTACGCACTAGGGCGGAGGTTAGGGTTTGGCACCCCTAAGGGAGGGTCAGAATTAGGGTTACTTACCTTAAACCGCTGTCGGGATCTTCACCCCTGCCGGGCTTCCACTGTCGGGATTTGGTATAACATACTGATTCCTCCAAAAGTACATAAACATCACATTAAAGTACAGTAATATGCAGTACACTGCCTGTTAAAAACACACATAATGAATAGCGGTACACGGTATTCATTTCCTCAACAGAAAGCACTGAGAGTGCGTCGCACACCATGCCAGTGAGTGCTTTCCGCACTCCACAAAAACACGGGAACCGAGGAAGAGGACCAGACATCGTGGGGTACCCACCCACTTATGCAACTCTACTTACGAGCAGCGCTCCTAGTGCTTCCGGTTGACGAACTGAACCCAGGACATGACATTGTGACACAGGTGTGGGGTTCCACAGCCTGTTCCAGTTAATCTTTACATTTATACTTATATCCGTACTTTGGATTGCGCTAACTTCAGACTTTATACATGACATCGCATTGCTTGCAAGATACTGGCATAATTATCATCTTTCCACCAGAGACTGACTTTGGAATCGTAACACACTGCATCTAATTATCCATCTCCATCCCCCCCCCTGCCCCATTATTATTATCCATCCTGTCATTTTCATGATATAGACCCTATTCTACATTAATTTTATTCCCTGATAATAAACATAAGTGAGACTGATATTGGGATAACATTGTTTTTTTATTGTTATGCAAGTACTTACACACAAGGTTACATACAGCTAAGCAAGGATGCTATTTCTATTGTTCCAATATGTATATGTGTTCAGGGTTGGTTCTAGGTTATTCTGTCACTCCACAGACTCTTGGACTTGCTCTAGTGCCCCACAGAGTAGGGATTTTGTATTGTGGAATGGTGCCCATATCCGAAAAAACATTCAGCTCAGGTGGGCTGACCCTACTGCCCCATCTAACGGCTTACTGTGATCGCTGGCAGGGCCGGATTATAAGGAGGGCGACGGGGCGGTCGTCCCGGGGCCCCCACACATAGGAAGCCCCCACACAGTATCCCTGGCCCCCCCAAGATGAACTGTTTTTTTTTTTTCTTTAATCGGAGCCCTCCGCTGCGGCCCGCGATTAAGCCCCGCCCCCGATATATATAGACCCCCACACATTTGTTGCCCAGGGGCCCCCACAGACCTTTATCCGGCACTGATTGCTGACCCTGCATATGTCTGAGGTATTCCATACACTACACTATTTGTGGCTTGCCCTACTACCACATGGGTTACTGTGATTGTTGGCACTGTATATGTATGATGTATTACATACATTGCACTATTTATGGCTGGTTCTACTGCCTCATCTAACGAGTTACTGTGATCACTGGCCCTGTACATATCTGACATATTCCATACACTGCATTTGACCCCCCTCTAGAAATGCTGGATTTGCCCCTGATGCAGTAGCTGATTTAATGCGAGTTGTGGTATAGTACTGTTTATTCATGAGACAGGATCTGGATGAGATGGACTGTGCATTATGAATAGTGAGATGGGATGCTTGCTTTTATATTCTGCAATTGCTAAAACTAAACTTTATAGAGATTAAAATGTTATAAGCATACTTGCCAACTAACCCTGATAGTCAGGGAGACTCCCTGAAATAGCAGCAATCTCCCCGACTCCCTGAAGAGTCTAGCAATCTCCCTGATTGTGCCTTACCCCTATTATGAAGTTGTTATATGTAATAAAAACAGATACTAATAATCCCATTTGAATGTATATACTGTATCATTTCACTGCATTGGTTATAAGGCACAATGGACCTCATTCAGAGTCGCCGCTCGGTCGTAAGGTAAAAGGGGACGGATATGCAAATGAAGCGCTCGCAAGTTGCGTCGTTAAGATGGGATCGTTAGCTGGACGAGCGAGGGGAGGATGCGGCCGTAAGACTAAAAATATGCCACCTTCTCGTTCGTATTACACGTCATCTCCGGGCATATGGATTAATTGAGACCATCGGGAACCATCGGAGCTGGTCGTAGTGCTTAAGGTTGACCATACCCTCTCTTAGGCACTACGATCAAGTCAGTGTAAAAACCTCCCATGTCACGGGTGCCATGACACTACTTAGTTAATTATGCACTCCCATAAAACGCCGTTTGCATAGTCAGGCACGCCTGCGTTCGGATCTCCACTCCCCCGTTCACAAGCACCTTCCCCTGTTACCACCCACAAACGCCTCATCCTGTCACTCAAACTAACGACCTGGCTGTGTTCAAGGAGAGGGCCATTTCTGATCACAATAGCTAGTTTGCACACGCGCATTGCGAATTTTACGCATGTGCAGTTTAGCGAACATCGGTGGCGTACGACCAAGCGGCCGCAACGACCGACTCTGAATGAGGTCCAATATCCCTATGGCTACATACATTTTCTGTGTTTTCATCAACAAGTAGATCTTATTAACTGCTTTGGGGCTCGTATACATTTGGATGAAAGTCAATTTACTAACACGCCCCTCAGATGTAGCAATACACGTCCACTTTAACGCACGCTCATAGGTGTTGCTTTCATAATCTCCCTGAAATGCTTTTTCAAAAAAGGCAAGTATGCTTATAGGATGATAGAGCACAGTTAAAAGTGTTACTGTATGTTAGGTCCATGATAAAGGTTTGCATTGCAAGCGGTCCATATTTGAAAGGAATATTTTACCAAAACCTTTTAGATTTTTTTTTTTTCAATTTTGTGCGAAATTATACTCTAGTATCTTTTTAAGATGCTAAGGGGTATATTTGCTAAAGTGAGAGATTTTAGAATTGGAGATGTTGCCCTTAGCAACCAATAAGATTCTACTTAATATTTAACTAGCACCTTCTAGAAGATAATAGCTAGAATCTGATTGGTTGCTATGTTCAACATCTCCACTTTTAAAAACTCTCACTTTAGTAAATTTACCTCTAAAAATGGAGAAACAGTGACACTTATCACACTAAACACAGGCAGCAGTGATGTGACATTTTATGTTTTGCAAACTGTCAATTATGGTCCAAGGTAAAACCCACATAACATTGGTTATGTGTCTGAGGGCCTAATTCACTACAGATCGCTATTCTGATTATACGCACGCAACTGCGTTGCTAATATTAGCGGTGATATTTTAATGTTTGCATTTGCATTGGGATCGCAGCATGACTTCCCCTTACTCACGTCCTTATACTCACATCCTTATACTTGATCAACATAGTGAAACGATCGGTAACATGGAGTAACATCGGACAGTTAGAGAAGCCCAGACCTTACTCAGAAATTGCTTACTTATGAGCATCTGGTATCGCAGTGGCACTTCAGGCGGCATCTGGTACTTCAGGCGGCATCTGGTATTGCAGTGGATAATTTATGCATGCCCCTGCAACGACGTTAAAATGCACTGACATGCCCGTGTTCGCCCAACCACCCCTCGTCACCATCCACAAACGTCACTTCCTGTTAATAACTCTGCCATGGGTCCGCGTAGTCACTGCGTTCGCAATTCCTTACGCATGCGCAGTGCAAATTAATCGACCGATTGTGTGCGTATAAGCAACTACGTTCCTTGCTGAATCAGGCCCTGAGTTACAGGCATGCCATGCAAGTTCAGCAGCTGACACAAATGGAGAACTTTTGTCCTACAGCGCATGTGCAGATAGGGTTTTATGCATTTTTGCATATTCCGTCGGACGGAACTTGCCCGAAACTGTCTTTCCATGAAATTGGGCGTTTAGGGATTGCAAAGATCCGCCCTGACATGTGGGAGCACCGTGGGTGTGTATTAAAAGTTCTGTGAGTTATGGAGTCTCCCTACGGGGTAGGGAAGCCTGTTCTCTTGCAACCACCATAGGACCGGTGCAAGTGCTGATAATAATGATGACGGCATAAAATCAATGGGCGATAACGGATTCGCTTGCACACGCACAAACCCCGCCTAGTTGAATGGATTCTCACATTAGCATAAAGTAGTAAATCAGGCACCTGCAACTGCCCACAACTACAGCCACTTTGCGTACAATTCTGGATTTGCCCCGTAGCCGTCATTGCTGTTGCCAGTTCACTTTCTACTTTGAAGATCTCATCCACTTCCTTGGGGGCAATCACTAGTGCAACATTGTCTGCAAATATTGCTCTGTGCCCAGGGAAGCAGCAGCATGCAACCTTTGACAAGTGATATGTATTGCGAGTGCATCGGCGGGTGTGTACACTCCATACTGTATGTCTGTGAATGACAGACATACTTTTTCCATCATTCTATTCTCAGGCTCTGACACCTCATCTCAATTCTTTTGCAATTTCCGGTTTGTCAGGATCATTTCGCAATTTTTCTTTTTTTTTGTTTTTTTTTGGAATACTCCGCTACTGTGGGAATGGGATGAAATGGATTGAAATGCCGGCGGGTCAACTCCCGACAGTGGATGTCCGACAGGATCAAGATCCCGACAGGGGCAGGTAAGTACCCTGACCTCCCTTGTTCCCCCCTAACCCTAACCTCCGCCCTTAGTGCCTAACCCTAACTTACCCCCGAGGGCGCCTAATCCCCCCTTACCGCTCCCTAAACCTAGGGGGGGGTGCCTGACACTAACCTCTCCCTGGGGGCAGGGCCTTCTCTTCCATTTGGCTTGTTGGGCAGATGCCAAAGGGCCCGAAGCTTCTAGGGGCCCGCCAACCCACTCCCCTGCAGCCGCGGCCAGTTAGTAAGTTAGTAATATTTTTTAAAGCTGGTCGCCGGCTCACTGTAGTCCTCCGCTCTACTCTGCTCCCCCCCCCGTGCCGAGTACTCACCTCCGTCCATGATAGCGGCGTTTGGCTCCGTCCCCACCAGTAGTCTGTCACTTTCTCCAGGCTCCAGCTGGCTTGCGTCTGGCTCCGCCCCCTGCTTCCCACAGTCTGTCACTCACTTTGTCTGCAAGCTCCGATTGGCCAATGTTTAGCCCCGCCTCCTAGTCTTCCGGTATTTGGCTCCGCCCCCCGCCTCCTGCAGTCTGTCTGCACTCTGCAGCACTGATCCACGCGGAGGTGAGGTTAGTATGGAATTTTTTTTACAGGTACTTGTGGATTATCTACTTGGAGAAGGGGACATGATTGGCTTCAGGGATACATAGGTGAGAATGTGAGATAGTGAGTGTGGATGTATGTTTTAATAAACTTTTACTTTCACAGTGTGTCTTGTCATTTAGCACAAAAAGGACCAGCTGTGAAAAGCCCGGGGCTGGTTGTGCTTTGGGGAAGGGGGGCAAGCCATTTTTCTTTTTTCACTTTGTTTACATTTTTTTAACACAGATGCATGGACGGATTTACTAATCTGTCCCTCATCTGTGTCTTTTATCACAGGTGCTTGCCGCATGGATCTTACTGGTCCGTGCGGACATCTGTGTCTTGATGCATCTATCACAGATATCCCTGATCTGTGCATGCAGCATCATGCACATCCGAACTACATATAATTCAGGTATACACACTGAACGAAATGCCGCCAGATCGTGGACGATACCGACAGATCTTTCCTGCAGCAGGAAAGATCTGACAAGACAATGAATGACCCGCGGCTGCCCAGCCTCTGCCGCCTAGACTCCTGGACCTAAAGGACCCATCCCGGTCTCTGTCTCCTCAGAGGAGACTCCTCTGCCACTGCCTGTGTCCCGACTTGGACTCCCGACCTGGCCATAGGCACAAGTACCCACCCGCACCGCAAAGGTAAGGGCTGTGCTGCTGCTGAGCAATAAGCCACGGGGAAGTGTGAGAGACACAACTGCTCATACACAGCAGCCTATCTCCAGTGCTGCTGGGGGATATTTATTTACTTGTGAGGACAAAGAAGTTGCAGGTACTTGATTTGACTGCAAGGGACGACTTCTCAGTTCCAACGCCACTTCTCTGGTTACCAGGAGCAACCACCAGCGCTCCAGCGCCTATGTTTTATATACAAGTCATTTTGGAAAGATTGCTCAACCATAAAGTTCTGTTATGGCACTGATTGTATTTACCTGTTTTTATTTTTGATTACATTTTTTTATTTTTCTTCTAAACAATGCAAAAATGAGAGCATGTACACTCCCTGCGCTATTAGTCCCAATGTCTCTCTAAAAGCTAAATGTGGTACCCCCAGGCCTGGGAGTACCCCTTTATAATATACCCCTGCATTTTTACTTTATTGTATAGTTGTTAAATGAGATAATTTCATGTATGCTGTACTGTGCCTTGGTTGTTATGTATTAGTTTTACTTTGTGTCAAAGACTGTACCCCATTATCATGGAGTACTATGGAATTCCCCACTTGGTCTGAACTGTTTTGAGGCAAGGACTCTCCCACTGGATGTTATGGGGGAGCCCTGTCTAAACTGGAGTTAATAGCTAACTGTCTTTGTGGAAAGTAGAGGTATATCTAGCTGACAGAGAGGTGGGCGGTGAGGTCCGGAGACCGCCTCAGCGAGAGGAAGAGACTGAGGGGTCTATTTACTAAGCCTTGGATGAAGATAACGTTGATGCAGGAGCTGAGGGACTGTGATGGTGCAGCCCACAGGGTTCTCCACCCTGTGTGATGGCACTGGCTGCGCTGCCCTATTTATGGCCTTGTACAGCTACTACAAGTTGCAGCGTGCATGTCTGGAGCATCTAATGGACGCACTGGTGGCTCTTCAGCAACAATACTTGCTGCAGGGTGCCATTCAAAGCACTTTGCTTGCCACATGCAGGGACCATGGGGCAGCATTGGTGCCAGCCAGAGAGCCCTGCACTCTTTGCAGTGGCACTGTTGCTCACCCCTAGTTACGGCCCTGAAAAAAATATAGCTGCCAAATATTTATTGCTAACCGTAGACTATCTTGTATAGCAAGATAGAGAAGAAGACTTTTTTTTTAGGGGATTACAGGAATTACCACCAGCTTCTATTGAGCCGGCATGGTAGTCAGAGGCTGAGCTATTTGGTAGCCTGGCTGAGCAGCTTAGCCTTCTACCACTCTGCTAAGCAGAATGGATATAAGGTGATAACATTATGTTGCACATACTGGAGGAAGTTGGGAGCGTCTTGAGGAACCAAGAGGACAATGCCAGGAGCCAAATGCAGTCACCAAAGTGGAAAAAAATGAGAGGATGTAGAGGTAGAGGAAGAAGGGTTACAAAAACCTGTGAAAAATGTGAGATGGGATCAGTCCCCACAAACATCTTCAACCTATCTAAAAAAGAATTAACTTCTACAGAAGAGAATCTTCTAGCTAAGGGTCTAAAGTTTGCCCCTAACACGAAACCAAATCTATTTACACTTTTGTTGATCTCAATAAATACACACGTACACTAAGTAGTAAAATATATTTTTGTCTAAAAGCATTGCGTAAACAAAATACAGAAGGAACTCCAATTTTACTTGATGATAACGATACTTTAGCCTTAGAAACACTTGAATCTCTTCTACAAGAAAGTGACAATATCTCAATAAATAAAGAAATCCCTGTGTATGACACTCAGAAACCAAGTGACATCAAACCTTTCAGAAAACCATCAGACTTCTATCCTTTACAATATAGAGGTCCTTTATTATAAAGTTTCTAAACCACCACCATGAACGACTTTAGGGAATTGTGTAATAAATCAGATCATCATTCCTTCAGAGATAATTTGACTGAAACTGAGAGGCTAGCATTATCCAGTCTGCTGAAAAATAAAAACATCATTATAAAACAAGCCGATAAAGGCGGAGGCATTGTCATTCAAAATACTGAAGACTATATATTAGAAGCACATAGACAACTTAATAACCAACTATTCTACTCCAAAGTATCTTCAAACCCTACAGCTAGATATAGAGAAGAATTAAAATGCCTCTTAGATTTAGCTCTTAGCTCGAATGTGATTTCAAAGGAAACTTTTCAATTTTTATATATAGAACATCCAATAACTCCGATTTATTACCATTTACCCAAAGTACATACGGTAAGTCATTAGAAACTCCACCAGGACGCCCAAACATTTCGGGCATTGGCTCTCTTACAACCAATCTGACAGCCTATGTAGACACACACTTACAAAAATATGTTTCCTCTTTTCCATCTTATATAAGAGACACCACTCAATTTCTACAGATCCTAGACACCATAATATGGAAAGACACATACATCTTACTCACGTGTGATGTTGAATCACTATACACAAACATACCACATGAATTTGGACTACTTGCCATCAATCAATACCTAAGTTCAGATATAGGATTGAAGGAGGAAACATGCACTTTTTTATTGTCATCTATAAGGTTTATTTTAGAGCACAATTTTTTTTCATTTGATGCAATTTTATTTACAAACTAGAGGCACTGCTATGGGGACCATGTTCGCTCCAAGCTACGCCAATCTGTACATGGGCCTCTTTGAGGAATGCCATGTATGGACGGGAGGTTTTGGAGCGAACTTGGTCCTATATGGGAGATACATTGATGATATTTTTATTATTTGGGATGGGACTATCAATGCACTCACTGATTTTGTTACACATTTGACCAAAAATACCTTTGGGTTGAAGTTTACTTACAATTATGATTATGAAACTATTAATTTTTTGGATATTAATGTATGTGCTTCTGCTGGTAAACTTGAGTCAACTACCTACATTAAGGAAGTAGACTGTCATAATTACCTTCACTACAATAGCAGTCATTTCAGACCATGGAAGAATAATATACCCAAAGGCCAATTCCTCCGATTGAGGAGGAATTGTTCAACAGATGCAACATTCACTCAACAAAGCAAAGACATGTATTCAGCATTTATCAATAAAGGTTATCTCAAATATATTCTAGGTAAAGCCGTAAATGAGGTACAGAATTGTCCAAGATCTACCCTCTTACAAAAAACCAATTCTAAATCAATTAGAAAGACAAAAAGTAACGATTCAAAGGGAAAAACAAATGAAAAAACATTGTCATTTATTACACAGTAATATGTAGAAAATCGCACGAAATTCACTTCTTTCAATACACACGAAAGTTTTGGTGTCACTAGCTTTCTGAATTGCAGATCACAATACGTGATCTATATGATACAATGCAAATGCGGGGTTCAATATGTTAGTAGAACCACTCGTAGTCTGCACACCAGATTTCTAGAGCACAGACGTAATATTCTAAAAGGTTTTAAATTACACAGTCTCTCACAACATGTAAATAATTGTTCAAAAAACATTAAAAAAAGTGTGAATGTTATGGCCTTAGAAAAAATAAATCCAACACCAAGAGGCAGAGATAGATTTAAATCTCTATGTAGACGAGAAGCATATTGGATATTTAAATTAAACACTCTCACTCCGTTTGGCATAAATGACACCGTCGAACTTAATAATATCTGATACATCCTTCTGTCAATTTCCTCACTCCAGACCACAGATCCCTGTGGGTGGATTGGGTCAGTTTCCAGAAGATGTCCTACTAGTGAGAGATTTCTTACCTCAAATACTTAAACGTGGATCGGCGCTGACGTTCTCGCCATGTTGAGTCTAAATATATCTCAGCAGGGCAGGTTTGTCTCCGCTGCTCCACGTCATTTATGTCTTTTATTATGATACTTCATGATAATGTACTTTGTTATATCCATTCAATTTTTATTTATTAATTACGATTCACTATTTACTACATTAATGTATTTAGTATATATACTGTGAGATGTATATGCTCAATATTTAACACTGAACAAATCCATTTTATTTAATCTTAAAATAAGCAAAATTGGTACATTATAATTATAATATTGCACTTGGTTATATTTATTTAATTTTATTCATTAATTATTATTTATTATTCACTATTCTCCCAATCTTAATTTATTCATTATCAAAATCTTTATATGTACTGTGAGATCTATATGCTCAATATTATTGTTGAACAAATTTATTTAATCTCAAATGAGTATAATTGGTATATTATAATTATCTATATTAATTCCTTTGCAATGATTTTAGAGTTTTTTTACTTTCTCTGTCTTAATTCATTCTCCATGTAATTAATCAGGCTGTCACATCAGTGTAGCCAACAATAATAATTATATGTGTTTATTTAATTATAATAATAATGATTTTATTTATATAGTGCTTTTCTCCCATAGGACTCAAACCTAGAGAGCACAATAAGCATATTGCAGGGTTGGTGCAGACATTTTGGGAAATAACTTCCATTGGTTATATATTCCACCCACAAAGGTACCAAATGAGGCAGCCATCTTGGGTGCACTACGTAGGATTACCCTGGGTGGAATAGGTTACCCCTAGAAGAGATGACACAAAATGGATGGTTGTAGCATCCTGATGCTAGGTGTAGGGTCCCAACATAATAGTCAGGTCCATGCATTTTTCATCCCATCCACGAGTGTACCAGGTGAGGCAGCCATGGTGGGCGCACTACAAAGGTTGCACTGTGGGTGATAAACCATACAAGGACCCAAAGAATATATGGGAAAACTGACAGATATGTGGCAGTATGATATACCCTTTGTGAATAGATCCATATGAAGTACATCCTGCCCATGGAGGATGCACTTCAGTGGAGGTATAGCACACCAGTATCATACAGTAGGGTGGAAGTACATTGTACAAAACAGGGAATGATAAATACAGCAAACAGTGCTGCAGTTTGGGCATGAGATTTACGGGTGACTGAAACATTTTAAATATGAAATGCACTGAATTAATAGATCCACGTGTTTGTTCATCCTGCCCAAGAATGAACCATCCGAGGCAGCCATCTGGGACGCACTGTGTAGGTTACATCTGGCAGGGTGTGCAACTAGCAGAAGTATAACGTCCAGCTTGAGAAAAAAAATTAAAAAGAATGAATGGTGACCGCATTTTCAGTTAAAAAAAAGGTTAAACTTAATCAGAAATTAAAAAATTATAGAGCGATTTGCAAAAAGCCACAAGGTCTTCTTCGCTCGAGTGTGTGGTCTTGTCGCATTCAGCAGTTTGTGGCGTTCAATTTGGCTGCAGCATGAGACAGCAGCCCAACCCAGTCTCAGGGGAGTGTAAATGAAGATAATTTCTGTATACATAATAAAGGTGAGAATGCATGTATATTTACATATAATAGCTCCTTATTATGTATATGTTGTGTATCAACATAGTTATTTAATATATCTATGGTTTAAATCACCAAAAGAATGATGCCAGTCTTTTTAACAAATTGAGATAAATACAAAAACACATTTGTCTCCAATTACATTGATTACCCATGATATAAATCCCCTTTGGAAGTAAGGTTCATTACCTCTGAGGAAACGGCCAGACCCACTAAGGCTGAGAAACGCATTAGATTTACCTTACTGGTGGATTAAACAAAGAGATTACCATCACTGCATGCACATCAGATACATGAAAAATCTCATCACCCGGGTGCTATCCCTACAGTGAGCACACTACACAGCGGGACCCGCTACAGCTGCAGACCGACTCATCCATAAGACCTACCCAGACTACAAGTGCTCATTTTTCAGAGCCCCATTTACAACAGCCGGGACTTAGTCTCAGGAGAGCGGGCAACTCTTACCCTCGGAGCGGCATTGCGGACACTGCCCTCCGATTGCTTCACCCGGCTACTGCTACGCCAATTTCAGGTACTGTTCATTACCTGCTTTACAGGCACCAGTCATCCGTACCCACCATACAGTGGGAGTTATTTATTATGGACATACAATAACTTTTTACTTGACTATTGTATCTGATTAATGCAATCTCCAAACCAACACTCAGATACTACCACGTGTGCACCGCACAATTAACCAAAGGAGCCTCATTAAGTTACTTCATCACATTACAAAGTGACTTTTTATGTGTTTTTATCTAAAAAAAATAATTTTTTTTGTTTTATTCTGTGGTCTATTGTGACACAACATTGTGTCGGCATGATTCTTGATTCATTCATATAATTTATATTGATATGCTTTAGGTTTATATTTAGTTTTAATGTCATAAATAAATAAATTTTCTATATTTTTTGGTTAATTGTCCTTTTATGTCTTAACTCTCAAATGGTTTAGAGGTTTAACACAATTTCACTACCATTAATATTATGAGAACTAACTCTCAGACTGAGAATAGCAAGGAAGCTAAAGCTGGAGACTTTAGAGAACTGTGAGCAGGCTGAAGCAACTCTCTGCAGGAATAGCACAGAGCAACATAGTATCACAGGCACTGGAACAAAGAAGTTGAACAGCCGTTACTTGTTCCTGGAGTCAGACTAAAATACCCCTTGGTAGCTGATCATTGGATCAGAGGATCAGCTGAGTGACCACAGGACTATCATTGGGAGAGACTAGTCAGGTGATATGAGCCAACATGGCTGCGCCCATGCCCGGCACCCCGGAAACCAGGACGCACGCATGGAAGCCCTAGCGGACCCCAGGGAGAATACTCAGTCACCACTCACCTCCACTCCCAGCGTATGGACACCTAAGCCCAAGGACACCAGCGCAGAGGTGAGTAGCGGCCGATCCCAGGCTGCATCCTGACACAAAATCTGCACCACGAGGAGGAACAGAATGCTGACAATGCAGCCAAGCTGAGGGAACTCACAGATACGCTATAGTCGTCGAGGCCGCAAAAGTCCAGTGTGTACAAATAGGAGGGACCACCAATCAGCCTGCACTGTAGATAACACGTCACTTCCTGAGGTGTGCCGATCGCCTAGAAACAGGAGAAACTGTCCTGACTGGGTAACCTGCTAGCAGGAGACAAGTCGTGACCGCAACTTGTAACAAAAAGTCCAATGTAAAGAGGAGCAAATTTCTTACTTCGAACTCTGAGTCGAATATTCCGAGTTGACAGCCAAACTCAGGGCCTGATTTAGCAAGGACCGCTATTCTGCTAGAACGCACGCACGCACCGCAGTTGCTAATATTAGCGGTGAAATGCAAATGTTTGCAATCGCATTGCAATCACAGCTTACCATAGGGACGCCCACTTCCCCTTACACACATCCGTATACTTGGGCAACATAGCAAAATAATCGGTAACATCGGACCCATACGCACAGTTAATTCAGGTCAGACCTCACTCGGAAATTGCTATTTTCAGGTCACGCTATGAGGCCTCAGGCTGCGTATAGAATTGCAATGGATAATCTATGCACACCCCTGCAACGCCGTCCCAACGCACTGGCACGCCTGCGTTCGCCCGACCTCCCCCCCGTCACCACCCACAAATGGCACTTCCTTTCAATCACTGTCCTCGGGGTCTGCGTAGCCTCTGCAAACGCATTTCCCATGGCAATTGCTAGTTCGCGCAAGTGCACTGTGATGCATACGCATGCACAATGCGAATTAATCGACCGATTGCATGCATCTTTGCAACTGTGATCTTTGCTGAATCAGGCCCTATGTGTACAGGCTTTAAAGACGGTACAGCTTGACATTTCCGATTTGCAAATTTCTTGTAACTGGAAGAGTTTCTCTTAAGGGAGGAATGTTCACCATTCCAAATGTTAGTGAAAGACTGAAGAGTATTAGCAGCTGCAGGAACATCCACAGAGGGTAACAATTGGAAGTCTGGAACACTGTGAAAAGAGTTGTGTCGGGAGTTGTGGGCAAACTCTGCCCAAGACAGTAGGTCCACCCTATTGTCCTGGGAGGAAGATAAATACAAGCGGATAAATGTCTCTAGGTCTTGGTTTACCCTCTCCGTTTGCCCACTAGTTTGGGGATGATTTACTGAAGAGAATTTTAATTTGACTTGTATTGGAGAACACATGCTCTACAGAATCTGGCCACAAACTGTACTCTGTCTGAGACAATTTCCTTTGGGAGACCATGGAGACGAATAAACTCACATATGAAGATGTGTGCTAACTGGGGTGCTGACGGAAAGGAATAAAATGGGCCACTTTAAAAAAACGATCCACTACCACCCAGACAGTATTACATTCTTTTGAGGCAGGCAGATCTTTAATACAGTCCACTGATAAATGGATCCATGGTTGCTTTGGTATTGATAGCGGTTGCAGAGGACTGACTGGCTTTTGATGATAGTTTTTATGCTGAGCGCATTTGACACATGAGGCGATGAACTCCTGAACATCTCATTTCATGGAAGGCCACCAATAGGAGCGTGAAAGAAATTAAAAATTTCAAATACCGGCAAGACCAGCGAATAAGGATGCATGAACCCATGTTAGCAAGAGTCGGGGGTGCTCCTGCACTGGGCCCGGACAGCTGAGGGGCCTGGCCGCCGTCAGAGTTAATTGTTATTTAATCACCCTTAGCTTAAGCTCCTCGTTCTGGCCGGAGAGTTCTATGAATGAGTCGTCACACACAGGCCAAAGCTAAGCTGTGTGTAATAAGTCATTCATTAATTAACTCTCTGTCCAGTGCTGCATGATCAACATACTCATACCCGGCGTCAATGTCCTTCTGATACTGCGAATCAGGAGCATCTGCAGCAGCTGCAGGAGGAGCAGCTTATAATAAAGTTAGGATCATTGGGCCCCCTCTCCAAGACAGGGCCCCCTCTCAGGACCGCATGAAATACTATTCTTGAATCCTGCCCCCCTCCCCCACCTATACAATCTGTCCCACTGTCCCCTTTACTATACCTGAATCCTGCCTCTGCCCCCCCTCCCCATCCTATACAATCTGTCCCACTGTCCCCTTTACTATACCTGAATCCTGCCTCTGACCCCCCCTCCCCTCCTCTACAATCTGTCCCACTGTCCCCTTTACTATTCCTGAATCCTGCTTCTGTCCCCAAAGCTCTATTTATGAACTCTCCCCATGTATCTTTGCTCCTCCATATCTGTGTCCCTGTTCCCACATACCTGTGCCTTTGCCCCCTCTCCATATCTATGCCTCTGCCCGCTTTCCATTTTTGATTCTCCTCCCTTCCTATCTGTGTCTTTGTGTCCTTTGCCTAAGTGTGCCTCTCCCTATTTGCACCTCTGCCCCTTTTACCAAGGTGTGCTTCTGCCCCCTTGCCATGTCCATGCTGAGTTCCACCCCGCATGAGGGGCAGGATGCACCAAATGGAAAATGCGATAAAAACCCAGTTTTCAGGGTTCTACCGCTTTTCCATATCCACTATTGTGAGGTCGCCGAGGCTCCGACGTGGAGGGTAACGCCATCTTTCCCTGGTGTCACCCTATAGAAGCCTATGGGCTTCTACCGCATCGCGCTGGTATGAGGGATCCGGTCGCGTCACTCCCGGGTCCCAGATGGACTCTCGGGTCATAAACCCGAAAGTCCAGGGTGGAGTGCTAATCACAAAGGACAGCTCTTATCGGAAGAGCTGTCCTTTGCTGTACTGATCGCTTTTGTTAGTGCATATGCGATCAGTACGAATGCGAAGTCTGGAGGCATGTACCGCACTATGGAGCTGGTTCAGAGCTGCTCGCTAGATGCGATCGCTCGCACAATGTGTATGCAAACTGCGTAGGCAGTGCAATGCATTAGCACGCCCAGTATTTCTTAGAGGGCGATCACATAGTGTATGCAGACACCCACCTTCCTGTCTTAAGACGCACACATGTGCACGCCATGTCCAGGAAGTGTATGCAACCATCGGTACATCGGGTAACATCGGATGCGTTGGCTGCGCTTGAGGTTGACTATACCCTGCAGCAAGCACTGCGAGCACTTCAGTGTAAAAACCAGCCAGGTGACGTGTACTATGATGCTGTCTTATAATTATGCACAACTGTAAAACGCCATTGAGATGCTCAGGCACGCCTGCGTTTGCACCTCCACTCCCCCGTTTTTAATGGCCAGCCCGTTACCACCTACAAACGGCTTCCCCTGTCACTCACTCTGCTGGGCTGTCTATGTGCAGCGAGCGAATGAATTGTGAACTTTTGATAAATTATGCACATGCGCACTGCGATGCATGCACACAATGCATACACACTGCATACCATCGGCAGCAGCGAGTGTATGCATCTTAGCGAGCGGGTCTGAATGTGCATCTCGCCAACAGTAACTGAATCTACGGATGGCAGGTAAGCACAGTTTTCTGTTGTAAATCATTAGGCTTCTCTCACTTTAAAAAAAATCCTTTATTCCTTTTTAATCTTTGAAGGTAAATATTAAAAAAAAAAATTAAATCTACTGTTTAAGTGTTTATTTTTGTGTAATGTGTGTGTGTACATATATAGTCCATATAACAAAGAGTCCACAACCACAAACGTAGAACAGACAGCACTCTCCACATTCTTTGCAATCAGATACATTTCCTAGGAAAGTTCACACCTATTTGAAAGCTGTGTCACATCCATGTCAAATAGTGCTGCCTATTCTATGTATATGTGTGTGCAGGGCCGGCAACATATGTATGTGTGTATATATATATATATATATATATATATATATTATATACACCTATTTTATATATTTTCTATATATTATATACACATACATGCACCTATATATATATATATATATATATATATACACCTATATATTATATACACCTATATGTTATATATATACAGTATATATACACATATATAAAGCCTTGAGGAAGGGAGGTAAGCTCCTGAAACGTGTTGGCACACAGTGACAGGATCATCTATTCAGGAGGAATTGCACAAGGGATACCCCCTGATAAGGACCGATGGAGAGGTTATCCGGAGACCTCCACCTTTATGACTATGGGCCCTTATAAGGGGGCTTCCGGTAATTCCTCATTGATTACTAAAACGAGGAACAGTGATCCTCATGTATGAGAATTTTTTGTATGCACCAAAATTGAGCATACAGCTTGCTGCATTTGTTATGTATATGTAAGGTGTGCTGTGGAAAACACACCAATTTTTTTTATCTTGGAATATTCCTGTTTTTATTTGGAAATATTTCAATAAATTTGTAGTTTTACTGTATCACACTATGTTTGGAGGATCTTTATGTTTTTCATATAAACGAAAGTATCACCACTGAAATTTGACAGCTATACATGGGATCCCTACATCAAAATTGTTGGGAAGTATTATAATTTTTTCACCGTGCACCGAGCGCACTTGAATTGTCAACATTGTTATTAAATAATTGATAAGAATGTGTCTAGTCGAGATGTCAATCACTTGTGTGTTTGGCCATTTTTTACCCCTCGCACATTTACTAAAGGCAAACTCGGGTGAGAAATCATGAAACTCTTTACAAAACATGGATGAAAACACAATTAGAAATAAATACACCATCGGTCAAACTTTCAGGTAATTTCCATTGATAGGAATACAACACAAGAATTTACCAAGAATTGTGATTATAATCATGAGTGTAATTTTAGCAAACTTGGCCTAAAATAGAAGTTTTAAACAGACTACCTCTGTGACCCGCTTCTGGTTTTAAAAATACGGGGAAAAATTGTGAGGTTCCTCGTATTTTTAAAGCCAACACTGGGCTCAAACAAGCTGGAGTGTAATGCCATAGCCAGGGGACCTTTTCACCGGGTCCCCTGGCCAAAGCATTAACACCCAAACTAGAAAGCCCAGGCCGGGGATCCCTGAGGATTTGGGAACTGCCCAATAAAGCGCCCCCCCCCCCCCCCCTCCAGAGCACCCCAAGCCTGGGCTGAAGCATGGGGCTCTTCCCTGCACCCCTGACCAGTGGGTGCAGGAGTAATAGTCATAATATTTAATGGCTACTATTGTTTTTAATCGTGGGACTACAGGTCCCAGCGTGCCTGCCCATTAGCACTTGTGGAACTACAAGTGCTAGCAGGCAGCCAGCACTGGTACCCCCACTGTAAAAAAATAGTAAAAAAAATTACAGTACACAAACCGTGCAAAGTATAAGTTTATTACACACAAAACTCACACATACTTCGGTCCCCTTCTCCAGTAGGAATCCATGATTATCCCTAAAAAAACAAAGTAATACCTACTCACTGGCGTAGGTCGGTCCTCTTCTCCAGTAGAGTCCCGGACATACAAAAATAACAAACCGACTTACTCAGACCATAAACATCTATTCCCTGGCAAATGACTTGTGGGTTACGTCACTTGCCAGGCCACTAGCCAATCAGAGGCCTCTCTAGTGTAAGTGGCCGCTGATTGGCTGTTGATTGACAGCCACTCCTGCATATGTAACAGGGGTATCTTACCAGCATTAAGAACAGCAGAAATGTGTTCCTTTTCTTACTTATGCTAATAATCATTCCCATCACAGCAGAGGTGAGGAATTTTGACAATTTTGGTATTATACCTCCTAGATTAGAAATATAAACATAATACATTTATTTTGGATTTTTAAATACACTACAGCTCTAAGAATCGTGCTCTGAAAATTGTGTGGAGCAAAATAGAGGATTACTGCTGCTCTGAGAATTATGTCAAGCAAGAAAACTTTCTAAATGGCGATGTAAATAATATAAACACATTAATGTCATTCTGTTAACACCAGGGGAGCTCTATTACGGTGGAACAATAAATGCATTGTCGCTTAAAGAATTGTGTTGAACAGATTAATTCCCTTTTCAGACATACAGCAAAAACCCAGGTTTTTGGTCGTGAATGTGCATCAACCCAGGAATTTGCTATGTGTGAACAGAAATGACCAGGGTCGAAGTCCTGGGTCCATGACCCTACTCTGTACCAGGGTTTTTCCCAGGTGCGACCTGGGTTGCCTCTAGTGTGAATGCATCCAACCTGGGTTTTTAGACTTGGGTTCTAAGAAAACTTTTTCTGTTTGGTGCACCTGCAGATGACATCAACCTCAGGTGCCCGGACCACATGACTGCAGAGCAAACTAAAATAGTGTGTATTATTTTATGTTCAACATTTTTATGTGAAAATTTTGTCTTTGTTTAGGACAAAACTTTCTAGAGGCTATAATAATTTTTATTTTCTTATATTGTTGCAATATAAAAAATTTATTGGTTTTCAATTAAAAAAAAAAACCATTGGAAACAAACAAACTTATACCCCTTTTCCACCTAAATTCCGGGTCTGACCCGGAATTTTGCCGGCGCTGACTCGGGATATTCCCGAGTCAGCGCCGCTCACACCGCAGTCGGGTCTGCATAGACCCGGCTATTGCGGAGTGAAAGTGGACGCTTGGAGATGACGTCATCTCCAAGCGCCACTGAAGCCGGACCAATCGGCCGGCTAGCAGCGCACTCCAGGTCTTCGTGACCCGGAGTGCGCTGTTCCCATAGCAGGGTTTCACGGGCTACGCCCATGTTAAACCCTGCTAGTTACCTGGGTTGGATTGCCGGGTCACTCGACCCGGCGATCCAACCCTCTGCGCTTTTACACCAGGGAGCTGCCCGGGTTAACCCTTCAAAAACCCGGGTTTTAGCTCCGGTGTAAAAGGGGTATAAGTGGCCTTTAATCTAAAAGTGCTAATTTTTATATTATATCATTACTGTGAACAAAAAATAAAGCATCCCCTTTAAATCCACACCAAATTCCAGGGCGGATTCAGGTTCAGTGTGAGCATATCCAACCCTAGAATTTCCCATATTTATGGTGCAGTGTGAATGGGGGTCTCAGA
This sequence comes from Taudactylus pleione, assembly GCA_031769625.1. Lineage (NCBI taxonomy): Eukaryota > Metazoa > Chordata > Amphibia > Anura > Myobatrachidae > Taudactylus > Taudactylus pleione. The sequence goes on from JAUIMM010001101.1 coordinate 801,308, forward strand.
CTGAGACCTGGGAATTTCCCAAGTTGATAGACCCGAGATGTACCCATGTATTTCCTGGGTCTTATATCTGAAAGGAACAAATTCCTTGTGTAGCAAGGTCGGGGAACTGGTACCATCTCCTAGGGTAGATGGCACTGTGCAGCAGCTGAGAAATCACACAAAGTCCACTGGTCTGGTGCAACTGGTCTCTGACAGTTTTATTAGGCAAACAAACAAAAATAAACAGAAATAAACACCTTGCCATCTGGCACTAACTATACAGAAGTGATCCTAGCTCACTAATAAACAAAGTATAAGAAGGCTATTTCCAGGTTTAGTTTTACCTGATTCTCCCACAGAGACACAAAAGACTGTCCTTTCCCCAGGCAGTGTCTCCCTGTAATGATCAGCCTCACAGCATTAAAACAGCCACACAGCTGAAAACCCTAATTAGCCTCCTGTGAAGCTAATATCCAAAAAGCTCCTAACACAAACACCTTCCTGAGGTTTCAAAGGACATACGTCAGGAATATAGAGCAAATATACCTGCCTTCCACTATGATGCCAGTGACCTTGTCACATATTCCCCTCCCCTGTTTCTACCCAGGGGGCGGAACACTTGCATCCCCCAAACAAAAGATGTGGGACAACGCATCCGCATTAGCCAGTTGGGACCCAGGCCTATGTTCCACAGTAAATGTAAATTCCTGCAAAGCTAAAAACCATCTCGTTACCCTGGCATTTTGGCCTTGCTTTACGGACATCCATTTTAATGGGGCATGATCCGTTACGAGCTTAAACCGTCTGCCCAAGAGGTAATACCTCAAAGTGTCCAATGCCCACTTAATGGCCAACACCTGTTTTTCAACAACAGCGTACCTTTTTTCATGGTCTTTGAGTTTTCTGCTCAGATAAACAATGGGGTGCTCCTCCCCATCCCTACTTTGGGACAACACTGCTCCTATGCCTACCTCTGAGGCATCCATCTGAACCACAAACTCTTGCGTAAAGTCTGGTGTTATCAACACCGGTTGTGAACACAAAGACACTTTCAATGCCTGAAATGCTTCTTCAGCCTCAGGGCCCCATTTCACCAAGTTAGACTGTTTCCCTTTTGTAAGGTCTGTTAGTGGCACCGCTGTGGTGGCAAAATTTGAAATAAACGTCTGTAGTACCCAGTAATCCCTATAAAAGCTCTAACTTGTTTTTTGTTTATGGGACAAGGCCAGTTTTGCATGGCTTCAATTTTGTTTGACTGGGGCTTAATCAAGCCTCTCCCTATGGTGTACCCCAAGTATTGAACTCTTCCATTGCAAGGCAACATTTCTTAGGGTTGGCTGTCAGGCCGGCCTTCCTAATTGAGTCCAGTACCGCCAGTACTCTGACTAAGTGAGATTCCCAGTCTGGACTGTGTATTACCACATCATCCAGATAGGCCGCTGCATACTGTCTGTGGGGTTTCAAGATCCTATCCATTGTATGTTGGAAGGTTGCTGGGGCCCCATGCAACTCAAAAGGCAACATCCTATACTGGAATAGCCCTTCTGGAACAGAAAAGGCTGTTTCTTCTTTCGCCCTATCAGTTAATGGTAATGACAATAACTCTTTGTCAGGTCCAGTGTGGTGAGATATCTGTCTGTCCCTAGCCTCTCTATCAACTCATCCACATGTGGCATGGGATACGCATCAAATTTGGAAACTGCATTTAACTTACGAAAATCATTACAGAAGCATAGGCTACCATCAGGCTTCGGAATCAGAACTATGGGACAGGACCACTCACTATTAGACTCCTCGATGACACCAAGTTCTAGCATGTTCTTAACCTCTTTCGGGACAGCCTCACGCTGTGCTTCAGGAATTCTATATGACTTTAGATTGACCTTAACTCCTGGCTCTGTAATGATATCATGCTTTATTATGGCCGTGCGGCCAGGCAGTGCTGAAAACAAATCTCTGTTCCTAATGAGCAACTCCTTAGCCTCATTCTTTTGAGCGGCTCACAGGGTTTCAGACACTTTTACTTCTGGAACCAAAGGGACTGACGCTACTGGTGGGCTTGGTTCAGCTAACAGAGCTAACCTATCTTTCCAGCGTTTGATAAGGTTAACATGGTAAATTTGTTCAGGTTTCCTCTTGCCTGGTTGGTATACTTTATAGTTAACCTCACCCACTTTCTGACTGATTTCATATAAACCTTGCCATTTAGCCAAAAACTTGCTTTCCACTGTGGGTATCAAAACAAGCACTCTGTCCCCAGTGGAAAATGTACGTACCCGGGCATTCCGGTGATACACTCTCTGTTGGGCTTTTTGGGTCTGCTCCATATGTTCTTTGACAATAGGCACCACGGGTGCAATCCTATCTTGCATCTGAGAGACATGTTCAATTACACTTTTATAGGGTGTGGGTTGTCCTTCCCATGTCTTCTTAGCTACATCTAGCAACCCTCTGGGATGTCTTCCATACAACAGATCAAAAGGAGAGAATCCTGTGGAAGACTGTGGTACTTCTCTAACAGACATCATCAAATATGGCAAAAAATAATCCCAGTTTTTCCCATACTTGTCTTAACCTTTTTTAGCACACTTTTTAAAGTTTTGTTGAAACTCTCGACAAATCCATTCGTTTGAGGATGGTAAACAGAGGTTCTCAAGTGAGTAACTTTAAACAATTTGCACAACTCCTTCATAATTCTTGACATAAAGGGGTACCTTGGTCCATTAAAATTTCTTTTGGTATTCCCACCCTGCTGAAAACATGCACAAGCTCTCTAGCTATACCCTTGGTTGATATATTACGCAAAGGGATTGCCTCAGGATATTGAGTAGCATAATCCACTGTTACGAGGATATAATGTCCCCGAGTAGACTTTAACAAGGGCCCAACCAAATCCATGGCTATTCGTTCAAACGGGACCTCTATAATAGGCATGGACACTATAGGACTCTTGAAATGGGGTCTAGGTGCATAATACTAGAAACAAAAAAAGTAATCCCCCAGCACTTAGAATGAAATCAGCAATAAGATTTGAAAAACTACATGGTGATAGAAATTAATACTGGCACTCAGGGCAGGAAGATCAGAATTCAGACACATCTTTATACACCCCAGGCTAAAAGAACCGCTGCAAAAGCCTTTCAAGGGTCTTTTCCATCCCTAGGTGTCCTGCGGTGATATGACCATGAGCAAGGTCCAATACAGTTCTTCTATACGTCTGGGGAACAACAAGCTGTTCTACCACATCCTCACCCCTTTTTGTCACTTGATACAAGAGCTCATTGTTAAGGGCCATGTGTGGAAACGTAAGCCTGCTATCTGGGTCTATCAGGTTCCCATTAACAACTTTCACATATTCTCTGGCTCTTATCAAGGTGGAGCACTTTAGCTGTTCAGATGGTAACAAATCCCTTCTCACTTCAAGGGGAGGTATGCTTTCCGCCCTGTCTATCACCTCTGGAGGAGGTACCTCACTTTGTTCCTCATCATCTACTACTACCCCAGCCATACTAGCAACAGGGCAAGCATCTGAGGGTTCCGGGGTCACACCCATGGCCAGCATATCACCAGGATGGTCTACTGGCTCTATACTGTTCGCCTCTGCGAACACACGGGACTTCCACAATATCCAAAAATGGGGAAAGTCTCTCCCTAATATAACATCATGTACCAAGGAAGGGACCATTCCCACATTAACCATAGCTGAACCACAAGGGGTCTCATTATTCACTTCAGCAGTATTATAATAACAGGTGTCACCATGTATGCAAGTTACACCAACAGTTGTTTGCTGGCCCTTTAAAGCATTTACCAACCCATCTTTCACAAGGGTGATTACACTTCCTGAGTCCAACAATGCCTTTACCCGGTTACCTCCCATATAACAACCTCACACATTTGTTTTTCTAACTCAGTTGAAGGCTTAACAAAACAGGCTAACCTGGCAAAGAAAGACATTCTGCAACATTCAAAGACAGCATCACATTGCATAGGTTCTTGAACAACAGGACAATTAGCAACAACATGTCCTGGCATACCACACCTAAAACATTTGATCACATAACTGTCAAGTCTTTTAGGCATGTGAGACCTTTTTGGCCCCACTGACCCATCTTTAAACCAAGCACTCACAGTCTCTTCAGTTTTAAGTTCTCTTACCCGCCCAGGACCCTTTTCCCATGGAACTGTCTTACCGGGTTTCACCGAAGTGCGCTATCGTGGATCTAGGGACCGCTGAGGTATAGCCAGCAGTTCCTCTGCCGCCAGATATCTTTCCACCATCTCCACTATCTGGTCAGCTGTCTTAGGATCCCCCTCAAGTAACGGTCCATGACAACTCTTTCAACCATCTGAGGTCCAGTTAGCATCCCTGGTTGTAACCATTTTTGGTCAGGTGAATTAGGTTGTGCACTTGTGAGCGGTGAGGTTTGTCTATATAGTACACCCAGCGATGCACACGTTGCGCTCGGACCAACAAGGTAACTCCCAGGTGAGTCAGAATTTCTGCTTTTAGTTTTTCATAGTTCAAAGCATCCGCTGTGCTTAAGTCAAAGTGTGCTTTTTGAGGCTTGCCGGAGAGAAAGGGGGAGAGCAATCCAGCCCACTGATCCTTGGGCCAACTCTCCCACTCGGCCATCCTCTCAAAGGCAGTCAAGTACGTCTCCACATCATCAGTCTCTGTCAATTTTTGAAGGAAATGGCTTGCCCTTATGGAGCCGTTTTGAACATTTGGGGAAGCATTTCCAGGCCGTGCTGCAAGTTACTGCACCACCTCTTTTAGGACCTCACGGTCCTCGTGCTGTTGCCGCCGCACCTCCTAAACCACCAGTTGATGTTGCCACCTTATCTCCTCAATCTCTAGTTGATGTTGCTGGGTAGTTTCTTGCTGAATCGTAGAGGCTTCTAGCTGTTCTGCGGTCGCTTGTAGCAAGGCCTTGACAATATCCTTCAGATTGTTGGGTTTTTTCAGCAACTTTGTAGCCTCTTTCACCCAGGACATGTATCAGTACTTGTTTCCAGCAAAAATAAGAATGTCTGGCACTTTAACTGAACCAGATTCCACAACTCTGCAGACAAAGCACGACCTGGACTTGCTTCTATGTGTGAGGCACCACAGCTCCCAGCATGCCCCACTGTGCAAAAGCCTCTGCAGAGTATCACACCCGCAGTTTTACTCTGTGCCACATTTAATTTCAGTCCAAAAAGACACAGACCTGCTTTCTGCAGAACTCTCAAAGCTGCTGCTGTCTTCACTTATGCGCAGACCATTAATGCCCGCATTCTCTACCACATGTAGCAAGGTCGGGGAACTGGTACCATCTCCTGGGGTAGATGGCACTGTGCAGCAGCTGAGAAATCACACAAAGTCCACTGGTCTGGTGCAACTGGTCTCTGCCAGTTTTATTAGGCAAACAAACAAAAATAAACAGAAATAAACACCTTGCCGTAAGGCACTAACTATACAGAAGTGATCCTAGCTCACTAATACCCCTTTTACACCGGAGCTAAAACCTGGGTTTTTGAAGGGTTAACCCGGGCAGATCCCTGGTGTAAAAGGGGAGAGAGTTGGATCGCCGGGTCGAGTGACCCGGCAATCCAACCCAGGTAACTAGTAGGGTTTAACACGGGCGTAGCCCGTGAAACCCAGCTGTGAGAACAGCGCACTCCGGGTCACGATGACCTGGAGTGCGCTGCTAGCCGGCCGATTGGTCCGGCTTCAGTGGCGCTTGGAGATGACGTCATCTCCAAGCGACCACTTTCACTCCGCAAAAGCCGGGTCTATGCAGACCCGACTGCGGTGTGAGCGGCGCTGACTCGGGAATATCCCGAGTCGGCGCCGGCAAAATTCCGGGTCTGATCCGGATAGGAACTTTGTTCCAACTCCGGGTCAGACCCGGAATTTAGGTGGAAAAGGGGTATAACAAACAAAGTATAAGCAGGCTTTTTCCACTTTTAGTTTTCCCTGATTCTCCCACAGAGACACAAAAGACTGTCCTTTCCCCCGGCAGTGTCTCCCTGTAATGATCAGCCTCACAGCATTAAAAACAGCCACACAGCTGAAAACCCTAATTAGCCTCTTGTGAAGCTAATATCCCAAAAGCTCCTAACACAAACACCTTCCTGAGGTTTTAAAGGACATAGGTCAGGAATCTAGGGCAAATATACCTGCCTTCCACTATGATGCCAGTGACCTTGTCACACTTGGTTACTCGGTTACCATTAGGGGATTTTTATTATGGTGGAATAATAAATGTATTACTGCTCTGAGGAGCTATCATGAGCAGATTATGGTATATATTCCCTGAGTAATAATTATCTTACTTGTAATACATTTATGTTATTTTGTTTCCACTAGGAGACATTTTGTTACCAAAAGGGGGTAATCAATTGTACGTGCACAAATATATCCATGTGCCACAAATATTGTGTTGATTGATCATTGATATCCAATTATGAACAAGTGTTTTGACACACAGACTAGCCTTTGTACAATTACACACATCCCTTAGTGATGACTCTTATTAATTAATATATTTTTGAAAAAATTTAAACAACTGTTATTAATCATTTAAATGTGTCATTGTTTCTATTTGGAGATTCACACTATTACTGGTGTATTATAATTCTTATTATATAATAATATGTAAGACAAATCAGTGTTTTATTTCCCTGCTGTAATTCAATATACTGTACTTCAATACGGTGATATTGGATAAAGAGTGGTAATGACCTCAAATGCAAGTTGAAGGTCATCTGACCTCATATTGAATTCATTCGGAAAAGGTTATAAACCCCATATTCACTGTACTGTATAACTTATGCTTTATATAGTATTGAAGGAAACTTGTCATATTTTCGCCAAAGTCATTATACTTCTGATTTAGTATAATTTTATATATATATATATTTAATATACCTCACTGTTTATATCTGAGAGTTTTTTAGGGGTATATTGATTAAAAGTTATGGTTTCAATTATTTTATTCAGACTGTTTTGAAGTGTACCCCAGAAAAGCCATTTATGTCTTCCTTTTGCGTTCTGGCAAAACATTTCTATGGGTTAATTTTTAGTCAGCTGAGAAGAAGCAAGATAAAGTTGACCTCCACCTGAAGGTATATATAGTGACTCCTTCTTCATTTTCTCATCTTTTTTAATGTCTCTTTTTTCTGAGCAAATCAGAGGTCAGGGCAAAGACTTTACCCTTACGGCAGATGTACCTAGTGCAGGATATGGATGGACAAGGGGTCACTCCAAGGGACCACTCAAATGCTTCTGGTTCTGCTACTAAGCACTCTTGAAAATTTTAAAAACCTTTCATACCGTGCGGTGGCGCAGAGCCTGACTCGTTTGGCCAATGTAATAAGGATTTGTCAGAACACAAGAAGGAGTAGCTGGACACACTTTAGGCCTGCATCACTGAGTACTACCACAGCCTGCTTCCACAAAAGCCTATCAATGCTTGTTCTAAGTAAGCCTCTATCAGGGGTGTTTGCGTGTTTGGTTTTAGTCAGACAGGTATGTTATTTTGTACTTACATTTTTTAGTGCTGTTCCTGAGCATGTAGAAGTAAGAAAACTAGCAAGACACATTTGATTTGAGGGATAGCATATGCAGACATTGACTCATAGGCGTAACTACCATAGGCACAAAGGGTGCAGCTGCTATGGGACCCAGAGCTTAGAAAGTTACATATGTTACATACATTTTTCACCATTGGGTGATACTGTACATAGGAGCCCTTATAAATACTTGCTATATGGCCTTCAAATACCTAGTTACCCACCTGCATAAACGGATGCCAGATTTAATACATTATGCTGATGCAAGTTCTTCCAGGGGTGAGTCTATCCCATGCGCCCGGAGGCAAAATAGATAGTGGGGCACCCTCCCTTCCTTCCCCACTGGTTCTGACTTGCTCCAGCCCCCCCTATCTCTTCAGTTCCAGCCAGCCCTTCTTTTTCTCCAGCCTCCATGTCTCTCCTGCTCCCTTCAGTCTCTCCGGCCCCAAGTGTCTCTCTAGCTTCAGCCAGCCCTCTTCTGTCTCCAACCCCCCCAGTGTCTCTCTAGCTCTAGCAAGCTGACTTGTGCCTCCAGCCCTCGTGTTTTTCCAGCTCTAGCCAGACCCCTTCTGTCTCTCCAGCCGGCCCCCTTTTGTCTCTCCAGTCCCCACAGTGTCTGTCAAGCCAGCCCCCCAGTGTTTCTCCAGCCAGTCTCTGTATGTCTAGCCCCAGTGTCTGTCCAGCCGCCCCTACTCTCTCTCCAATCCCCTTGTCTTTCCAAACCCCCAGTATGTTTCTAGCCGGCCCCAGAGTGTATATCTAGCTCCTGCCCCCACATCTCTATGGCTTCAGCCACAGACACTTACTTTTTCTGGGACTTCTGGCTGCTCCTCTTCACACCACAGTTCCTTTGCCTTTCAGCAGTGCTGCATGTCATCAGCGCGCTGCATCACAAATCTCCAGGCACTGCTGGCAGTTGGTGCAATAAATAGATATTGCAACACTTAATTAAAAAAAACCCTATATTGCACAAGCTGGCGGTGCCTGAAGACAAGAGACAGCAGCTCCCCGGACCCCACAGATAGATACATCTATAACCGCCACCTGCATCGCTGCAATGATCAGTTAAAGATTGATTTATCTGTGTGCCCCAGGTACCACCCTGTTGCCAGGCCTGCTCCTCAGTGCCCCCCTGACAGTTGGCACCCAGAGGCCAATGACTTTACTGCAATTAGTAGTTCTGCCACTGGTCTACCTGTCTATGTAAGTATCTGCTCGCCTTCATGCATATGCATCACTTTGCCCGCTGCTTACCGTCCACAGCTACCATCATTAGTATTAACATTTTCATGGGTGCAAAATATTCTGTCCTTTTCCATCAGCTAACCTCAAACAAGCACTTTAGTTGCTTAAGACTCGCCCATGAGATGCATCTGTTCCATGCATCTGCACCAGAACAGTGTAGAATTGTCCATGTCATGCATAGCACAATCAGGATAAGCAGGAAGTGAATATCTGCTCTCGTATCCTCTGTCTGTGATTGGTGACATCAGTGCATGCGCAGACTGCTTATAATCACATGATGCGTCTGCTTTTTCAGACCCAATGTTATGTTTGTGAAGCTTTTGATAAGAATTTACAAATTGTTACAAAGGAGCATACTGGGCCCCATTCAGGGCCGAAACTAGGATATCTGTCACCCGATGCAAGGCAGCAATTTTGCGCCCCCTCCCTTCCTGTACCTGGAGTTTGTCCTTGCTCCTCAATAAGGCAGTGCACTACTCAGACGTCCCTGGTATAGTGACTTACATTATTCCACACACCATAATGCCCATTACACATTATGCAACACACTGTAATGCCTATTACCAAAGTGCCACTTACATATTTGCCCGACACCATTTTATGCCCCACAGTAATGCTTCTAATTACTTTAAAATTACCTGCTCGTTGCCAGGGGGTTTATGCTTGTTGCCAGGGGTTACATGTTCGTGGCCATGGGGTTTCATGCTCGTTGCCAGGGGTTTCATGCTCGTTGCCATGGGGTTTATGCTCGACTACAGGGAGGTTTGAAGGGAGAAGATGCAGCTCTCAGCATCCTCTCCCTGCAGCGCCAGCGTTCCCGGCATTTCCGGGAACGCTGTGTGCATTGCGCTCTGCTAACAGACACTAGAGGGCCAGTAGGACCTCTAGCATCTGTCTCTTCCTTGGCGGCGGCCATTTTTGGATGGCCGTTTTCAGCAGCCGTCCGCATGGAATCTGCTGAAAACGGCCATCCAAAAATGGCCGCCGCCAAGGAGGAGACAGACACTAGAGGTCCAGTAAAGACCTCTAGCATTTGTCTCCTCTTTGGTGGCGGCCATTTTCGGATGGCAGAGTCAGATTTTTCACCCCCCCCCCCCCGCAATCCCCACCCGGTGCACGTGCACCTCTAGCCCCCCCCTAGTTGCGGCCCTGGCCCCATTTATTAACAAAGCATAACCCTTTTAGCGCTCACTAAAGGGGTTATGTCATCCTTTCTGAATTTAACAGACAGTGGTAATCTAAGATTACCGCTGTTTGTCACAGTATCGTTCTTGCCATCTTTAGATGGCAAGTGCGATGAGGTCCCCATTGATGGCAATGAGGACCCGGCGCTGCCTTTCCAGCTTCAGCAAAACCTTCCAGGCACTGCTGGGTCCCCATGTCATGCACATGTGCAAATGGACCGTCGCGCATGCGCATTATACAAGACCCTCGTCGCTGGCAGCGTTAGGCTGCCAGCAGCCCAGCGGAGAACCTCGCAGAGAGGAGGACTTCACTGGACCTCGCCGGAGGGGTAAGTATTGGTAAATGCCAGTGGCTTTTTCATTTGTATCGCAGTGATACTAAACGAAAAATGCTGCTTGTGTTTACCTTCGTTAATAAATGGGACCCTATATATGGACTGTGGGCCTGATTCAGAACTGGACGCAAAGGCGATTATGCACGCAGATTGTTTGCCATTGTGCATGCATATAAACCACACTTCATGTGCGCATCAATTGCACTGCGACTACGCACGCACAGAGGAATCCACCGCAGAGTGACAGGTAGTCAGTGTTTGCGGGTGGTGATGGGGGGTGGTCTAAAAAATGCAAACATGTCTGTCCATTTGTACGCCATTTTATGGGCGTGCATAAATTAGCCACTGTGATTGCATATGCAGCTCTGCGTGCCAGAAGAGCTCCCAAGGCTGCGGCAGGTCAGACCTGCCCCAAGGGTAAGTTGGCTGCTCAGTGTGCGTTGATGTTACATCTCAGGTAAGCGATGTCATACGCATGTGAGAAGGCAGCAGTCGGTGTCCTTATGCTCGGGTGCTCTTTGGAATCATTAGCATATTTACGCAGCTGTGTTCCATGTTGAATTGAATCAGGCCCTGTATCCCTAAGAAGGTTAGTCAAGTTTTACCTCCAGAACTTTGTATTCAAGGAAGAACTGCAGACAACTCCAGTTGTTAAAAAACATATAGGGTCAGACTTGAAAAATATACATGGGGTTCTATTGGTTTATGTCAATATACATCTTATAGATAGAAAGGGGAATTAAAGAAGAACTCAGAACATTTATGCCTGAATTAGTAGATAAATTAACAAGGCACATTAAAGCAACAATTTGTGTATAGCATACACATTCTACATCCCACTCGCAAGATGAAAACAGCATAAACACAGAGGGCCAAATGTAATAGGGTGAGAGTTTAGAAAATATGAGAGAAAACTGTCACATTTTTAAACTCAGCCAATGTAATAATTAGGGATGTGCGTCGGACCATTTTTGCCAGATTTGGATTTGGTTCTAATTCGTCATCCGGCTTTGGATTTGGATTTGCCAAACTGCGGTGACTGGCTTTGGATTTGGATTTTTTTTACAAAAATTGAGCTAAAATCACATAATTTGGGCTTTTTTTTCTTCCTAGAGTGTTATTAACCTCAATAACATTAATTTCCAGTCATTTACACCACCTCACAGCTTATAATATTGTTTTCACCATTATTGGCCAAAGGTTGCAGTGAGCTGACTGGTTACCAAGCATCAGAGCAGCGGCACAGACACCACAGTTTAAAGCACATCTATGAAACATTGCCACACAGAAGTGGCAGAAATGAAAGGTAGTGCAAGATGGAATTGTCCTTGGGCCCTCCCACACACCCTTATGTTGGATATTAAAAAGGACATGCATACTTTAACAAACCAAGCATTTCAGTGACAGGGACTGCTACTTTGTGGCTGTAGTGCTTGGTCTGTTTGGGCCCCCACAAAAACAGCTACTAATCGGCTAAAGGAAACAGTTCTACAGTGGCAAGATGTCACCATCATTGCCATCCTCACCCTCATAAGTGTGTATATCATCCGATTCCTCACACATTATTAATTCATCCCCGCTGGAATCCACCATTACAGAAGTATCTGTAAAGTGACGTGATTGGCGGGAAAGGTTTTCCTCGTGAAATTTCCAGTTAATTTTAATGAACATAATTTTTTCTACATTTTGTGGAAGTAACCTCCTACGTCGTTAACTCACAAGGTTCCCGGCTGTACTGAAAACTCTCGGAGTACACACTGGAGGATGGGCAGCTTAAGTAATGCAAAGCCAGTTTATAAAAGGGTCTCCAAATTGCCTTTTTTTCTTCCAATATTCGAAGGGACCTGTCACAGTTGGTGCTAGTGAGTTACCTGTATCAGGTGATGAACTGGAATCACTGGAGGCCGGCTGGACTGGAACCATGGGTAACATGAATAGCTCTTTTAATAAAAGAAGTGGGTAGCAGTGAGAACTGCCTTTGGTGATGAGTGACTGGAACTGGAAACTTGAGACGTTGGAATGAGACCAGAAGGAACTTGGAGGGACCGGCAGGTAGGCTGACTGAGCTGGTTGGGGTACTAGTAGATGGGCTTGCAGATGGATAGTAGCGTGGAAGCTACTTGTTGTGGCTTGGGAAGCCGTGGGTAGACGTTGGTAGCTGGGTGGCTTACGTGGAGCAGCTGGATAGCCGTGGGTAGACGCTGGTAGCTGGGTGGCTATGTGGAGCGGCTGGATAGCCGTGGGTAGACGCTGGTAGCTGGGTGGCTATGTGGAGCGGCTGGATAGCCGTGGGTAGACGCTGGTAGCTGGGTAGCTACGTGGAGTGGCTGGATAGCCGTGGGTAGACGCTGGTAGCTGGGTGGCTACGTGGAGCGGCTGGATAGCCTTGGGTAGATGCTAGTAGCTGGGTAGCTACGTGGAGCGGCTGGATAGCCATGGGTAGACGCTGGTAGCTGGGAAGCTACTTGGAGCGGCCTGGGAGCCGTATGTGAGAGATAGTAGCGTGAAAGCTACTTGGTGCGGCCTGGGAGCCGTGTGGAGAAGCTGGCAGCGTGGAAGCTACTTGGAGTGGCCTGGGAGCCGCACGTGAGAGATGGTAACGTGGAAGCTACTTGGTGCGGTCTGGGAGCCGTGTGGAGAAGCTGGTAGCGTGGAAGCTACTTGGAGCGGCCTGGGAGCCGTACGTGAGAGATGGTAGCGTGGAAGCTACTTGGTGCGGCCTGGGAGCCGTGTGGAGAAGCTGGTAGCGTGGAAGCTACTTGGAGCGGCCTGGGAACCGTACGTGAGAGATGGTAGCGTGGAAGCTACTTGGTGTGGCCTGGGAGCCGTGTGGAGAAGCTGGTAGCGTGGATAGCTGAACGCAGCAGGCTTACGAATAACACTTGTCTAGGAACCAGCAGGAACCTGGGACATACTGGTACACAGAGGTACAGCTATATCACAAGTAGTACACCACGGGACGTAACAAGATGTTCAAGCACAGAGTGCTATTAGAGGAGGATCTATATACCTAGAGTCTGGCAGCGATTGGTGGACACAGACAGGTGGTCTGGCAGTGGCATTCTGAGTGGAGCAAGGCACAACAGGCAGAGGGAGAAATCATCTCTGCAGCCCTTGAGAATCAGGACCACACCTGTGATTCCAATTAAGACTAGCAATGCTCACAGATAGAGCAAGGTCCAGGTGATTAATCAGTTTGGGTAGGAGAGCAGTCTGCACACACAGAGATGTCACAGCCAGCATGATTCAGCCAGAGCAGATGTCCCAGGAAAATTACAAACACAGAACCATGAAGCAGCTGGCAGAGGTAAGTCACAAAAGGTAAAAACTAGCCAGGATTGTGACAGGACCCTGTGACTTGTCTACTTGTATGGTGTACTGAAAATTATCCTCCACCATTCTTTGGATGGTAATCGTTTTAGATGGAGTTACGGTATAGGTGTCACTTGTGTTGGGCAATTCTTTTAGACCCGACCAGATGTCAAAATGTTGAGTTGACTTATCTGCATCACCACTGTGTCTTTTGGGAAAGGTGACATTTTATCTGGCTGCTGGTGGAGAAACCGAAGGAGGAGACGTCATCATAGTGCCATGTGTCACTTCAGCTGCCAACTTGCTCCCTAGGAGCACTTTTGATCTTTTAAGATCTGGGTCAGTTGTAAAGAAAACCACAGCATACGACCTAGGATCAAGCATGATTGCAAAATATTATGATTAGACTTCAAGATCTTGGCCACCCGTGGATCCTGGCAAAGCAAATAAAGGACTTGATCTATTAGTCCAGCGTACTTTGCAGAATCACTTTGTCTAATCTCTTCCTCCAGTTTCTCTAGCTGATTTTCCAAAAGCCTAATCAGGGGAATCACCTTACTCAAGCTAGCAGTGTCAGCACTCACTTCACATGTGGCAACTTCAAATGGTGTGAGCACCTTGCACAAATCAGAAAGTACTCTCCACTGCACTGGGCAAATGTACATTCCCCCTCCTCTCCCAATGTCATGGCTTGTCGTATAGCTATGGATGGCTTTTTGCTGCTCCTCCATCCGCTGAAGCATATAAAGGGTGGAGTTCCATCTCGTTACCACTTCTTGCCTCAGTTGATGGCAGGGCAAATTAAACTGCTCTTGCAGGTGCTGCATACTCCTGCACACTGTTGCTGAATGCCGAAAATGTCCCAAAATGTTTCGGTCCACAGACAGCATCTCCTGCACGCCCCTGTCGTTTTAAAAAAAAATCTGCACCAAGTTGATTGTGTGAGCAAAACAGGGGATGTGTTGGAATTCACCCAGCTGAAATGCTTTCACAATATTTGTAGCATTGTCAGAAATCACAAATCCTGAGGAGAGTCCAAGTGGTGTAAGCCATGTTTCTATGACATCTCTTAATTTTTCTAAGAGGTTGTCAGCGGTATGCCTCTTATTCAATCCGATGATGCACAGAGTTGCCTGCCTCTGAATGAGCTGGTGTTGTTTGTTAGATACTGCTTTTGCTGCTGCTGAAGGCAGTGGGCAGTCACAATCATGTAATCTTTAGTTTGCCCACTACCGCTTGTCCACATATCTGTGGTTAAGTGGACAGTGGGTACAATAGCATTTTGCAGGTCAATAATTAGGTTCTGTTTAACGTCCTGGTACAGCCGAGGAATGGCTTTTCAGGTAAAATGAAACCGAGATGAAATTTGGTACCGGGGACACAGGACCTCAATTAACTGTGTAAATCCCACTGCGTTAATTGTGGATATTGGACGCAGATCTAATAATAGCATAGCCATCATGGCGTCAGTTATCCGCTGTGCGACAGGCTGAGAGCTGTCATACTTGCTTCCCCTTGCAAGAGATTCTTTAACAGTCAATTGTTTTTTTGGTAAACCACTACTAGTAGTCTTCTTGTTCCACTTCTGGGATGAAGATCCACCCCCAGCAGCAGGCCTAGCGCTCAAAGATTCAGTTTCTCCTGAAGTCACTGTGACTTAGCATTAACAAATTGGATGCTGGACTACCACTGATCATTCCTGAGCATATTGAGGATGAAGTTGTTGTCGGTGGAGATTGCAGGTGCTGGGATTTAGTAGAGAGATGGCATCTAGCTAATGCTGGACTGCTTGTTGTTATTTTTTTAGCAGTAGTTTCTGACGTTATCAAACACTTGTCATGAGCTCACTGCAGATGATGTAATAGCATGGAGGTTCCTAGATGCTTTATGTCCCTACCTCTACTTACTGTGGTTGCACAATGGCTACAAATGGCTTGACAAATGTTGTCAGGATTTGGGTAAAAATAAATCCACACAAAAAATGTGTATTTGTTGGTTCTATGCCCAGGCATGGCCTTCTTATCTTGGCTAAGAGCTGCTTCCACTGGTACCTGACTTATACAAACAAGATCCTCATCCTCAACAGCCTCATTAGTGCCAGCGTCAGCTGCACATATATTCCCCTCATCCTCTTGCAATTCCACGGTGGCATCCTCAATTTCTATGTCCTCGGCAATACTGCTCATCCCCACAAATACAGATGGAACAGAAACTGTGGAGGGCAGCTTCTCTGAAAGGACAGGCTTACACATAGCAATACCACTCGTGGACCCACTTAGACTCTCCTCAGGGATTTTTCACATTTGTGTTTCTGAAAACACAGTTTGATCTACTGCCTTAGTGGTTTTACATTTTTTTCACACTTCTACTATAGTCAGAATGAAAAGGTCTTTTATTGCCATGAGAGGCACAAGATGCCTCACTGACAGTTGCAGAACCACCACTCAGAAATAAAGGCCAATGCCTGAGCCTTTCCTTACCACTTCATGTGGTGAATGGTATGTTGCCAATTTTCTGTTTTTCTGCTCGTCTTTAGAGGGGTTTTTTTTGTCTTTACCCCTATGAAATCTAGATTTTTTGATTTCTGATACCCTAATTTTTTAAAGCCACTACACCCTTGAGCATCAGCTTTAGATAGTGATGCACTTCCAGCAGCTGCAGTGCTAGCATTTGCTTGTTGTTGTGATCCATATTAACGAAGTCACTAAATTGTACAAAAACTACTTAGTAATAGTATTATGTATTTATTTATAATATTTATTTATTACCACCACTCTCAGTGAACTGGAGTCACAGAGCTTATATACGCACAGCGGGCTCATGCCAGTCACAGAGCTTGTATATGCACAGTGGGCTTATGCCCAGTCACGGAGCTTGTATACACACAGTGGGCTTATGCCAAGTAAAGTCACGGAGCACTAACGGAGGTCACCAGACAGATGTCCTCTACTTTAATCACTCAAAAATTATGCCGAGTCCCGTGCATTTTATAGAGGCCGAATGTCACCCGAGTCTCGTGAGAATCCGACGTCGGCCGGGTGACGTTCGGGCTCGAGGTAGAATCCGAGTCCGACTGGAACACTTGAGCTTGTGTTTGGGTGGACTCGGATTCCACCGCTCATCTCTAGTAATAAAGTCACAGAACATGCAAACTTGCACGTTTTTTAGACTCCAAAAACTCTCAAGATTTAAACTCTCATCCAGGTGTTTCCTGTATTGAAAATACACCTCGATCAATGTATTAGTGTGAGAGTTATACTGCTAAACTCTCACATTTTCTAAACTCTCACCCTATTACAGTCTGATGCAGAGATGAATGCAAGTCCATTTGCAAAGCGTATCTTGTGTGATTTTGCTTTGCACATGCTCTGGAACCAAGTACGTGCAATTATGTATGATAGAGTCATGTGCATCACAGGCACATATCCACTTCCAAAGGGCAGCGGCACAGTACAACAGAATGGGGTAGTCAAAATAAAATATATGTTGGTGTACCATCAAGGTACCACTCACAAAAGGCTGGCCGTGACCTACCATAATGGAACCACCTAACTTCACAAGAACAAAGTTTAAACATGTAAGCTACTTGTGTCCTCAGGGGCATATCCAATTGCGGGCGTGAAAATGAAAAAAGCCTGCAGCGCAGGGTTTTTCCAGCAGCAGCAGGATTTTGTTATTCAATAAGGTGACTGAAAATAGGATGTGGTGATCACCGCGTCTTATTTCTCACACCTCGAGAGGGAATCGGTATGAATGACCGCTGGACCTATGGCCGGCGGCTCATATTCCGACAGCAGAATACAGTCAGAGGGAATCCCGACAGGTAAGTAAACTAAGCTATGCCTAACCCTCCCTTAGGGGTGCCCCCTAGTGCCTAAACCTAACCTCCCCTTCCTGCAGCCTAAACCTAACCTTCCCGGGGGGGTGCCTAACCCTAAGTCACTCCTGGGAGCCCCTAACCTAACCCTACATCTCCGCGGCTGTCTGCACCTGGCTTACTTTTGTTCGGTATGCCGGAAGTCGGGCTCCTGGTGTAGGGATAATGAAAGGCGTCGAGATTTTGATGCCTGTCATTAGACCTCTGCTGGGATTGCACAGTCGGGAAGCCGGCACTTGAGATTTAGACCGTCGCCTTCCCTCCAGAGCAAGTGTGATTTTTCCTAAAATCTTTAATTTTAGGAAAAATTAGCGGGACTTGCTGTGGGACCTCGGCGGCAGCCCCACGAGGACTAATTAAGCAATTGGAAGTTTCCAATTAGCTTAATTAGTCCTTAATTACTCATCTTCTGAAGCGGTGTCTTCTTCCTCCAGCATCGGAAGCCGGGCCTTCTGCAGCAGGGAGAGTATGTGAGTGTGTGTGTTTGTAAGTGTGTATGAGTGAGTGTGTGCATGAGTGTGTGTGAGTGACCCCTGGTGTGTGTAAGCCCCTCCCCCCATGTGAGTATATAACCCCCCGAAACGGGCACTGGGAGAACTACATCTCCCAGCAGCCCTTGCACCTCCTAGCACCCCACTGGACCCTCCCAGCAGTCCCATCCCCAGTGACAAGATGGAGGGGAAGCCACTGGGAGCAGCGGAGACCATCAGAGACCCCCAGAAACATAAGTATATATTTTTTTTACGCGTCGTGGGGTTTTTACCTCTGAAAACTCCGCGACCACTTTTTTTTATTGGATACCGCGGGTATCAGAAGCACGCATATACCCGTGGTAATCCAAAATTGGGTGCAAGGTTTGTTACCTCGCACCTAAATGGATATGCCCCTTAAAGTCCAATTATGAACAATAAGGAATATAAAAAAGCCACCAATAGTGCATTAAATGTATTAAAAACTAGTACATGTATTAACACATAAAAACATATGGTAAAACTCCCATCAAAAAACAAAATCAGTGAGTGCATAACAACATTAGGCTGCGTACAAAAAACAATGGATGGTATGAAGCATATATTGTAATAGCCGATCGACGTTGCAGATCTTAGTCGGGACTAACGGCTTCCTACATCAGTAGTATCCACGGTGAGGTAATCCCATCTAGTCTACATCATGTCTAAATCATATGGTATACACCACAATTTAGCAGATAGTGTAACCATAGAGAATTGGTTAGACGCATGGATCAAACTATTTGTTTTCAAAGAAAGCATATATCCTAGTGGAAATATGAACAATTAATAACTTATTTGGAATTTATAGATTATTCCAAAATGTTTTACTTCAATAGGTTTATTAATTTCATCTTTATATTACCATTACATACATCATCACATATATAGAAAAAGTACAAACATATATAGCGCATCCACAAAGTATTCACAGGGCTTCACTTTTTCCCATTTTGTTATGTTACAGCCTTATTCCGAAATGGAATAAATAAATTTTTGTCCTCAAAATTCTACACACAATACCCCATAATGACAACGTGTAAAAAGTTTTTTTGAGATTTTTGCAAATTTAATTTAAAAAAAAAATTACGAAAGCCTTTGCTCAATACTTTGTTGATTCACCTTTGGCACAATTACAGCCTCAAGATGCCACAAAGCTTGGCACACCTATCTTTGGGCAGTTTCGCCCATTCCTCTTTGCAGCACCTCTCAAGCTCCATCAGGTTGGATGGGAAGCGTCTGTGACTGCCATTTTCAGATCTCTCCAGAGATGTTCAATCGGATTCAAGTCTGGGCTCTGGCTGGGCCACTCAAGGACATTTACAGATTTGTCCTGAAGCCACTCCTTTGATATCTTGGCTGTGTGCTTAGTGTCGTTGTCCTGCTGAAAGATGAACCGTCGCCCCAGTCTGAGGTCAAGAGCACTCTGGAGCAGGTTTTCATCCAGGATGTCTCTGTACATTGCTGCATTCATCTTTCCCTCTATCCTGACTAGTCTCCCAGTTCCTGCCACTGAAAAACATCCCCACAGCATGATGCTGCCACCAACATGCTTCACTGTAGAGATGGTATTAGCCTGGTGATGAGCGGTGCCTGGTTTCCTCCAAACATAACACCTGGCATTCACGCCAAAGAGTTCTATCTTTGTCTTATCAGACCAGAGAATTTTGTTTCTCATGGTCTGAGAGTCCTTCAGTTGCATTTTGGCAAACTTCAGGTGGGCTGCCTTGTGCTTTTTACTAAGGAGTGGCTTCCGTCTGGCCACTCTATCATACAGGCCTGATTGGTGGATTACTGCAGAGATGGTTGTCCTTCTGGAAGGTTCTCCTCTCTCCATAGAGGAATGCTGTAGCTCTGACAGAGTGACCATCGGGTTCTTGGTCACCTCCCTGACTAGGGCCCTTCTCCCCCGATTGCTCAGTTTAGACGGCCTGCCAACTCTAGGAAGAGTCCTGGTGGTTCCGAACTTCTTCCATTTACGGATGATGGAAGCCACTGTGCTCATTGGGACCTTCAAAGCAGATTATATTTTCCTGTATCCATCCCCAGATTTGTACCTCGAGACAATCCTGTCTCGGAGGTCTACAGAAAATTCCTTGAACTTCATGCTTTGGTTTGTGCTCTGACATGCACTGTCAAGTGTGGGACCGTATATAGACAGTGTATGCCTTTCAAAATCATGTCCAATCAACTGATTTGACCACAGATGGACTCCAATTAAGCCGTAGGAACATCTCAAGGATGATCAGTGGAAACAGGATACACCTGAGCTCAATTTTGAGCTTCATGGCAACTGCTATGAATACTTTTATGTACATGGGATTTCTTAGTTTCTTTTTTTTATTAAATTTGCAAAAATATCAAAAAAACTTTTTCACATTGTCATTATGGGGTATTGTGTGTAGAATTTTGAGGAAAAAATTTATTTATTACACTTGCAATAGGGCTGTAACATAACAAAATGTGGAAAAACTGAAGTGCTGTGAATACTTTCCGGATTCACTGTAAAATTCCAATTATCTTATATACTCTATTACAGTGTTTCCCAACCTTGGTCCCCAAGTCACACTAACAGTCCATGTTTTAGTGATATCCTTGCTTGAGCACAGATGGTTTAACCAAAATAACTGAGGTACTAATTAAGACACATTTGCTTAAGTATGGCTATCCTTAAAACCTGGACTGTTAGTGTGCCTTGAGGACCGTGGTTGGGAACCCCTGCTCTATTAACTCTTATTCCCTCTCTCTCTATCTTCTGAGACTTCAGTCTATCTATTACCTTATACTTTACCACAAACTCATCATATTTCCCTGTCTCCCTCTAGTTCTCTAGTCTAAGATATGCATATCAATTTGTAGATTCAAAAAATCTCAATATTGGTTCTTGAGTAGGAGCTTCCAACGTATTTATATGTGGTCCCCATTTCTTATAAATCCTCCTCCCCCTTCTTCTAAATCCACTCCTATTAATTGTCTTTCTGAATACATTATTTGTAAAATCATCGCTGTGACATGCTCTACCATCGGAGGTGCCACTGTAACTAGAACTGACAGTATAGGTTCTAGGGGCTCGCCACCATTAGGTACAAATTGTAAGTAGCGAGGTTGTTTCTTTAAACTCGCACACTTTGCGGTGAAGCGCGCTCCCGACAATTCTCAAATCCAATTAAAAATGCCTATTCGCACTACTCGCTGTGAAGGGGTGCGAATTGATTGCCAAATGAGATTTGCAAGAAAAGCATGAAAATGTGGGGAGACCATCCTGGACCCCCAAAATTTATAATTTCATTAGCAGGACCGCATATACGACTGTTTGTGGGCATTAGGAAGGTACTGTAGGTTTTGAAATGGTGTCAAATGGCTGATTTGTGGGGGTTTTTTTAAATGCCAAAAATTAAAAAAAAATAAACTATTTTCATTTAATCTCAAACGAATGAAATAAAAAATGCAAAAAAAACTAGGGCGTTTTAGGGGTAATTTGGGGTGCCTAAACTAACGAAAAAGTTGATTTTGGGGTAATTTGAGGACATTTTTTTTTTTTACTTCAAAAAATGACATGTAAGTTTTAGCCTAAATAAGCTAATTAGAAACTTCCAATTGCCTATTTGGTCATTAGGGGGGTGTCCAAGGGGTTCAGCACAGTGTCCTAACATTTTAACCTTAAAATAAAGATTTTCCTTTCCATCTCTCACCCTCAGGGAGGTGAATCTTGTGAATTCAGTCTGACTGATCAGTGCGAGTTGCTAATTGGATTTCAAAATTAATTCGCTATGCAAATTCGAAGTGAAAATCGCAACTCGCAAATCACACCTAATAGGAAATAAACACCTAGGAGTCAATCCTATCACTAAATTCCACGTGATACATTTTTCAAACAACAATGCTATTGGATCTAATCCCAATTTCATTTTGAATATTTTATTCAGGAATCCCACTAATTTATTCCAAAACCGCTGGATTTTAGGGCAATACCTAAAATTATATATAAACACTGCATTTTGTGCCCGACATTTCGGACATATCCCTTTTTCTTCTCTGACCATATATTTACGTTGCTCCTGTGCTATATACGCTCTATGTATTACTCGCATGTGAGTTTCTTGAAGTTGCCCATATTCTCACTAACATCTGCTACCTTAGTTATATTCGGTATGTCTCTCGCCCATTTCTCTTAATACTTCCCAAATTGTAGAGAAAATGGTGGATACAGCGCCAAAACTTGTAAATGAATAAGTTAGAGAAAAAAAGAAGAAAGGGGGATACGTGTAGTGTATATATACAGCAACTTAGCCTTAGTTTTATAGGCGTCAGCTCAGGGTCAATGATATAATACTAGTGTAAGTATTTTGTAAACCATAGATGAAGTGTAAAATGACAATAGAGCGACCAGTTTGCTGTTAAGAAACAAACGTGACTGCAGTGCAACAAACTACTGATACATAGAAATTACGTGTATACAACAGAGTACCACTTATTCTTGCATCAGCGTAATGAAAGTTTAGATGAGGTTTTGAACAAAAACCAATACTTATTCAAAATAACAGTGCAATCCTTATTAGGCAGGTATTGAAGGCCAAAAAGTGCTAGTGCAATAAATAACCGTGTAGAGAATATATATATATATATATATATATATAAAAAATAACAATTTATTGTGAACAATTGTAGGATTTCCAACCAAGAGGCTAATAAAATCCCTTAAATTACATAATAATGAAAAAAACAATAAAAAAGACAGTAAAAAAATATACAATTTTTTTTTTTAAATTAGCAGCTTATCTGAATGAGAAAGAGAAGTAGTCCAAAGTGCATGAAATAGCAGCAGACACTCCCAACGCGTTTCGTCTATGACTTCATCAAGGGGATAGTGTGTGAGTGTGAAGGTTTGCTTTTTATAGCCCACTAAGGGTTCAAAAGGTCAGGAATCCGCGTCACATCCTATGTGATCCATGACCCTCATATATATTAAATATCTTGTTAGTATCAGTTCATCAGTTCCTGATAAGCATATTCCACTAGTGTTTTAGTCAATTCATAAATAACTGGATGTTCTTCAATGTTCTTACATTGCGGCAAATCTTTGCCCTTACTAACAGTACTTCCGCCCTCACTCTGGCGTGACACCTCAATGGTGAAAGACCCTGTCCGTCCAGGTTGCGTGGCCTTCTTGCGTTCACGTCCTCTGCGTTTGGTGTGCACGTGTCCCATGATGATGCACGTCTCCTCCGCGTCACCGCCTGTCTCCTCCTAGACTCCCGATCATGGCCGCTCGTGTCCCGGGCCAGGCATCACTTCCGCCCTGACTGTGCATGTGACTGTGCATGTGACCGCGATGTTCTATACCAGTACATCATTTCCGCCCTTCTGTTGTACATGGTGGGGATGACTTCCGCCCATCTTTATGAAATAAAAAGGGAAAAGTCTCCGGTTTCTTCTAAAATAGAGAATTAATATTAGAGTTGGTATCAAAAGTATAAGGTTATGAATGGAAGTATATTCAGTGGCACATTTTGATTGTTTTAGCAGAAATATAACGCCAAATTGTATCTTCATTTAGGTTAGTTAATTCCGGATATAAATATCTTATCTTATATTTCCCAGATTTTCCCTTTGAAATTATCTTCAATACAATATTGGCTTCTTTCCTCTCCTCTGTTGCTTTTTTCATTGATCGAATATAGGGCCTGATCGCTAGGATGCATTTGCACACAGCCATCAGCAGCCAAAGATTGCAAATCCCGCAATCGCTAGCAAGACATTAGCAAGCCCACTATGTCTTTCAGTGCGATCGCGGTATGTATTTAGACGCCCACCAGCCTGACACAAGACGTCCACTTTCCCTTAGTAACATAGGTCATCTCCAGGAAGTGTATTAATCAATCGGTAACATCGGCTGACATCGGACCCATACGCAGCACTTGTGGCTGACCATACCCTATCGAGTGCTGCTGTGTGTAATTCAGCCATGTGACATGTATGCAGTAGATGCGTCTTAATTATGCATGCCCCTGAAACAGCGTTCAGACACACAGACACGCCTGCGTTCACACCACACCCCCATTACCATCGACCACCCCTGTCACCACCCACAAACGGCACTTCCTGTCACTCATGCTTGCGGAGCAAACGCTTCCCGATCGCATGGACTAGTTTGCTCACTGTGTCTTGTACGCATGCGCAGATTGCAAACATCAGCAGGCTGGAGCGAACGCAGCCTTGCAACTGGGTCTGAATCATGCCCATAGTCTCGCAGTTGTAAGTACATAGAAAATTGTTTATTTCCTAATCTCTTTTATCTCATTAAATCTTGGAATGACATTATGTCCCTTCCTGGGAAGACATCCCTGATTTTACTAATTCCCTTAGTTCTCCATCTTCTAAACAGATCATTTTCCATTGCTGACTCAAAACATGGGTTTCCCCATATCTCAATATACTGAGAGAATCTTGGGTTCCCTTGTACTCGCTTATTTACATCCCACCATGACTGATAGGTGTCTTTAAATATTATATTTGTCCCCGAATGCCTTGGAAGTAATTTTCTTGGAGTATGTAATAATGCACTCAACGCATATGGTTCTACCATTTCCTGTTCTATTTTAAGATTTGTATATTATGCTTTATCTAATAACCAGTCTATTATATATCTGAAATGGGTCGCCCTAATAAAGGCCATAACATTCCGGTATTGCCAGACCTCCTTCTTGTCTTTTCATCTTTAACTTAGTCATAGAAATACGTGCTCTCTTTCCTCTCACAAAAATTCTGAAAAAATTCTAGGGGTGAGCGGGTTCGGATTTCTGAAATCCGAACCCCCCTGAGCCCCCCCGATCCGAGGCCGATCCGAGTCAGGCTCGACTTTTCCCGCCTGACTCGGATCTGAAAATCGAGGCAAAACGTCATCATCCCGCCTTCCGGGTCTCGCGGCGCCATTTTCTCACTCGGCTGTGGACAGTGAAGAGGGAGGGTGGGAGTTAGGGCTGGCTGGGCTGTGTAGTGTAGTGTAGTGTTGTAGTGTAGTGTAGTGTAGTGTAGTGTTGTGCTGTGCTGTGCTGCACTGTGCTGCTGTTGTCCATAGGGGCTGTGTCCACTACTTCAAAGTCCATAGGGGCTGGCTGGACTGTGTTGTGCAGTCAGTTGTCCATAGGGGCTGTGTCCACTCCAAAGTCCTGTGCAGTGTCCCAGTCCTAAAGGGGTGCTGTAGTGTTGTCCAGGGGGTGCTCTGTCCGTCAGGGGTGCTCCCCCCAAGTGCTAAAAAAAAAAATATTTTTTCTGTGTTTGTGAATTGTGTGCACTGTGGCTGCACGTGAATCAACAAAGGAGCAGCGCCAAGCGTGCGCCTGTGTCCCATAAGTAAAAGGCCGGCTGACTTGTCCGTTAAAGGGTGCTGTAACCCCCAAAGGGCACTCCAAACAAAATAAAACAATATATTTTTTTGTGTTTGTGAATTGTGTGCGCAGTAGCCGCACGTGCATCAACAAAGTAGTGCCAAGCGTGCGCCTGTGTCCCATAAATAAAGGGCCGGCTGGATTGAACGCTAAAGGGTGCTGTAACCCCCAAAGTACACTCCAAACAAAATAAAAAAATATT
The DNA here is from genome assembly GCA_031769625.1 of Taudactylus pleione. Lineage (NCBI taxonomy): Eukaryota > Metazoa > Chordata > Amphibia > Anura > Myobatrachidae > Taudactylus > Taudactylus pleione. Next base: position 826,899 of record JAUIMM010001101.1, read on the forward strand.
TTCTGTGTTTGTGAATTGTGTGCACTGTGGCTGCACGTGCATCAACAAAGGAGCAGCGCCAAGCGTGCGCCTGTGTCCCATAAGTAAAGAGCCGGCTGGCTCATTTCTTAAAGGGTGGTATAACCCACAAAGTGCACTACTCTCCAGCAAAAATAAAAAAATATTTTGTGTGTTTGTGTGCGCCTTAGCCGCACGTATATATCAATATAACATAAATGGAGGACCAAACTTTCTCCGATAAAAATAAAATAGGGAAAGATCAAGAACCACTTCCTCCTAGTGCTGAAGCTGCTGCCACTAGTCATGACATAGACGATAACATGCCATCAACGTCGTCTGCCAAGGCCGATGCCCAATGTCATAGTAGAGGGCACATACAATCCCAAATGACAAAGTTCAGGAAAATGACCTTGAAAAAAACATTTAAATCATCTGAAGAGAAACGTAAACTTGCCAATATACCATTTACGACACGGAGTGGCAAGGAACGGCTAAGGTCTTTCCCTATGTTCATGACTAGTGGTTCAGCTTCACATGACGATGGAAGCCCTCCTCCCGCTAAAAAAATCGAACGAGTTAAGCTGGCAAAAGCACAGCGAAGAACTGTGCGTTCTAAGAAGATATCACAAATCCCCAAGGAGAGTCCAAGTGTGGTGGTGGTTGCGATGCCTGACCTTCCCAGCACTGGACGGGAAGAGGTGGCTCTTTCCACCATTTGCACGCCCCCTGCAAGTGCTGAAAGGAGCACCCACAGTCCACTTGCTGATATGCAAATTGAAGATGTCACTGTTGAAGTACAACAGGATGAGGATACTGGTGTAGCTGGCACTGAGGAGGAAGTTGGCAAGGAGGATTCTGATGGTGATGTGGTTTGTTTAAATCAGGCTCCGGGGGAGACAGTTGTTGTCCGTGGGATGAAAAAGCCCATCACGGTCATGCCTGGGCAGAAGACCAAACATTCCACCTCTTTGGTCTGGCAATATTTCTATCCAAATCCGGACAACAACTGTCTTGCCATATGTACCATATGTAAAGGTGAAATAAGTAGGGGTAGGGACGTTAACCACCTAGGAACATCCTCCCTTAAAGGGCACCTGCAGCGCGTTCATAAAAAGTTACTGTCAAGTTCAGAAACTTTGGCTAAGACCGTAAGCAGTCCAGGGACACCTAAATCCCTTTTTCCTGTTTTATCCAAGGAATCGGTGGATGAGGAGGATGAGGACGACATCTTGCCTCCGTAGAGCCAGTTTGTGCAGGGACACATTAATTGCCAGCTTGTTTTGTGGGGGCCCAAACGAACCAATCATTTCAGCCACAGTCATGTGGCAGACCCTGACGCTGAAATGATTGGTTTGTTAAAGTGTGCATGTCCTATTTATACAACATAAGGGTGGGTGGGAGAGCCCAAGGACAATTCCATCTTGCACCTCTTTTTTTTCTTTGCAGTATGTACTGTTTGGGGCCTAGTTTTTCAAACTGCCATCCTGTCTGCCACTGCAGTGTCACTCCTAGATGGGCCACGTGTTTGTGCCGCCCACTCGTGTCGCTTAGCATAGTCATCCAGCTACCTTGGTGCAATCTTTTGGCCATAAAAACAATATTATGGGGTGTGAGGTGTTCAGAATAGACTGGAAATGAGTGGAAATGAAGGTTATTGAGGTTAATAATTCCATAGGAGCAGAAATACCCACAAATTCTGTAATTTAAGCTGTTTTTATGCTTTTTTTAAAAAAAAATACAGATCCAAAACACAAAACCCAGAACCCAAAACACGGAAGGGTGGTTTTGGCAAAACCAATCCAGATCCAAAACACGAAGAAAGATCCAGATCCAAAACCAAAACACGAAAAGTGGCCGGTGCACACCCCTAAAATATTCTAGCACAAAAATTTATATCCATCTTTGACATCCTTATCGGTAGCATTTGTATAACGTATGCCAACGGAAAATTACTGTTTTTATCACCGCTGCTCTGCCCAATAATGACAGTGGCATTGCATTCCAGTTTTCCCACTTGGTTTTTATTTTATTAATTACTGTCCCATAATTTGCTTTATATATATATATCTTTTTTATTGGTTATGTGATATATATTCCTTGATATTTTATTTTCTTTGATATTACTTGAAATGGATTTATATATTTTAATATTTTAGGCATAATTGGGATTGCATTCAATGGAAGAAGCTCTGATTTTACTGTGTTAATCTTAAAATTTGTAAAACTACCAAATTTGTTAATCTCCTGCAGTACTACTGGAATAGATCTACTTGGATTATATACATATAATCATATCGTCCACAAACATTGCTAATTTTAGTTCTGTTTGTTTAATTCTTATACCTTGGAATTCTTTATTATTCCGAAAGGCTACTGCTAATGACTCAATTGCCATTGCGAACAATAATGCTGACATCGGACACCCTTGCCGTGTCCCTCTACCTATTTGAATATCTTCAGACATATATCCATTGCATATAATCCTAGAAGCTGAATCCTTATATAATGTGGACAGTATATTTACAAATTCATCTGGGAATCCAAATTTCTTCAAAGTTTTTATATAGATGGTCCCATGCTATCAAATCAAAAGTATACATTGCCCCACAGTTAATACTTTCCCACATAATCCTCTACTTTATCCATCCCTATCCCACCGCTTGCTTTTCCCCCTTTTTTCTCTCATCATCTGCTTTCCAACCCTCTGCTTCTTTCCCCTGCCTTTCCTGTTCCTCCACTCTCAACCACCTCCCTCCCTCCATGGCCTTGCTACCCCACCACTATGCCCATCTAGTTCTGCCTGTCACCTCCAGGGCTGCCAAGAGAAATTCTGGACCCAGGTACTGCAACATCCTGTGGGACCACAGCATGTTGAGGATGGCTGCACCCATTTGTGGGTGGGTCTAGCATGTGAGATGCACCCACTCACTGGAGCATGGCATAGCACCCAGCAGCTGGGATTAAAGTATTCACTACTGTATTAGGATGGCGGGACAGTCCCATAATATATAAATTTTTTATCAGGATGTATTTAGATGCTAAAATGTAACACACAATAATTAATTTGCTAAAACTTTCCTATCTGTGTCGCCCCTGTCTGTCTACCCTTCCCCTTTAGAATGTAAGCTCTCACGAGCAGGGCTCTCGTCCCTCACGTGCTTCTCTTCCCTCTACTTATAGTATCATTTACTCGTAACTCCCAACAACGGCACCTAACACCTGGTTGCTCATGTCCTGCTGCTTGTGTTATGCAGCTGAGTTTATAACCTTGTCCTTGTCCTGCATTGTTTTGTATTACTATTAACTGTTTTTCTTGTGTGCTCATTTATGTACTGTGTAAGGTGCTGCGGAACCTTTGTGGAGCCATCTAAATAAAGGATAATAATAATAATAATAATAATAAAAATTGCTGAGTGCCTTCCTCGTATAATCATCTGATCATCTTCTACCAATTTTGGAAGTACATCCTCTCTGCTAATATTTTAGTTATTATTTTCTTCTTGGGGTTTAACAAAGATATTGGTCTATATGAACTGGGTATTTCTAAGCTTTTACCTGGTATTGGGATAATTCTGATGTTAGCATCGTTAAAATACTTTGATATAGATAACGGTGTTATAACTATATAAAATATTTCTACAAATGTATCTATAATTGTAGTATTTAACAGTTTGTAATACTTCCCTGGTAGACCATCTGGTCCTGGAGCTTATTCTGTTTTCAAACCTAATATAATTTTTTGTATTTCTATTTTGGTTACTGGGGCACGGATATTTTTTTTGCTATTTCTTCCTCTAATTGTGGCAAACTTATTTTATCCCAAAAGAAATAAACAAAAAACATATAGTAGTTCAAAGCAAAATAGGGGATGCAGAGGAGGGAGGAGAAAATCCCACAAAAAATACACGTACAAACTAGGGGATTAGGGGATTTACAATTTGTCCTCTATTTGGTTCTAAATAAAAGTGAACTAACCCTTCTACAAAAGGTTAAATTTTGCCCCTGCATCCAGACCAAACCTTTTTGACTTATTTGTTGACCTGAACAAGTATACGCAAATGCTCAGTAGAAAGAGATATTTTGCTTTAAAACAAATTAAAAATAGAGACTTAGAGGTCATTCCGATCATTCTAGATGAAAATGGTGATATTTTTAATAATATGCTAGAATCTCTACAGAATGAAAAGGAAGTAGAGAGCCCAAAACATTATTTAAATATCAATACAAGTATGTCTTCCCAGACAAATAGTATTCAAAATCCATTCAAACTAAAATCAGATTTCTATCCCCTAAATTTTAGATGTCTATGTGAAAGGGCAGAGAAGGAAATTCTATCTGATAATCTCTCTTGGGACAAGCGAAAAACCTGCGGACAAGGGTGGTGAATTTGTTATATTGGATATGGTGGATTATATTAAAGAATCGTATAGACAATTTCAAAATACTAGGTTCTATACCAAATAGTCCAAAAACCCCACTGCCCTTTTTCAAATAAAATTAAAGTACATGTTAGATTCTGCTCTTATCGATGGTGCAATCACTAAAGACACTTTTAATTTTTTATTTCCACAGCACCCAGTTATTCCCACATTTTATTATTTATCCAAATTTCACAAGTCACTCACATCACCCCCTGGTCGGGTATTCGTTCCCCCACAAGTAATTTATCTTATTTTGTTGTCACATTTTTACAGAAGTATGTTAAAAATTTACAATCATATATTAAAGACACTGCACATATCTTAAGATTGGTTAGAGACATTAAATGGAAGCTGACATATTATTTCTTGACATGCGATGTTGAATCGTTATATTCAAATATTCCGCATGAGGCCGGGATTGTGGCTGTAGAAAATTATTTGAAATCAGATAGTACTATGTCAGTAGCACTGCAGCAGTTTACTCTGTCTGCGATTAAATTTATTTTAGAACACAATTATTTTATGTTTGATTCAATATTCTTTTTACAAATGCTCGGCACTGCAATGGGAACCAGATTTGCCATGAGTTGTGTGAACCTCTATATGGGGAGATTTGAAGACCACCACATATGGGGTGAGGAATTCAGGGCAAATCTGGGTCTATTTGGGAGATATATAGACAACCTTTTTTTCATTTGGGAGGGTGATGGGAATTTGATCACGACCTTTGTTGAATCCCTTAATCACAATTCTTTTGAGTTACATTTCACCAGCACTTTCGACTCTCAGCATATTAATTTTTTTAACATTGGTGAGAGAATAAAATAGTAACTGAAACTTATATTAAAGAGGTAGATCATAATCGTTACCTCAATTATAGGAGCAATCACTTACACAATTGGTGCAATAATATTCCGAAGGGACAGTTCCTTAGATTGAAAAGTAACTGTTCAGAACAAAATATATATGAAAAACAAGCAAAATCACCGTATTCTTCATTTTCAGATCAAAGTTATCCCACCTCAGTTTTGGATAAGGCATTGAATGAAGTTGCTACTATAGATAGGGCCCATCTGCTTGATGAAAGGTCCCTTTCACGAGCGGGACATATCTGCATGTAGTGACCGATCGGCTGTATTTATTACCAAGTATAATTCATATGCCTATGATATTAAGAAATTAATCAAAAAGAACTTACCAACTTTAAAATTAGATGAAATTCTCAACTCTTCAGTACAATTAAAGGAGACCGTTGTATTTAGAAAATAGGATAACTTAAAACATAAACTAGCTCCAAGTCATTTCAGTAGACAAGAAAAACGCATAACATCTCTAACTGAGAAAATGCCCAAAAGCTGGATACCACAAAGACCAGTCAGACATTATAAGTGTGGTAAAAATGGCTGCCAAACATGTGAACACACTATGAGAAAAACAGTGGAATTTAGTTAATTGGTATCGGGAGAAACATTTAATATAAAAAAGAATTTCCAACTGTAGGTCGGCATATGTGATATATTTAATCACCTGTACTTGCAGCCTACAATATGTGGGCCGCACGACCAGGCCATTACATGTTCGGTTTCTTGAACACAGAAGATCATGGTATTTGAAAAATAGAACACACCCTCTAGCGAAACATGTTCTATACTGTCAGGTAGATAGTTTCGACTCAGTTAGGTTAACAGCAATCGAGTGGATCAGCCTGACCAAGAGGAGAGGGAATGGGTTTGGTCTGTTATGCAAACATGAAGCCTACTGGATCTTCTGACTACAGACTCTTATGCCACAAGGTCTGAACGACACTACAGAATTGAATGTCTTTTGGAGGTTATAATTGTTAATTTTATAACTTTATAGGAGATTTAGTCAACTATCTGAGAAGTCTTTTTCTATAGTATGAAATTGTTGTACTATTATCTATAAAGGGTGCTAATGGTCAAATGGGTAGTATAAGATAGGTTCATTTAGGTGGGTCTGTGAGAGCTTTATGTATCTCTGTTTAAAATGATGGCCAGTCTTAATGGCCTACATTTTTTCATCTTATTTAAAGGATATAATAAATATTCTATATATATAATAGGTAGGTTATATAGATATCTATATCCCTTGAATAAGTGGTATATGCATTGAATACTGTATGTAGAATAAGGAAGATATATAGATTTCTGTGTATTCTTTAGAGATGAAGAGTGTGTGTGTATTGACTATGATATTTATATGATAATTGCTCGATATTCCTTTTTTTGGGTTACAGTGTATTTAGTATTATCCATTCTGGGAGAATGGATTAGAACCAAATGACACAAAACTGCTGTCATTGTGAAAAGAAATGGTGTATATGTATATGGGTATATGTGTGTGTATGTTCACATGGGTATATATATATATATATATATATATACAGTACATGTATATGTGTGTATGTACTTGTGGGCCTATATGTACATGTAGTACAAGAAAGCAACAGATAAATGAATATAATGGTAATAAATAAATAATAAAGTGACATTATCAGATCAATAGTAATATCTATAAAAAACCATCATATTAATTTAACCTCATGTGCAAATACAAATATTGTCTGTATATGTAGGTAATTAAACAATTACAATTTTACAATGACAAATGTTCCCAATGATTAAAGATATGCATTTTAGAGATACGTTTATATAAATGGCAAAATACAAACAAAGTCTCAAGCGCTCCAAGTGTCAGGGATTGTACCAGTATTATGTTTATATAAATGTCTAAAAATCTGTATCATAATAATTTGAAGATAAGGGACTGAATAAGATTTAAATATAAATAATGCAGTAAAGTCCCAACGATCCATTAATATGACCTGAAAATGAATTTCTTATCATCCATATGAAGAGTTATCCATACAACCGTTAGGGAGAAAAGGCTGCAATAAACAGGCAAACAGACCAAGAGAGCCCCATTACATCAAAGGAGCAGTCAGCTCATTAAATAAAAGTGAAATTCAGTGTTCAATCACACGGCCACCTCGGAGCGGCATTCCGGACACTGCCTGCTGCACGTTAGAGGACGGGACCAGGAGAAGCATTTACCTGATGTGCACTGACCGGTCAGTAACTAATATAACCGTTTAATATCAACTGAATATTTATCACTAAGGGCAATACGCTCTTCTGGGTTAACCCTCGCCACCAATTGGCCCTATTGGGATATGTTTTCAACAACGTAAGTGCAGGGACATCAGTAAGGAAAGCACTTGTTCGTGAACCGAACCTTTCAATCCTTGCCTAAATTTGGAAACTGAATTATTTTTTCCAATGTGCGATTGACTACATATATTCACAGTAGGACATTAGTTACAGTGTTTAACATGTTGGAACTCTCTGTGACTGACTATATTCATAATTTTTTTTTAAGGACATTAGTCACAGTGTTTAATATTTTGGAATCACTGATACAATTCTAACAACTATTGCTGCTATTTTCCTATCATTTTGGTTGCACAAGACGAAGGTGATTTCTAAATTTTTACTACAATTGTATAATTAATGTGTATTCATGTTTACTTAATATGTTTTATCTATTTCGTTTAAGTATTAACTAATTATTTATTAAATGTGTATGATTTCTTATTGCGCTCCCTTCCTTTATCCTTTTCTTCAGTTTGAATAGGGGCTAGCCACCCCTCAGGTGAGCTGCATATAGGTTTCATTTATACCACAACGCCCAGCAAAATCTTTCATTTTTCCTTATACTTCCACCTGGCATTTTGCGACAAATCTATTTTATATTTTTGATACGCTTCTGTTAATGTATTTTGTGCCTGTTTATACAGGGGTGTTAGTGCTTTCCATCTTCTTACTACATATTCTATAATCTTGCCTCTAATAACTGCTTTAGATGCCTGCCAATAGTTTAAAGGCTTCTCATTTTTACTTTGCTTATTGTTTTTTTCATATTCATCCCAGAACTCCTCTATTGCTTTTCTAAAGTGTAGTGATTGCCAGTGGCATAACTAGGGCAGGGCGAGCGGGGCACATGCCCTGGGCGCTGTGGGACCGGCGGCGCGGGGGACACGGCCGGCCACGATACCGGCCCTCCCTAGTTAGCCAGTGTAGCGCCGACCGCAGTGAATGTGGTCAGCACTAAACATTTACACAGGAACGGCACTAGGCTTCTCAGCGCCAGTCCTGTGCTGCACAGCTGAGCCCCTTCCCTCCCCCTGAGCGCTTGCCCAATAGCGCCAGGAGGGGGGTGGCAGCAGGCTCAGGCTGTGCTAACACACACATCGCTGCCAGCGCTGACGGCGATCTGTGTGTTAACCAGCAGCCAATGAGAGTCGGACGACTCTCATTGGCTGCTGCTGCTACTGCACACACTTCACCGCTGAGCGGCAGCGATGTGTTTGTGAATCAGCAGCCAATGAGGTCAGACAGACTCTCATTGGCTGCTGCTGCAGACACATCACCGCCAGCGCTGGCGGCCATGTGTGTGTTAAACAGCAGCCAATGAGAGTCAGATAGACTCTCATTGACTGCTGCAGCCGCATCACCCACTACAAGAGCCGGCTCCCTTCTGGCTCCTGCAGTGGGTAATGGGAGAGAGACGTCATGACGTCTCTCCCATAATGCAGATGGTGCCAGCCCGGGAGGATTGACGTGCGGACGGCGGTGGGAGCCGGAGCATGGATTCAGGTAAGTATTTTACTTTTATTTATTGATTAATGTCAGTGTGTAGTTATCGGGGGGGACGGGAACTACTACTGGGGGCACTGCTTCAGGGGGGGATACTACTGGGGGGGCACTGTTACTAAGGAGGGGACTACTACTGGGGGCACTGCTTCTGAGGGGGATACTACTGGGGCACTGCATTGGGGGGTGGGATGAACCACTACTGGGGACTACTACAGGGGGCACTGCATCAAGGGGGACTTCTACTGGGTCCACTATATGAAGGGCATTGTATAGGTGGGACTACTACTGGGGACTACTACTGGGGGGGGCACTACTGGGGACTATTACTGGGGGGGACTACTACTGGGGGCACTGCATCAAGGGGGACTCCTACTGGGGCACTATATAAGGGGCTTACTACTGGGGGCACTGCACAGGGAGGACCACTACAGGGGGCACTGAAAAGGGAGACGCACTACAGGGGGCACTGCATAGGGGGGATAACTACTGGGGGCCTGCATAAGGGGGGTCACTCCTGGGGGCACTGTATAAAGGGCACTGCATATGGGGTATCACTACAGGGGGGCTGCATATGGGAGATCACTACTGGGGGCACTGTATAAGGGGAACTAATTGTGGGCTGCATAAGGGGGACTACTACAGCGGGAACTGTGTACGGGGCACTACTGGGGGCCTGCATAGGAGGGACCACTATTGGGGGCATTGTATACTGGGGGCCTGCATAAGGGGGACCACTACTAGGGGCACTGCATAGGGGGACTGTATAAGGGGCACTACATTCAGGTGCAAACGGAAAGAAATGTTCCCAGTGACAAGAAAGGTGTGTGTCATGTTGACACGCCCCATTTTCAGTGGCCATGCCCATTTTTCACCACGTGCGCCTAAGGCGCATGCACATGGGGGGGGGATTCCATTTAAAAATTTGCCCTGGGCTCCAAATACCCTAGTTAAGCCACTGGTGATTGCATCATATATATCGGGAATTTCCATTGTCTCACTTTTTTTCTTAAATTGTTATCTGTGCCCACATCAGAGAATGATCCGATATGCACACAGGTTCAATTTCTGTTTTTACTACATTAGTGGTCCAAGCATCTGACATAAAAATATAGTCGATCCGGGATAAAAAGTGCCATGCGCTGCTGAAATGCATTTATACTCTTTATCTAGTGGGTGTTGGGCTCTCCAAATATCAATTAGTTGTAACTGCTTCATAAAGTATTGTATCCCCATTTTTGGTAGTACCATCCTGGTTCTACTTAAGGAGTTGGTATCCATATGTCAGGGTTCAGCCTAGGATCGGCCTCTCTCACCTCCTTGCCAGCTTCCCCTGACTTCCTTGCGGTCAGACGTCTGGTGCAGTGATGGATGTGGGGCTGAGTATTCTGCCTTAGGTGCTTTTTGCGAGCTTCCATGGTCGGCTGTGTGTGCTGGGGATCGGAGTTCCCATCATGGGCGCCGCCATGACAGTTCCTCTCATGTGACAGTACTCCTAACCTATGGTAGCATGATTTCAGTCAGCTGATGCTGTGCTCCAGTAATCTGCTACCCCTGGGTATAAATCCGCCTCCAGAACTCCAGGAAGTTGCTGTTCAACTTCTTCTCTGTTCCAGTGATACCAGCGTTGCTCTGTGCTAATCTTTCAGAGAGTTACTTCAGCATGTTCACAGTTCTCCAGTTTCCAGTACTAGCTTCCAAGCTATTCATAGTCTGAGAGTAGTTCTCTCCCAGTATCCAGACTGTTTTGTTTTCTATGTCTGTGTGTCTTTGTATATGTGCTGCTAGTATTGCAGCTTCCTTGTGTCACTGAGGTGTCAGATTACCTGCTGGTATTAATTAGCTCACAGCTGGACCTCCCAGCACATATCTGTGTCAATCTGCCGTGTCTTGTCAGTGCAAATCTGCACTTGCATTTAGCACTCTCCTAGTGTATGCCTGACTTCTCTTTGCGTCTTGTCTGTGCAGGCAGCACCTACATTTATAGTACCCCAGTATATGTCTGTGTTCTTTGCTCAGTGTCTTGTCTCTGCCAATCATTTCCAGCATTCCCATATATTCCCTGAGTCCACTCTGCTCTTGTCTGTGCAATCTCCAGTATATGTCTGTGTTCTTTGCCCAGTGTCTTTTCTCTGGTAATCAGCTCCAATCGTTTCTAGTATTCCCATATATTCCCTGAGTCCACTCTGCTCTTGCCTTTGCAATCCCCAGTATATGTCTGTGTTTTTCTGCATATTTAACTGTCTCCAGTCCATGCCTGTGTTCTAGCATTCTGTTCCATTTCCAGAGTTCATTCATTCCATTCACCTCCAGTGCTATTGCATTCATCATATTGCATTCATTATAGTTTCCGGTCTTCTGCCATTCCCAGGTACCTGTCCAGATGGCCGCGACCTGCTCACTTGGTGCAGCTGAAAACCAAATCCTAATTGGAGGGGTCACTGGAGAAAACCACCAAGTGGGTTAGACTCCACGCCTCTGGGCAGGTCTAGCCAAACCTGGGTTTGGCCGCAACTAGGAGACCTAGTCTAGTCACTCCCCTAGTCACCTGAACCCCTCGGCTCACCGTCCTCCACAGAGGAATTCTTGCACTGGATTGTGACACCATATAGTTATTAACAATTAAATTAAAGTCCCCTCCCACTATTAAGGGTAATGACATATATGGATAGAACTTTGTTACTACCTGCTTAAAAAAGCCTTTTGAATAGAGATTAGGAGCTTATATATTACATATCACCATTTTACTTTGTTCTTTATTACATTTGACTATAAGATATCTCCCTTCTGGTTCTATTATAGAAGACTCAATCTCCATCTGTATATCTTTTTTTATTAGGGTCAATACTCCTCTAGATCTTGTATTAAATGGTGCAGCCTTTGCTACTCTCCAACCCATTATATTAAGCTTTTCTAATTCTGGGGGCAATAAATGAATTTCTTGCAGCAAGACTATATCTAGGCACATTTTTTTTTAAGATAAATTAATATTGTTTTCCTTTTAATCGGGGGAATTCATTCCTCCTACATTCCATGTTCCTATCTTGAGTGAATCCATCGGGTTCCTATTTTATTGTTATCTGAATATCTCAGACTTTTGATGAGTTTGTATTTTCACCGTATATATTCCATATAATTCCTATCACATTATCCCTACTACATACTTTCCACCTTCTGCCCTGTCTCTCTTTCCCACATGCGCACCACATAATTCTATGAGCATTCTCTTAGCTCAAAGATACTCCTATATCAATTGACTTCCTAGTTATTTTTTCCTTTTTTACTTATCTCTGCTTAGTAGCTCTTTGCTTACTCCGGTTTTTCTGCAATTTTTCCCCTTTTTCTTTCCCTTTTTATGATATTTTAAATGTTCCCTTTGTTTCCCACCCCTCCCCCCCCCCACTCCCAACGATTTATTTTTTTCTTTAACATTTGTTAACTTATATTACAGCTTCCTTATTATATTTCTATATATACACGTTACTCCTTTTCCAATAAATGTACCTTCATATGCCATACATCACCATAATTAGTGTATTTCTGAAACTATATAACCTAATAACAAGGAACTAAAAACATATTTACCCAGTGAATCTCATACCATACCATTACCCATTCAATTATTTCCACCCTTTTTCCTTATTTCATTCCTTAAATAATCTCTATTTTTTTTCCATTATTTCCAAACAATGCAAGAATCCATATTATACATTATTATATTCAGTGCTTCTATTTTTATCATTTTCACTCAGTGTCTCAATTCAATTTTTGATATAGCTATTAACCTTCCTTATATTACTTCTTTACCTGCTTATCTATTACTGTTCCTACGCATTCCATATCTACTTATTCAGTGCACAATCATAAAAAAAAACAAGGGGGGGAGAGAGAATAAAAAGGAGTTATATAATAAATCTAAGCATGTATATTAATTCTATTCCATTTTCATTACTTTAACATATCAATATATGCTTCTGCCTCTATGACTGTCGGAAAATGATTAAAGGTATCCCCTTCATATATTCTAAGCCGAGCTGAATTGTGAGGTTCTGGTTTTGTTGTGGGCCCGGGGTGGTGATAGGAGCAGACACTGAAACAGGTTTAAATGAAAAGTTGGAACTTTTAATGAGTGGTTTGATAGACATGAATATGACAAAAACTAAAGTCCAGACATAGCACTAAGTGCACTAGGGACGGGAGCTGTAGTGAAGTAATGGAAAAAAGTCCAGTTAGTGACAGACAATGAAAAATGTCCAGGTAGTGACTGGTTAAATAGAAAATGTTCAGGTAGTGGCAGACAATGGGAACTGTCCAGGTAGTGACTGGTTAATAGGGAAATGTCCAGTTGATGACAGGCTGGAGAAATCAGGTGTAGTGGCTGAAATGAAGAATGCAGGCTGAGGAAGGATTATCCAGCAGAGTGTCAGTGGAGGCAAGGTGCAGAGTGAACAGCAGACTCAGGTACTCAGGCAGGGGGAAGGTAATGGAGGATGCAGGGTACTCCAGCGGGGTTGGAGCAGACAAGCAGGCAGGCAGGTAGCGTATCACAGGAAACAGGTGGAGAGCACAGGGAACTCTCTCTCAGCTACGCTGAGAAACACGTTGCACTGGCAATGAAGTGAGGCTCTGAACCTCCCTAAATACAGAGTGCCGTACCGTGACTGGCCAGAGAGAGCACGTGACACACCAGGATTGGCCGGCTGAATCACATGGCCGGAGGCTAGATGGCGGCGCCCATGCCGAACAGAATGGAAGCACCACCAGGCCTCACCAGCCCAGAATGACAACATGCCCGCACAGAACCACGCACAGCCAATGCCCCTCGCCAAACACCAGCGCCACCGCCAGACGCCCCCCGCCACAGTGACCTTACAGGTATTACCCGTCGACCACTATGCCGAGAAACCCTGGACGTGACATGGATATAGTAAAGAAAATTTGCGACCATCCTTGAATAGCTTTGTACACAATGGAGAGGAAGCTTTCCAACTTCTCCCTAATTCTGGAGAATAGTCCTGAAACATTATTAACTTTACTTCATTCCAAAAAATGTCCCGAACTTTCCTAGATGCATTCCAGATCATTTCTTTCTGAAGATAGTTTAGGCATCTGAACAGTACTATTCTTGGATTTCTTTCCTCGTAAGGGTCCCACTCTATGGGTTGGAGGCTTCCGGTTCCAGCCGCGATGTAGGAGAACACGGCAGGGATAGCTGAGCTGCTACCAAGGTTGTTTAGTGCCGCATTTTCCAGGATGAAAATCCCCTAGTACCTCAGGCAGTTGTCTGCATAATAAGCGAGTGGAAGAGGTGGCAGAGAAGCGAGAGGCGAGGAGTCGCAGCGGCGGATGGAAGTATAGGAGCAGAGCAACTGAGACCAAAGCGTGCTGCCGTCTATGGTATTAGGGGATGGAGGAGACACTTGGCGGAACTCCCGGGAACACCTGACACGCCGACTGCTCGACCGCTGATACTACCTGACGTCAACATCCACCGCTAGGTCCCAGACTGATGCCGGGGAACACGTGGAGCACAAGCTGGGGTCAGGTTTCCACTGGATCACGGAGAGGAGAGCACTGAGCAGGCTCACAGAATTGTTATTGGAGGAAGACAGAGAGTATGATTGACTGGTGCACTGATATTGCTCCATAGAGGTCTCTGCTTGGCCAGCGACCGGACGATCACTGGGCTGAACTAGCGGACTCAACCCCCCCTATGCTGCTTAATGTTGGAAGTGAGCTGCTGGGCCTGCTGCCTGTTCCCCATGCTGATGGGCTGAGTGGTGATACGTATTTAAGAGTAAACAAGTGATATAGAAGAAAAGTACCACTGACACCTGCACATAAGCACACACTGTCATATAGTGTCACCTGAGCCAGTGTCTGAGGAGAGACAGCAGGTGGTGGAGTGGGGAAAGACACTACCTTAAAAAAGGTGAGAAAAAATTACAGCTCTAGCTGCAAATTGCAGCGCAGCATTGGCTAAAGTCTCTTCTGGTAACAGTGAGTAAGATAGAAACAGTGATGTTTACTATAACCATCAATAATAATTGATTACTATAATCAGTTAATAATAGAAACTGTGGGGACTTGTGGTTGATATTACAAATTGAGTAATTTTTTTTTTTCATTTTTTCTATATGACTGTTGGATAAATTGATATGAGGAGGGGAAAAGCAGTGATACAGCGGATGTAAAGGATAAGCATTTTATAAGCAAAAGAAACACGTGTATAAGTGAAAGACGGTGAGAAAAAGAACTTAGCCGGTATTAAGGTTATAAAGTTATATGGAAAAATACCCCATTTCTCCACTGCTGGGGAAACAGCAAAAAACTAAATTGGAGAAAGGAAAAGCAGCAGCTATACCAACACTGGCTAATTCCCACATTTTTTGTTGTACTCCAAATAATACTGAATACTGGAACAATATATTATCACAAAAATACAAGGAGGATTTCACAACCTTATTAGGAAATATTTCTTATCACATCTCTTGGAGGAAACCATGTGGATATAAAAAACTTTTAGAAATACTTTCCTCTAGTTGCAAACTGTAGCAGTGATGTATATTGCTAAAGATAGATGTAAAAATCCAACAATGTAGGGTCATTATCCATACCTTCACAGCACAAAATAATCAAACATATGGATAAATGTAATAGAGTGAGAGTTTGATAAATGTGTGAGATTCCTGCAAGAACCCGATGAGATGGGATCTGCTGTACTGTATGTCATAGAATGTGAGTACACGCTATTGGGGGGTATCCACTTAGCGATTTAAATGAGCGATTGCACGATAACAATGTCGTTATCGTGAAATCGCTTGCAAATCGCGCATGCATCGTGCATGTTTTGGACGGAAGCGACCCGCAATGCGCGTGCCCGCGGGTCGCTTCCGACATCGCCCGTACATGCAGGTCTACCTGACGATCTGGTCAGGTCCAGCATGTGCAGGGATGAGGGATGTGCCGGGACTGAACGAGTGAATGTTCAGTGTAGGCACATCACTAGCTATACAAACGACAGCACGATTGCAATGTCGCAATCGTGCTCTCATTTGTATATCGCTAAGTTACTCACCTGAATCTCACATCAACAGTTCTCGCTGTGAGATAACATGAATGTTTCTAATGTTAAACATACAACTCGCTGGATGTAATAGGCAGCGAGTTGTAAACACACCATAATCTCCCTACAAACTAATCCTCAGGCCAGCGATTTGAAGAAATCTGACATTTGAGCCCTATTAGCTCCAGTGGCGGTTCTAGGGCCGGGCAAGCAAGGCTATTGCCTGGGACACTGCAGCCGGAGTCACCCCACCAGCACCGTCTAATCTGATGCTGCCCGCCCGCCCGCTCTTGTCTGCTATGGCGCCACCATTATAGACAGTAATAAACGGCATTGGCGCGATGATGTTGTTCCCTCCCACTGTCTCCCAGATTGCCGGTGCCCACTGCCGGGCGGGACATAATTGCGCATGGTATTCTTTCTTATATTTTTTTTATTATTTTTATTGAAATATAGTACATTACAGAAAATGTCATATGGTAATAATAGAAAAACCAATGTAAAACTTTACAAAGAGTAAACAAGTAAGCATGTTTGCCTCTATTATAGTAGAGTGATGCATCAAGGTGTGAAAATGTGGGAGTCTACACAGTGAATAGCAGCATATGAGGATAGCCATAGCTGGGCAGACAACATATCAATCTTATATGGTACAGAAGAATATATAGAGGAGTAAAGAAAGAAGGAAGCAGTAGGGAAGAGGAAAAATAGGGGAGGGGGGAGTGAGCCAGTAAGCACAAGCTATTTGTGTCAGCAGTTCTTGATATGACAAGAGCGAGGCTATATAGTGGTTAGAGGAGGTTCTGCCACAAAATGACTTGTCCAAGGGGACCATACTTTGATAAAGTGATCTGTGGTGTCATGGATAACTGATGTAATGCATTCTAGGTATAGGTGGACCAGACAGTGTTGATGGTAGCAGACAATGAGGATGGAGTGGGGAATTTGAAATTTGACTGTGTTTAATAAGTGTATATGCTTGATGAATTTTTGCTGTGGATGCAGAGTAAGAGGAATGGGTCGAGATAGTAGAGTGTAAAAATGAGAACTTGGAATTTGTATATTGACTATAGCTCTAATTAGTTTATGAACTTCTGACCAAAATTGCTGAATAAGAGGACATATCCACCATATATAAAGCAGAGTTCCCCGTTGACTACGCGATCTCCAGCACAGATCAGAAGATGAAAAGTACAGTATATTGAATGAAGACGGGTAGACACCAAGTACCAGGTAAAATTTGTAGGAATTTTCTTTTATTCCAACAAATACTAAGCTTCTGGCCATTTCTAGCCTAATTTTGGACCATTCCTGAGGGGTCAGGACCTCACCTATATCTCTTTCCCGCGCTAATTCATGTGGGCATGGTTGTTGAATGATGATGTTGACATGATTCTAAAGGTGTCCTGTTAATAAGATAGGATGGTTTATCAGAGGTGGTAGAGGCTAATGGTGGGTACACACTGACAGATATATTGGCCGATCAATTGATCGGCCAATATATCTGGTACCAGTCGGCCAGTGTGTACAAATGATATGTCTGTGAACTACGTCATTCACAGACATATCGCGTCGGCTCTGTTGCACAGCCGATGCCCAATATATCTGCAGATATATTGGTGCATCGTGCAGTGTGTATGGCCGACCTGCCGATGCGCGATAGGTTGGCCGTTCAACGCGTCACCTGGATGGGCCAGGTTATTCAGATCTCCTGGAGTCTGTCCGCGTGGGAGCAGCAGCAGCTTCTTCTGTACTCCAGTGCAGGAGCAGTGTGCATCTGCGTGGGACAGGATCACGCTGTCAGCATCCACCATAGATCTGGGGGAAGGTGAGTAAATAGTTTACAGCCAAGGGGGCCGGGACGCTGTTGGAGAGGCAGATGTCGTGAAGTCCATTTAGGCAGTGAGTGACGTGCGGTAGTCACCAACCCTGCTTCCTGCCAGCAGGAGCCGCGACGTGGGTGAAGGGGTTGGGGGTGTGCCGGAGATTTGAGCTGGGGAAGCAGGGTAGGAGTTGAAGTGACAGTCAGGAGGCCTGGTCAGAAGGAGCTGACAGCAGCAGATGTGATGTTGTGGATCCTCCAATCAGCGTCACTCCTTCATCGACTAGGCACAACCAGCAACCCTGCTTCTGTGTCTGGGTGAGTACAAGTGTGAGCCCCTGCCAGCCAGAACTGTGAGCCAGGGTGTTTATAGAGGACAGAGCGCCCCTTGCAAAGAAAGGAACTGCCCCTCCCCCCTCATATTTTCGGAACAATTATACTGTGAAGGGGCAGGGGGTCACTGGTTGCAGCTGGACAGTCTCTGCTCTGGTCCAGGAGGGGGAGGGGAGCAGTCATCTGTATTATTGTGCCCTCCTACCCATCTGCTACTGTACTTCCCCCCATCTCTGCTACTGTGCCTCCTCCTTACCATCTGTTACTCTGATTTCCCCCCTCCTCCCAACCTGTTACTGTGCCTCCCACTCCTCCTCCCCATCTGTTGTTGTGCCTTCTCCCTACTCCTCCCCATCTCTGTTACTGTGCCTCCCTCCTCCTCCCCATCTGTTACTGTGCCTCCCCCCTCCTCCTCCCCATCTCTGTTACTGTGCCTCCCCCCTATCTCTGTTACTGTGCCTCCCACTCCTCATCCCCATCTGTTATTGTGCCTCCCCCCTACTCCTTCCCATCTCTGTTACTGTGCCTCCCCCCTCCTCCCCACGTCTCTGTTACTCTGTCTCCCCCCTCTTCCTCCCCATCTCTGTTACTGTGCCTCCCCCCTCCTCCTCCCCATCTCTGTTACAGTGCCTCCTCCCCATCTCTGTTACTGTGCCTCCCCCCTCCTCCTCCCCATCTCTCAGTCTCCAGTAGCGTTGTGAAGCCATAATGGCGACATTGTAATGATATGGGGCACGTCAGGTGGGAACCACCAGACGGCCAGGTGACCGCTGGTGACTAGAGGTTGCTTTTCGCGGCACCTACATCATGTGTGGCCCTGTGACCAGCTACATCTTGTGACGCCAAGTGACAATTCTACCCTCTGGCCATGGGTGTACTGGCGGTATGGTGCCCCTAACGAGTGCCATCCTGGCCAATGGGTAGGTAAGGGCTGGGGAATATGACCATTGTGAGGTACTGTCAGAGGGATCCTAGAGTGGGAGTCTCAACCAGGGGCTTCTATGCAAAAAAAAAATAATAATATATATATATATATATTATTTTATTTTTTATTTTTTTCGACTGTGCAGTACACATCCATACTGAATACAAGCCTGGTTGGAGAAACTCTCAGGTAGCCCTTTTAGAAAATCTATATTACAGAAACTGGATCTGTAAACAGATGGAGACATTAGTATACTTTTTTTTATTTATTTTTTTAAACTCCGTCTTACTGCCCACTTCAAAATATTAAAAAAATATTTTTGTGGAATAAAATAAAATGTTTTTTTTAAAATGGCCGTCTGAGGGCTTCTCCGCTCAGTCTTGTATTCATCATGTGCGTGTGCTGCAGTGTTGAAATATATATATATATATATTTATATATATATATTATAATAAAAAAAAGTGTTAATAGAAAATCTTTATGCATGTGAAAAGGGGGGACCGGACAGGGAGAGAGAGCGGGGAATCCATGTTTGCATACTGTACAAATATAAATGGCATTCAAATAAAACAATATTAAATTATAATTCTTTCTTGTTTGTTTTTTTAAGTATCTGAAAGTACCGGACCTCTGGCAGATGTGTTTGGGCAGTACACAGGGGGGCCCAAGACACTGTGGGGTGAGAATGGAAGGAGGATGCGGGTACAGTACAGTGACCATCATGAGGCCTGGTCAGAGGTTATGCTGGGTACACACTTAACAATGACATGCTTGCGTTTCACCGACCACCCTCCCGTCAACACCCCAAAACGGTCACTTCCTGTCAATCACTTTGCGATGGGTCTGCGTGGTCACTGCAATCCCTGTGTAATTGCATTGGAGCCTTCGCGTACTGCGATGCAATGCAACAATCGTCCGTCTGCATGCGTAATCACAGTTGCAATCTGTAATAAATCAGGCCCTATGACACAGATGCTGATACAGCAGCAGAGGATAACAGGAGAATAGAGGGCCTATGACCTTTCCCTGTGTGCTCTTCAATAGGCCAGCCCAATATGTAAATTACAGGAATATTTGGCACATTTTACAAAGACGATCTGCCAGTGTGTACGGAGTAAAAGATTAATTGGCCAATGTCCTCATAACAGATATATCTTCAGATGGTAATGACGGTTGTTCAGTGTGTATGAACAACCACCATCTGCAGACATATATTTCAGGTGTGTACCCAGCCAGGGCCGCAACTAGGGGGGGGCTAGAGGTGCACGTGCACCGGGTGGGTATTGCGGGGGGGTGAAAAATCTGACTCGGCCATCTGAAAATGGCCGCCGCCAAAGAGGAGACAAATGCTAGAGGTCCTTACTGGACCTCTAGTGTCTGTCTCCTCCTTGGCGGCGGCCATTTTTGGATGGCCGTTTTCAGCAGATTCCATGCGGACTAGCCGTCCGCATGGACTCTGCTGAAAACGACCATCCAAAAATGGCCGCCGCCAAAGAAGAGACAGATGCTAGATGTCCTACTGGACCTCTAGTGTCTGTTAGCAGAGCGCAATGCACACAGCGTTCTCGGAAGTGCCGGGAACGCTGGCGCTGCAGGGAGAGGATGCCGAGAGCTGCATCTTCTCCCTTCAAACCCCCCTGGAAACGAGAATAAACCCCATGGCAACGAGCATGTAACTCCTGGCAACGAGCATGAAACCCCTGGCAACGAGCATGGAACCCCTGGTAACAAGCATGAAATCCCCTGACAACAAGCATGAAACCCCCTGGCAACGAGCATAAACCCCATGGCAACGAGCATGTAACTCCTGGCAACGAGCATGAAACCCCATGGCAACGAGCATGTAACCCCTGGTAACAAGCATAAATACCCTGACAATAAGCATGAAACCCCCTGGCAACAAGCATGTAACCCCTGGCAATGGGCATGAAAACCCATGGCAACGAGCATGTAACCCCTGGCAACGAGCATAAACCCCCTGGCAACGAGCAGGTAATTTTAAAGTAATTAGAAGCATTACTGTGGGACATAAAATGGTGTCGGGCAAATATGTAAGTGGCACTTTGGTAATAGGCATTGCAGTGTGTGGCATAATGTGTAATGGGCATTATGATGTGTGGAATAATGTAAGTCACTATACCAGGGATGTCTGAGTAGTGCACTGCCTTATCGAGGAGCAAGGACAAAATCCAGGTATGGGAAGGGAGGGGGCGCAAAATTGCTGCCTTGCACTGGGTGACAGATATCCTAGTTTCGGCCCTGACCCAGCTTTAGACAATAGAGCAGGCATATCAAACTCAAAATAGCAACCAGGCCGAATATTCAAGGTCTACGGGCCGCAACAAAAAAAAAAGGTCTTATATGCAATTTTGAAGGGTTCACTATTAATAAAAAACAATACAGTGCCCCCTGTAGTAGTGCCCCTTATGCAATTCTACCCTGTATTACAATTTGCAATGCCCCCTGAATTTGTGACCAGTATGCAGTGCTTCAGTAATGCCCCTAATGTTGTGCCCCCAGTAATGTCCTTAGTAGTGCCCCTTATGCAGAGCCCCCAGAAATGCCCCTTATGCAGAGCCCCCAGTAATGCCCCTTTATGCAGAGCTCCCAGTAATGCCCTTAGTAGTGCCCCTTATGCAGAGCCCCCAGTAATGCCCCTTATGCAGAGCCCCCAGTAATGCCCCTTTATGCAGAGCCCCCAGTAATGCCCCTTATGCAGAGCCCCCAGTAATGCCCCTTTATGCAGAGCCCCCAGTAATGCCCCTTATGCAGAGACCCCAGTAATGCCCCTTTATGCAGAGCCCCCAGTAATGCCCTTTTATGCAGAGCCCCCCAGTAATGCCCCTTTATGCAGAGCCCCCAGTAATGCCCCTTATGCAGAGCCCCCAGTAATGCCCCTATATGCAGAGCCCCCAGTAATGCCCCTTTATGCAGAGCCCCCAGTAATGCCCCTTTATGTAGAGCCCCCAGTAATGCCCTTAGTAGTGCTCCCAGTAATTCCTCTTATGCAGAGCCCCAAGTAATGCCCCTTTATGCAGAACCCCCAGTAATGCTGTTAGTAGGGAATCAGTATGAAATACCGCCGGCCGCATTCCCAGCAGCGCCTGGCCGACAAAAGCAGAGTTGCCGGCAGCGGAAGCCCGACAGCGCTGGAAATCCCGATCGTCGCTAAGGTAAGTACTGTACTTACTAACCTAACCCCATAACTTTAACCCTCCTTAGGGGTGCCTAACCCTAACCTCCCCCCCAAGTGCCTAACCCTAATCCCCCTTCTAAGTGCCTAACCCTAACCCCCCCCTTCCCCGCTGCCTAAACCTAAGTCCCCCGGGGGGGGGGGGCCTAACCCTCCCTCCCCCTAGCCTAACTCTAACCCCCCCGGGGGGTGCCTAACCCTAAGTCCCCCCGGGCGCCCTAAACCTAACCCTACCCCCCGGCGGCTATCCGCTCACGGCGCCCAGTATCTCTTCGATCGGGATGCCGAGCGCCTGTCTCCTGGCGTCGGGGAAATGACAGGCGTCTAGATATAGACGCCTGGAATTTCACCCTCGCCGGGATATGACAGTCGGGAAGCTGGCTGCCGGTATTAAGGCAGCCGGTTTCCCGATTGTATACCGTTAGTAGTGCCCACAATAATGTCCTTTTATGCAGAGCCCCCAGTAATGCCCCTTATTTTGTGCTCCCAGTAATGCCCTTGTTCTGTGCCCCCTCCCAGTATAGAACACGCCCCACTCACCTGTCTGTGCAGTACTTACCTTTCTTCATGACGGCCGCTGGGCACCACTCCAGTCCTCGCCGTCCCGCGTAGATGCTGCTGCTGACTGGATCTAATTAGATCCAGAGCGGCAGGCGCAGGCTCCACTCATCGCTGCATCACTGGGAAAACTGGCCTCTGAAGCGATCAGAGGTTTCCTGATGCAAGTGGCGGAACGAGTTGAATCACTAGAAGGACATCGAGATGAGGTTGTTGATAAAATTGCTGACCTGGATTCTGTGTGTCGTTATCAATCTAGAGCATTGATATGTAGCGCCGAATAGACGATATTGATAATAGGGGACGTCGGAATAATTTGAGAGTTAGAGGTGTTCCAGAGGATATCCCATAACAGGGTTTAGTTGACGTACTGACAAAAATCTTTAACAAATTGTTGGAGGTGGCACCAGATTCCCAGATTCAATTTGATAGAGCACATCGGGCGGTGTGCCCTAAAGGTATGCCATCAGAGAAGCCACGAGATATTATATGTCGATTACATTACAACAAGGTCAAGGAGAATATATTGAAAAATGCCCGATCGGCTGACACTATTGAATTTAATAGTCATTCCATACAAGTTTATCAGGACTTATCCTGGAATACGCTGCACCAGAGGCGACTACTCAGGGCGCTCCTTGAAGAACTGCGGAAAAAGAATATCAGGTTTCATTGGGGATTTCCTGTGAGTATTCAAGTGTTGCATGAAGGAGTTCTCTGTATTCTTAAGGACCATGAAGATGTTCCACAGTTCTGTTCTACGTTGGGTCTCCCTACAATATCAGTTCCAAACTGGTGTGATCCTTTGGAGCCGTCAGATGTTCCTGTCGTTAGGAAGGAGCCTTGGCAGAAGAGTAACTCTTCCAGGCGCAGGACACGTCTTCCTCCTGCTGAAGATGCATCGACAGCCACTTGAGTTAAACCATTCTATTTGATAGCTGTGTGCTTTATAGCATTTATTGATGTGCACATTAACCTAGCCATGTCCTAATATGGTTATCTGTTTATGTCCTATATTTGTTCCTTTATCCGATTAGGCTACAGTTTTGTAACTGTTTTCTAAGTTGTGCATATTATTGTATATCTTAGGCAGTCATTTTTGTTTGAGATTTATCTCGTATTTAGACGAGATTACATATTGGTGTCACAGGCACTAGTACCCTCAATTTCCCCTATCTCTGCTGTATATATGTTGACCGTGTCCCATGTCGAAGCTAGATTAGTGGCTGAGACGGAATCAGCGTAGAAATTGGCATGCGCGATGCCATCTTGCGAATGGCAGCTAGACTCCATTTTAGAAACAAGAATCTGCAAGACGCCATTTTGCGACCAGCGCCATTTTGAGTTACAACTCACAAGCTAAGTACAGATGGCAATGTTTTTGATAATCTACCAAGGGCAACTGGAAGAACAGGCTCCTGAGAAAAAGTAAATAGAATAGACAATGCACCAGAATACTGTGAGTGTTTTACATACAAATTGGGAATCCCTGTATGTAGACAAGTATAGTTGTGGCAATTGTAATATAACCCAGGCATTGATCTACACAATTAAATTTGTCTGAATCCTAAACAGGTTTTAGTCTCACACCCAGACAGAATGGCCCCGGCTTCACAGCTGGGGGTAACACATTTGCATAGCAGTTTGAAACTGTAAGTAAGAAATGAGATATGTGTATATATGTATGTGCATGTATACATGTATATGTTAAGTCCATCATAGATAGAATCTCATGCATAAACACCGTACATTACGCACAGTTGAGCTGCTAACATGATGCCCAGTAGCGAATGCACAATATCCTGCATGCGAACGCTGTTTATTAGCTGCATGCGTGCACATCTGCCCCAAATCAGATAAACCTAACTAGCGTCTTTTCCCATATCCCTAATACTTACATAATGCACACTTACACAAAAGGTTCCATAGCTATAAAGTAAAAGACCCAAGTTTTATTCATTTATTACAAATGCTGTGAAATAAAGACTATTTTGGTATCTAAGGTTTAATACATGATAAGTAAGCCGTGTTTGATATTATACTGATCCACACTTTATCCACAGCTTCCCGGTATCAACGGTGTGAAGATCAGAACATGCGTTCGCAACTTATGGACCGTAAAGACATAAAGAACCAAAATGTATTTTTGTGCATGCAGGGGAAATAGAGGAGGCAACCAGCTGTTAGAGGCTGTTCTGTGTCCATTTGAACCAACCTGTTAAATGCTCTGTAACAGATGCATCCCCCTTGGGAACCAATGGCATCAGCAACAAGCCTTTCTATTGTGTTGTCTATTTCTGGGGGGGTATAAATATGTGTGCTCTGACCCTGGGTTTCTAGTCTTTTTGCTGATTGCTGATTGACGGAGGTTATCTTGCTGATGCCGGGATCTGGTCCAGAGCGCCTGCGTATGTATAACTGTACTTGGGTCTGTATAATTTCTTTGCGCTAAATTGTACTTAGATCATAGCGTGTAATTGACTGTACTTTTACTTGAATAATACTTTGGAACCACAGGTTCATGGTCTGGAGTCTTTATTTACTGTATGACTGCGTACGCAAAATAGCGTCATCCTTAGAGGTTTATAGGAAGGATATTAGAAGGCATAGGCAGGCGTGTATA
The DNA here is from genome assembly GCA_031769625.1 of Taudactylus pleione. NCBI lineage: Eukaryota > Metazoa > Chordata > Amphibia > Anura > Myobatrachidae > Taudactylus > Taudactylus pleione. The sequence continues at coordinate 852,513 of JAUIMM010001101.1, forward strand.
GAGGTTCAAATCCAGAATCCTTAGTTGGGGGCTCATAGTTAAGTCACTTACCTGTTCACACGATAAAATACGGTTATCGATATCTCACCAAAGGGTGGATAGTGGCCACATGCAGTTTTCCCTGCAACCACTCTATGCTGAGAGATCGCTATCCGTTATCATGTGAGTCAAGGTATGCTGACTAGAATCCAGGGACAAGAAAGGAAAAAGTTTTGCGCGCATGGTAAAGACGCACTTTTGCATACGCAGCTAAGGGTAAGTCATACGGTTGTGTAGTAGTCGCATTATTGTGTATGCGACTGGTCGCACAATAGCGTATACGTATTTCCGGTTGTGCTGCCACAGGTTTAAACAAAGCCGTTGAGGTTTACATTTTTCAATTGTTGCCAATAACTGAGTTAACGTGTATTTTTCTGCGCAGGAAAAAAGTGTGTAACTGTGAGTGTTTGTTTAGGGTGTAACACGGGACCTAAATGTTAAGGGTATCGTAGGACCCTTAAGTGCTAGGCGCAGGAAGGTGGCCTAGTGACTCGGTAGCAGCTTACCATTTACTTTACACAGAGCAGGTGTATGGTTTGTTATTTTTGTTAGGGCTCGGCCCCCAGCATGATTATAGCATTCAGTAATCAATGTGTGTGATCTTTTAGGCTTATTTGAACTGCATAATCTTGGCTAGATTGTGATTGTGAGCTGGTGGGAGGGTGGACGAAATCAACTGGAACACAAAGGGTACTTTGCTGCCCCCTAGCAGTTGAAAGGTAGTCAAAAAGGGATTGCTGAGCGGAAGCGGCCTTTATTTCCGTAGGTGAGTGGAAGCGTGTAGAAGTCCTCCATAGGGTTTGCGGATACACACTTTTTCCAAGGCGTTCGTAGGTAAGTGAAAGTATCTTAATTGTCTTTCACCAGTTTAAATTTTTATTGAAAAACGTAGGAGTTGTCTCAAAATGGGAGCCACGCAAACAATGTTAGACAATGAGGTACTGCTAATGGAGGCACCGCTTGGATCGGCCCATCGTATTATGCATACTAAGTACGGTACTTATGCAATAAGGTATTGTGACGTATGGTTTAAAATAAAAATGAAGAGTGTTAGACCGTTTCCCAGAATTGGTAGTTTTGATAAAGATGTATTGGATAATGTCCGGGACCACATCAGTCTGATGCGGGCTCGAGGTAAGAAGGTAAAATATTATGAATGTTTAAAATTGTGGCAGCATGAAGGGGATGCGTGGCTTAAAAATGTGCAAGCGACACAAACTAGCATTGCGAGCGCATTGCCAGCAAATACACCCGTGGCGCTGGATTGCAATGTGTAAGAGCCGCAAAATGGCGTGCACGTGCAGCAAGGTAGCGTTGCAGAAGGTATTGGCAGCAGTTCACGCGCACTACCGCCACCTTATGTGGATGGGGGTGCAAGTACAGTTATCGAAAAAAAAACATAAAAATGTAACAAGCAATTTGTACCCTCTCTTAAGCAACCATAAAGAAAATGTTCATGATGTGGATGATGAGCCTATTGTAATGTCTGCCATTTCCCATTCTGTACAAATGATAGATGCTGTACCACGACAATCACGAGTGGTGCCGCCATCTCCATCGGTAACAGCAAGGGAAGTGCTAACATCCTCTGCACCCGTAGAGGAAGTTGTTAATACCATACGTAGCAGCAACAGATTAAACCCCCAGCCAGGTAACAAGGTCAAAGGTAGCAGCGCTGCTGGTCTGCATCCCATTCGGACAATAACTGTTCCGAATGGAAATGCAGATGCGAACGGTGTAGTGCCCACGAGGGAAGTGGTAATGCATTGTCCTTGGACAAGGGCAGAACTAAATTCCATCATAAATGATTTCCCCGATCCCAAAAAGGAACTAGCCAAATGTCAAAGATTTTTGAGGAATTTGGGTAGTTCTCATGAGCCAACTAATAAAGATTGGCGAGTGGTGTTAAGGGCCTGTCTGCCACGCAATACCGACGTGACAAAATTTATCACGGATTGTGTATTGGATGGTGACATTCCCTTAACAGACCAAGTAAACCAAGGTAACATTTCCCGCATTGTAACTCAATTGGGTATATATTTTCCAGTAGTAGTTAACTGGAACAAAATTTTCACCATAAAGCAAAAGGAGAGTGAATCTGCAGAAGATTATTGCGACCGGGCTCTGCAGGCTATCACCCAGTACACTGGGTTAGAGAATATTAAAGATAGCATTCACCACAGGGGAATGATTGTCACCATAATCATGGATGGCCTTAAAGAGAACCTAAAAACCCGGGTTCAGACCTCACAGCCTGGCTGGAGGGGAGTCACAATAGATACCCTCATAGAATCCGCCATAGAACATGATAAAAACATCTCAAAGAAGAGAGAGACACAGAGCGAGAAACTAATGGCTGTCAGTATTCAAGCTCTGGAAGGAGTGACGGTAACATCACAGCCAGCAGACACACCTGCACCCACACCTGCACCTGAACAGTTATACGCCCTCACTAATCCTACACCACAGCAAACACAGCCTTATCCCACTTATCCTACACAACCACAAGTCCCATACTACCCACAAGCTCCATACCTCCCACTATATCCTTTTCCTCAATATCCTTACCCATACCCACCACCTTTCTCTCCTGCTCAACCCACACAACAATCCTTCCCACGAAAGTGTTTTAATTGCAACCAGCGGGACACATTTGTAAGAGCTGCACGGCAAAGAGGGTAGGACCCCCAAACCAGGGAGTACCTGGATATTCCCATAAGGGGATAGGTCATGTTTAAATGATATTAAACTGTTGTGCTTTATCTCTCACACACAGGACACAAGGTCACTAAGGACAAACGGCAGCCATGCCAGGCTAAGGTCAAATACTCGGAATACTGTCCAACCCAGGGGCCCAGGCAATATTTAGAGCAGTAGATATTGATAACAGAATTTAAATTGCAGGAATTTGTGTACAAATACAGTATCCCTAGAATAATTGAATATAGGAGGGATACTCATTTCACAAGTAATGTCTTCTATAACCTGTGCAAGGTGATGGGTATTAATATCAAGATCATCCCAGACCATCTGTCTACCTGTCCCCCTTTGAGATACTGTTTAACAGGCAGCCTCATGTGAAAATATGATAATGAGGTTACTGTGCAGTCTCACGAAGATGAGTAAGAACAACTGAAATTGAAAATGTTATTTTCCAACATGTCTGATGCAAACTGTCATGATGTCAAACCTGGGGAATTTGTTATGATCCAAATTTTTTTTAGCTCAGGTTGTTTGACTGATCGGTGGAAAGGTCCGTATCTGACGTTGTTGATTGTTGACAAAGTACCACATCCTCAAAGGGTGGCTGGGGAAGATACGTGGGTCCATTCCACTCACTATAGGGAGGTTAACCAACCGGTGGAGATACAAGGCGGAGACGAGGCTGATAACGTGGACCTGTCGTTTGCGAGCTTGTGCTGGGAGGATTAAAAAGGTGACAGTGAGAAACCTGAGCTAAAAGAAAACTGTAGATCAGTGTCGCAGCAAGGGATTGTTCTGCTGTGTTCATTTTTGTATTCTTCTTCCAGAGTTTCTGTCATCTTGGTTTGTTTGGGGATACCCAGTTTCTGTGATGGGGGACCGATAGAAGAGATGGGAGCTGATGGCAGTGCCGATGGAGTGGAGTCAGGAGGAGTGCAATGCCAATCAGGGGAGTTTCTGACCAATCTTAGTACTGTTATTGTTAAGAGAGCTATAATTCCAGATACTCGGGGATGGTGTGGAGGTTTATCGTCTGAAGATTCCTGTATTTGTGAGCTTTGTGGGTCCCTAGTTGATGAGAACTGTATTCAACGGTGCCAGCCTAAATATAACCCATATTGGGGTGGGTATCCTTTAGAGGATTATCATAGCATGGTAGGCAAAGTGTTAAATCAAACTGATTGCTGGGTGTGTTCACATGTGCCACAGGGACAGCATAATGTAGGGTTGGTGCCATTTCCGCTGAATATCACGGAAATTTTAGAATTACAAAAAGGGAAAACATTGGATGGAAAATTCCTCTCATCCAAACCACCTCATTTCAAACTCTATCAATTCCAAGTAGATAGATCACTTTTGTGTTTAAACATAACCAACCCCAATAAACCCGGGAGTTGGGAAGTGACGGGGAATAATCAGACGATGACCTTCTCCCAGAGAGCTGATAATGAGTCCATAAACCATGATCTGTTACGTTCAATTAAAGAAATTATTGGTAAGGTACCAGATGGTTAGTGTGCAAAAATAATACAACCAGAGACTTGCAAGCACCAGATGGAAGACCCTGAGGCCCTGATTCAGAGCCAGATGCTCTGACAGAGCGCTCTCTCTGAATCAGGGCCGTCCCTGCTCCTTTTTGGAGCGGCCTCCTGGCCGCTCGCATAACTGTGGGTGACCTATCAGAGCCAAAAGCACTATCAGAGCCAAAAGCACTCCCACTGACATCTATCAGAGCCAAAAGCACTCCCACTGACATCACTAGTGATGTCAGTGGGGCCGGCCCCAGGCGGTAGGCGTTCCCATGGGAACGAAATTCTGCAGCTAAAATGGGAGTTTCGTAAGAACCATAATGCTTCAGTGGCTGAAGTAGGAGAGAAAACAGAAGGATGGGTCTCATGGTTGAACCCAGTGAAATGGTTCTCAGGCCTAGGGGAATGGGTCCAGGAAGTGATCGCCAGCATAGGCAAATTCTTGATCCTTATACTGATTGTCATCATAGTAATTGGCCTGTGTGTCCGGTATGTTCCTATTGTGTTGAAGTGTGGAAAATTTAAAAATAGAGTAAGACGAAAGAATGAAATTATGATGGTGGTCAGTAATGGCAATATGAATACTGAGGTAAATATAGAACTGCATTACAACCCTGAACTAGGAAATACCATCATCTAATGTATTATATTTAGACTTGCATAGAATGTATTATTGAAATGTTATTTTTGAAACACCCCGTTCTCTGGCCAGTCCTTGGGCGCTCATATCACGGTTATACCTAAAGAAGGGAAGGATTCGTGTCTCCCTGAAAGCTATAGGCCTATCTCTCTCCTTAATGTGGATATTAAGTTACACGCTAAGCTTATAGCCAACCGACTCAAAACAGTGGCTAACTAGCATAGTTCATTCTGATCAGGTCGGCTTTGTACCAGGGAGAGAAGCTAAAGACAACACAATCAAAGTCATCTATGTAATAGAGTATGCAACCACTGCTAAGGTACCGATGATACTTCTCTCCACGGACGCAGAAAAGGCCTTTGATCGGGTGGACTGGTGTCTTATGTTAGATGTTTTGAGGCGGTTGGGCTTGGGTGCAGTCTTCCTCCAAAAAATTAACTCACTATACAGGGTGCCCTCGGCACGGGTCAGGGTTAATGGGATTTTGTCAGACATTGTACATTTTACTAATGGTACGAGACAGGGTTGTCCACTTTCGCCTTTACTTTTTATATTCTGTATGGAGGCGCTGGCAAGGGCAATCAGGAGTAACTCCAACATTACTGGCCTTCAAGTTGGTTCTCAAGAATATCGTCTTTGCTCTTTTTGCGGATGACCTACTGGCAGTAGTAACGAACCCTGTGACCTCTCCTCCCAATTTGATGGAGGAGTTCCTTAAATTCGGGCGGCTTTCAAATTTGAAAATAAAATTATACAAAGTCCACGGCACTAAATATTACCACTTCAGTAGAAACTGTTGCAGCTCTTCAGGCCTTATTTCAATTTACTTGGCATCCCACACAGTTGAAATATATAGGGATATTAATACCTTGCAGATTATCTAAATTATATGATTTAAATTATGTTTCCCTTTTTAGTAAGATTCGCTCTGACTTTTCTAGATGGCTCACACAGAAATGATCTTGGTTGGGTAGAATGAATGTGGTAAAAATGAATGTGCTTCCCAGACTACTATACTTGTTTCAAACAATACCTACAGCCTTACTGCCCCATTATCTCTCAATAGTTCATAATGTTTTAAGGGATTTTGTATGGAATGGTAGAAGACCGAGGTTTAAACATCAGGTTTTGTTTAGATGAAAATCTCAAGGAGGTAGGCAACTTCCGATGGTTACAGCTTACTACCAGGCCACGGTACTTAATAGAATTGTAGATTGGTATTGTAACTCGCAGGAGAAACAATGGGTGGCCATTGAATCTGCCTCTACGAATTTCCATTTATCGGCTATTCTGTGGTGCAATAAAGTCGTCTGCTCAGATCATCCCACGGTGGGACCGACTTTAAAGTTGTGGTGGAGGCTACGAGTAAGACCTGGTGTCTCTTCATTAATTTCTCCCCTTACTCCAATAATACACAATCCCTTTTTTATACCTGGACCTTTAGGTCATGTAGCGGACAAATGGTTAGAATTAGGTATCAATAGGTTGGGAGGTTTGATCTCTGAGAGGGTACTTAAATCTTATACTACCTTAGCTAACGAGATGAGGCTGACTAAACAGGATTACTGGTTTTATCTGCAAATACGTTCTTTTGTTTCTTCTTTAGGTGAGAATGCCCAATTGGGGAGAGCTCCCAGTTTTTGCTCATTTCAATATGTTCCAAAGGTGTTAGCCACTCCTCCCTGGTGAGCTCCTTCTAGATCCATTTATCCTTTTTAATTGAAGCGCCTACCCTTTATCTTTTGTACTCTTGCATAATGAGATTGCTGTCACTCACAAAATGGTGCAGCTGATATTCCACTGAATTGTGTGCTCATTGGAAAACACACATGCAGTATATGCAACTGAGGTCTAAGCAGAAAATAGAGCTATTCAGATGTGATCAAAGTTGTGTGGATGGAAGGAGGAGACAGAGCTGCGTGGATAGTGGACACAAAGTTGTGTAGAGGAGGGAAGGTTAAGCATTACAGAGGGGTGGTGGTGTATAAAGTCAGATGGTTGAAAAACAGAATTGCCATTAGGGTTGAGGAATAAAGTAAAGCAGATGGGTGGAAAACAGTGGTGTGGATGGTGGAAAACAGTGGCAAAGTTTGGGGGGACAGCGAGATGAATGGTGGTAGAGTGACATAAAAATGGGAAGACAGAGCTGTGCAGATGGGTGAAGACCGATTATACAGACGAGAACAAATTGCAGAACACACAACAGTAGGAATTGGTGAAGACATTAGTGCGGTTGAGTAGGAAGACAGAGTGGGGGGAGGAGGCAAAGTTGCACAGTTGGGGGAGATATAGTGGTGCAGATGGAGAAAGATACAAAGAGTGCCATAGAGAATAGGAAGACAGAGTGGCATGGCTTAGGGGAAGGCAGTGGTGCAGAAAGAAACAGTGGCAGGGATACATTGCCTTGCAGATTTAGAAATACAGAATGGTGCGGATGAGAGAACACAGACTAGCAAAGTTCGGAGACCACACAGCAGTAGTGATTGTGGAAGACAGATTGTTGTGGATGGGGAGGAAGAGATTGTTGCGAGTGGTGGGGATAAACAAGGTTGCACATTTGGGGGGCTAGAGTAGTGCAGATGAAAGAAGAAAGTGTCACAAATGATAGCGACAGCAACGTGGCTGTGAAGAAGATATTGTTGCGGATGAGGGAACACAGACTATCACAGTTGGGAGACCAAACAGGAGTAGGGATTGGGGAATATATAGCAACAAGTAGGCAGATAGGGGAAGAAAGTGTACATGCATAGACAGAGTATATTTTTAATTTAAGGGAGCAGAAGTTTTCTAAATTATAAAAATGTATGCAGTGACAAGGATATTAGAAGCCTGTGAGAATGTTGTGGTGATCAAATGGGAATATTGTGTTAACTGAGTTGAATGTGGTAGCTAAATAACTGCTGAAACTTAAGTTGCAAAGACTATGGGCCATATTCAATTTGAGGCGAAAAGCCGTTTCCGCGTGTTTTTGTTGGAAGCTTATCGCCTAAAACAGGCGTTAACTTTCCGCCAAAAGTCTGGCGAAAAGTTAACTCCTAAAACGGGCGGAAACTTTTCGCCGGTTTTACTTTCCGCCTGGTTAGCCGTTTCCTATAGGAAATGATGATATTTCACCTGTTTGGTATTCAATTAAAAACAGGCGTTAAAATATCGCCGATTTCCAAGCACTTTTCGCCTGTTTTTTATCTCCACATGCAGGGTGGAGAAAACACAAAAAAAAAAATTTTTTTTTTTACTCTGTAAAACATTACTAATGATATTTTAATGTACTGTATATATTTTTTTTTCCAAAAAGTTTTTTGTTCAATGGAATAGGTGAAAAAATTTTGCTGCTGAAAGCATGCGGATACAAGTGCAGATAAGTGGTTTTGAGGTGCAAAAGTCTGGAAACCACTGTGCACCTTTGGGACAGGCCCCTAAATGGTAAATGTGTTTTAAAATATTTAAAAAAAATTATAAGCACCCCAAAAAAACCACTTAAATTATGTGGCTAAAAAATTGCAAATTTTGAGTTGAAGTATAAAAACTAGCGAAATAGGCTTCTGGGTGGTCCCCAAGTATGGAACAGGAGTTTATGGGATTGCAGGGGTTTGCAACAGCTGTTTTTTTTTATGTTTTTTAAGGTTCAATTTTGCAACTTTAAAATTTTCCGAGCAAACTCCTATTTTACTTGGACTAGTTTTTTTCTTCTTAAAATACTAAAATTATGCTATTCTTCACCATTTATGCAAAGTGGCTAATATGATTCAAATTAGAGTAATTAAGCACCCCTTAATAGCTTTATTAGGGGTACTAGTACATCCCTATACTGATTCCCTAAGTTAGTGTAGATTTTCGGGGGTTCCACACTGGCTTCCTTTTTTCTGACATCATTCTTCGCCTTTGTTTTTGCATGTGTAGCAATTGACGAAGGGCAAAAGTGGGGGTGCAGGCAAAATTTTTTTGTTTAACATAAAACACTTGTGGAATTTTTGTGGCTTTTGAAAATATTTTCTTGACTTTACAGAAAAAAATTGGATTACCACCCCAAAGTGTGTGTGTGTGTATATATATACACTTTGGGGTGATAATCCAATTTTATATATATATATATATATATATATATATATATATATATATATATATGTTTGTCTGTATATATTTACCTTTGGGTATATAAGTATTTGTTTTTGGTTTTTACTTGAAATTTTGAGGCACAAGTTCATATTATTCTGACTTGAAATTGTATTTTTATGTGTGTCTATTTGTATGTGTGTATGTATATAACTGGTTAGTAAGTATATATGTACTTCTCAGAAACAATAATTTATTTAGCTATTCGTGTGTTGTTTTTTTATTAAAATGTGTGTATGTTTGTTGGTATTTTCTTTGTACAAAATAAAATGTATGATTGTAAATACGGTGCTATTCAGTTGTATTTCGTTTTACCCTTCAAAATTTGGTTGAATATGAATACATATCTATTTAAATTTTTTTTTTGGGGGGGGGAACAGAGGAAGCTGTTCCAAAATGTTATTCGAACAACCGTATGTGTGCCTGCTTGAAAAGTGTGGTGCATGATTAGTGCTAGGGGGGATGAGAAGAGGTGGTGCTGAGGTGTCTTAGGGGGTTATGATGGATGCGACACTCCTGTGCGCATGGTTTTCTTTTTTGGGTAAAAGGTTTGAGGAGGGGAAGACTAATGTATGATGGGCAGAGTTACAGCTAATTTTTGCTGCAGGGGGGTGAGAAGGCAGACTTTGCCTGAGGGGCGAGAAGGGGGAGGGGAGGACAATGCTGCAGGCTTCAATCTATATATTATATATATATATATATATATATATATATATATACACACACACACACACACATATACGCACGCACAATGTACATACCTGGGCATGTTATACTATTGACCATTGGAATGCAGGGCACCTATGTGGGCATTGTGTCTAAATATATATACGCACACACAATTCTCACATAGGTACCCTGCATTCCACAGGTCATTAGTACAACATGCCCAGGTATGTTGTACTAATAACCTGTGGAATGCAGGGTACATTGTGTGTGAGTATACAGTGCTGGAAGTATGCTGGTATACAACGGTATGGTATACAGGCACTTCGAGTACTAAACCATTTTTGTTCATCTTCAAAGGACAGCAGAGCTGAAGGCAGAGGAGTGGCTTCAGCGCTGAGCTGGAGAGCTACATACCTCCGCCCTCTACACTGACACTGCTCATAGGCTGTCAGAGTGTAAGTGCAGTAAAGCCCCAGCCCCTAAAGCCAGCTGCTCGTGCCACAGCTACCTGCATGCATCCTGGCAGCGGAGACGGCCTGTGCTATACTGCCTCCGCGATTGTGTACTGCCGTGAGCGGGCGGGGTGTCAAACTTAGGAGCACAGCCGTGAAGGGTGGGGAGTGAGTGGTTTTTCAGGACTCGTGAGGACAGCCGCGGGGGGAGGAAGTAGAACCAGGATCGGGAGTACTGCCGCGAGCAGGGGAGGTCGGGACTCGGGACCACAGCCACGGTGGTAGGGGGTTCGGGACTCATGAGGACAACCGCGGGGGCAGGAGTAGGGCCAGGAGCGGGGGGGCGGGAGTACTGCTGCAAGCGGGGAAGCTGGTACTCGGAAGCACAGCCACAGGGGGCGGGAGTAGGGCCGGGAGCGGGGGTCGGGAGTACTGCCGCAAGCGGGGAGGTCGGGAATCGGGAGCACAGCCGCGGGGGGAGGGACTAGGGCCATGAGCAGTGGGGAGTATGGCTGCAGGGGGAAGGGGGGAGAAGGAGTATTGCCACGAGTGGGAGATGGTGGAGCTGCAGCCACTACTTGTCACCGGCGTTAGCTTATTAGTGCACAGGGAGCTGCAATGGAGGTCTGACACACTGTGGTGCGTAATTATTATCACCTGCCTTTAGTCCTCTGCTGCCTACTCGCCCGCCTTTTCACCTGCCTCTAGTCCACTCCCTTCTACACACTTGTCTCAACACCTACATCTAGTCCTTGCCCACCTCCAGTCCTCTGCCAGCTACTAGCATGCCTCCGCATCTGTCTCCCTGTCCCAATCCACTCCTCTTCCACCTCCTCACCTGCCTTTAGTCCTCTCCTGCCTACTCACCCACCTTTTCACCTGCCTCTAATCTACTCCCTTCTACCCACTCATCTCCACACCTGCATCTAGTCCTTGCCCACCTCCAGTCCTCTCCTGTTTATCAGCACGCCTCCGCATCTGTCTCCCTGTCCCCATCCACTCCTCTCCCACCTAGCCTACTGCCTCCTCACCTGCCTTTAGTCCTCTCCTGCCTTTTCACCTGCCTCCAGTCCACTCCCTTCTACCTACCCGTCTCCTCACCTGCATCTAGTCCTTGCCCACCTCCAGTTCTCTCCCAGCTACTAGCATGCATCCTTGCCTATCTCAGACTCTTCACCCACCTTCTGTTCTTTCCCACCTATGCACCCACTTCCCTGTCAGCCTCCACTCCATGCCCACCTCTTCACCTGTGGCTGTAAATCTGTCTGGACCAGTGCTCTCTGCAGCTGCTGCTGGCACTGGTACACTGCATTGTGGGCATTGTATTAAGGGCACTACTAATGTGGGCATTCTATAAGGAGCACTAGTACTGTGGGCATTGTATAGGGGACAATACTACTGTGGGCATTGCATAAGAGGCACTACTATTGTGCGCTTTGTATAGGGGCGCTACTACTGTGAGCATTGTATAAGGGGCACTACTATTGTGTAGCATAATGCATATAACTGGTACTACGGTAGGGTACACTACACTGATGAGTGGCCATCCCCCATTTTTCTAACACGCGCATAAGTACAACCTTAGCTTTTCCATACCCCACTTCAAAATTTCCACTTCGAACACTGTGCATATATATATATATATAAATATTTACAAACAATCCCCACATAGGTACCCTGCGTTCCACAGGTCATTAGTTCAACATGCCCAGGTATGTACATTGTGTGTGTGTGTGTGCGCGTGTGTATATATATATATATATATATATATATATATATTTACACACACATATACACACAATGTACATAACTGGGCATGTTGAACTAATGACCTGTGGAATGCAGGGTACCTATGTGAGCATTAAGTAAATTTTTTTATATTTTTAAATTTGTAACTTGCATTATAAATTTTTAAGGTTATTTTATGTTTCAACATAAAATAACCTTTAAAATTTGTAATGCAAGTCACAAATTTAAAAATATAAAAAAAATATTAATAAAAGCAGTATCACTGCAATTATTAAAACATTTGTAACACTTTTAACGTTAAACTTATCACTATTGAAAAACAGACAATAAGAAGGTGAAATTAAAACTTATTTTTATTTTGTACAAAAAGTTTGAGAAAAATATAGAAAGAAAATAATTAAAACTTTTTTTTTATTTTTCAGCAGAGAAATCTGTCCATCATCTTTAATTATCTTTTTTCATGATAAAGGAAATTACTTGTAAAAAAATATATATATATATCATTTAACGGTAACAAAGAATTTAAAAAATACTGAGTGTACAACTAAACATAAGCAAAAAGTGTTTGTGGTCAAATTTACGTCCACGACCCCCCCCCCCCCCTGCTAACTATCCTCCACCCATTTTGCCTAACCCTAAACTCCTCACCGGGGTGTCTAAACCTGACCTACAACTGTCAACAGCCTAAACCAAACCTTCCCCTAGCCAAATCTTTCTCTGGGTGCTGGCTAACCCTTAAGGTACACATTTACAAAAAGACATGGAAATCACAGTAGGATTACAACATTGCAATCGTGCTGTCGTTTCCATGTCTGTGATATGCCTAGACTGAACGTTCAGTGCAGGCACATCAATCATTTCCCTTACATGCTCAAACTAATGTAAATTTCTGGTTGTACGGCATGTTTGGCCGATGATTGATTTTTGATGAGACCAGTGGGATGGTGCAACGCTGGTCGCATCAATCATAAAATTAAACTATTTAATATAAATAACTGCGCTAGGACAAATACGATTTTGTAATTGTGCAAACGCTCTGTATTAATGCAAGTGGTTGAGTGGCATAAATTCACCTGAGGCTCCCTAAACTTTCACCACCACCCAAGGCTACTTTTAATAATTACCCTTTAGCTTACAAAAGTTATGGTGGGGTTCAGGATGAACACAGGCGTCGGTATATTGTCGCCTAGGTTATATCCTTTCCCTGGATTATGTCTTTAGGTAAGCTGGCGTTCGGAGTACCGTCCATCGGCTTAAAGAATAGTTAAATTTTTGGGGGGATCTTGAGGTGTGTCAAAATTGTATACATATATGTAAATGTGCTGAAGTGGAAACTTACCTTATCAGGAATCATAGATGTGTGCTTAAGGGTTAATTAGTGTCTCTCTAAACTTTGCCCAGATAAATCCAAACAGTGCATGTTTTGTAGGTCTCTGTAGAAAATCACATTAAATATAACGTGCACGCCATGTACATTAATGTCATGGACTCATGACTACCCCATGTGGATAGTTTTAGAGACCATAGAAAACATGATCTGTGTGGAGTCGTGTGGCCTGAGTTGTAGAAAAACTAAAGTTAACAAATAAAAAGTGCAATAAGTATAGTGATAGCTAAACAATAAACCTTTACAATTGTAAAATTGATCCAGATTATTGTTTATCAATCACTAGCATTGTGTAAATTTGTGTCTTAAACAAAAACATTACAATTTGCAAATGTGCATGTTTACTCACCTAGATTAGGCCCGTCCCAGAAAAAACATCTCTATTCTTTCATACGTCTTCTAATGTTGATAATTGACGCAGGATTAGCCCTATAAGGGCTCCAAAACTTAAAAAAAAAAAAATGGTGAGTTCAGTTCCTTCAGAACTATATTATACATTCTAGAAACACAAATACATTGTATTAAAAAAAAAAAAAAGTGGGTTCAGAATGCTCACTCTAAGGCCAGTGAACGTGCATAGCCAAATGAAGGGAGCTTTCATGATCTACCCACTTTAGTACACACAACCGTATGTATTAGCGAACGCCCTCACTCCCTTTTGTCTATCTAGTTTACCTGGGGAAAAAATCTATACATGTTAATGTAAAACATTTGTGGAAAATAAAAACAAAACAATATCACCGTTTAAAATGTGTCCCTCGATGAATCTTCATCGTTTCTCTTCATCTGTATATTACACTCTTCGGGGAAATGGGGACGTCCATCATAACTTCATGGATGATGCTCCTCCAGATCTTCCTCTCCTCTTCTGCCTGGTGCTGGTAGGGCGTTGGTGGATTTGGGGGCAGTGCTACCGATGGGTAGATGTATCCTCCTGGATACTGTTGATATTGGTGGGGATCCTGGGGAATCCAATGGTGTCCAGCTGCATGGGCATAGGGGCCTTGAGGTGTAGAGGTCCGCTGTGCTGACATGAAGAGTGTCATTTGATTGGAGATCTGTTGGAGGGACGTGGCGATGAGGCTATTGCTGATGGCGATCTGATTTTGACTCAACGCTATACATTCTGAGTTCTCCACGAGCTTGTTGAGCACGACGGCCATGATCTTCACCTGTTCGGAAAGGGATTTCATGGTCTCCCTTGATTCTTCTTCTGCAAATCTTCTCTGCCTCTGTTCATCTTGTACTACCTCTAGTACTTTTCTAATGGATTGGTCCATTTGCTCCAGTCTTCGGTCTACGGTGTCCCTGAAGCTGTTCTGACGATCATCCATTTCCTGCGCGATGTCGTCAATCCTCTGGACCTGTGATGCCGGGAGTCCTGTTTGAAATCTTCTGACCACTTGAAATTGTTCCGCTTGAAAAAAAAGAAATAAATAAATACAAGAATCTGAAAAACTAAAAAAAAAAAATTCAATATATGCATCAATAATGTACAAATCCATGGTGTCGCCATACAGTTGCGCAAAATTGAGTCCGCGGCATCCACAACTAAAACAAACAAAGAAATAATTACATATTTACCTGGATCTGCACTAGCCGTCCCTATAGTCTAAACCATAATCCCTAATACATACTTCTTACAATAAACCTCTCCCTCCCTGCATCTTCACATTAGCACATTCATGGTTGATAACTTTAAGGCTACCCCTAAAGCTGCATACACACACAACGATTTTGTTACCAACGATTTCCAAAAATGTTCTGTCAGATATTGTGTCCGCATTTTTAAAGTGTAATGAATGTTTTTTTAAGAACTACAAAAGATTTTTGCAGATTCCATTACGGAAAATTGCTGAGTTGGTCAGTCTGAATGAACTACAAACTTGTACGCACAGGAACGTTAATTGTTCATCGTTTTAACCCAGAAAATTTATGATTTTTTCAAAGATTGAACGATAACCGATATTGTTAACGATAATGGTACAAAAAAAACCTTGTGTGTGTATGCACCTTAATACCTAACCCAAGAATACCACCTTAAGCAAAAACAACAACCCAAAACTTACCTTATACCATGAAGAAGGTCTGGATACTGGTGCTTGTTTCCTATTTTTACAGGAATTTGGCACCAGTATTCGGACCACCTTCATCACGCATGCAGGAATCTTGACATCATCCCATCGCAGATATTCAAAATCTAAATTTTCCAACAAATGTTGGTTTTAAAATTTAGAAAAATGTTACAGAAAACATTTTAACAAATATTTTAATGCAAAATCAAAAAAAATAAAAAAAACTTACCAACAGTAGTTGGTCTTCTCGTTGAGTCTTCTGCCACGTCCACTTGTTGATCATCATCTTCATTATCCTCAACTTGCAGAAGATCTGGCCTGAAGTATGGTCCAATTCCAGAGGCACCGCCAGTGCTGGTCGTTGGTCTTTTGTGTGTAATGTAAGATGTTAAAAAATGTAAAAATAAGTTTAAAAAAAAAAAAAAAAAACACGTGTCTTGGAGAATCAATGTATCTACATAAATAATTTAATTAAACCCTTGGGGCATCTGTAATGCAATTATATGGGTGTTTAAAAAAACATATATAAAAAAAAAAATACCTTGCTGTTCACTGATTTCCGTCGTCCCTATGCCCAAATCTTCCTCCGATGTTGGTCTTTCAGGTTCCTCAACCGTTGCTGCCGTTTCCTCAATGAGTTCAGGGATCCTTCTGTCTGTTGAAAAAAATAATAATATTACTTTTTTAATTTTTAACAATTACATACCATAGACATTTTGTAAAAAATTACTAGTTGCGCTACAGTTTATTCTTCCATTGCTTGTACAGATCACTTCATCTGCATTTGAGAACTGGACAAACGATGAAGACACACTTGCAACACAATGCTAGGGATGAGAGAAGGATTTTTAGAAAATGAGGGTTTTCATTATTTAAGATGGCGGGTAAAAAATGCTCAGTTGCTAGTTTAAACAATAGTATATATTACCTTCCAATCTTGGAGCTGGAGATTCCAAACTGATGCTGCCGATCGTTGTTTCAATTGTCTCTTCCTTACGATGAATTGATGGTTGGATCCTGGCCGTTTTGTCCTGTTGTCTGGTGGCCTCTTTGGTCTTCGGTCTACTTTGGGTTGAATCTATAAAATATGAAAAACATTTACAATAAAAAACAAGTGTAAGCTTTAAACTTTAAAAACAAAACAAAAAACAAATGAACAAACATATTACTAACAAATACCTTTCGGGGGAACAGTTCTAGATGTCGAATCCCTCTGTCTTCCGGATGAGGTCCTTTCCTCTGAATGGGGTTCCGTCCTTCGCCTTTTCTTTGGGGCTGCAAAAGATGATGTTGTTTCTAAAATAACAATACAATTTTAGAATATATTTAAAAAAAAAAAAATAGATTTAAGATTTTTAAAAGTTAGCTAATTTCTTACCCTGTAGATGTGTATCTTGATTGTGACTGTCCATTAGTCCTTCGACTCCTGTCACCATGATCGGATTCATGTGATCCCGGATCTTCTCCTACCACGGAAGCCAATTAAGTATTAGAGGTGGTCCTCCTCCCGTTCCTCTTCCGTGATCTTGGACTTTCTTCATCTTTTCTTTGGCTTTTCTTTTGCAGTCGGTGTATCGCTTCTTGCACACATCGGTATATCGGCGTCTTCCAAAGGCTGCGGTGACTTTCGACGCAACCTCATCCCAGATTTTCCTCTACTCCCGGGCTGATGTATTTTGAGCACGATGACCGAAGATCTTGTCATAGTGCTTCAGAATCCCTTCGATGAGCGTGTTGTTCTCCGACTCACTGAAATGGATCTTCCTTATCTTCTTGGTTGTCTTTCCACTTCCTGCAGTTGGCCCCTCTTGGGAAGTTATGACGTCTTCTGTACTGCTTGGCTGTAAATATACATTTTAATTTAAAAACATAAGTAATAAATAAACTAAACATAGCAAAAGATTAAACAATTTTAAAAATGACCAAATTCTTACAACAATAATAGTGTTTATATAGTGTCTAGAGGAAAAATGAAAAACTAACTTCATTAAAATTTATGAGTTCATAAAAACCTAGGGCAGCCTGAATTTAAAAAGTGTACATTTTAAAATTACTGTTGGTATTATCCCTATTTGCAGCGTTCTCCCTAAAAATTTTTACAAACCAGGGGAGCATTGTTAAGTAGCCCTGAGGGGGCCTTCGCAATTATGCGTACGCATGGAAAAAGGGGCATCTCCCTTCCCAATCCAGCACGACAGTTCTCAGGCTGCTCCCCCACTGGCACTCAGTCAAAAGTGCCCATTATTGCAGTGCTCCATGTATTAGTGTCCATGATACAGTGACCCCTGTATTTTTACCCTGTAGGCATTACCCCCTGTTGTTTAGCTTTGCCTTTATGCAGTGCCCTCAGGCTGAAATAGTGTCCCTTATGCAGTGCCCCCAGGCTGGCCCCTTATGTAGAGCCCCCAGGTTTATATAGTCTACGTTATGCAGTGCCCCCAGACTTAAAAAGTGCCCCCACACTGGTCCTGTCCCTAGCCCAAAAATTGCCCTCCTTACTTACTCGCCGCTCCCACTCCGGTAGCCTTGCTCCGACTGGATCTAACTTGATCCAGCAGGCGCACAGGGCAGGCTCTTCACGTTGCGGATGTTGTCATGACGTCACCCGCGCCGAGCATCACTGGGAACGCTTGCCTCTGAGGCGATCGGAGGCTTCTTTAGTCATCCGGTCACTTCAGAGCCTAGCCTTCTCCAGCAGAGGTGGGGGGGTTGGCGGGGAAAGTGCCGGACAGTAGGCTGTTTCTACTGTGCAATGCACCTGTAGAAAACAGCCGGGGGAGAACACTGCTATTTGGAACACATGTTTAAAATTACTGCAAACACATCTTTAATTGTTTTTTACATTGATTTATTACTAGCGTTACATTGAAGTGCCACCCTATACTCAGATAAATTAGCGTTAACAAAAGAATAAGGACGGAAATTACCTCAGAGTATAGGGTGGCACTTCATGTGACGCTGATAATATTTTCATAGTATAATAATTATATTAATAATAATAAAAAAAAAATTAATGAAACAAATGACGGGCCATTTCTTGCGGCAAATCCATCGGCGATAACGCGGTGCCAAATTGAATACGGCCCTATGTGTATTGAAATTAGCATACAATTCTGTGAATTTGCACATCCACAATTTTGTCAGTGACGGCAATCTCAATCTGTGAGTTATGAATCTAAAGTTAACCACAGGGTGTGATGGCATATTATATCTGTATTACAGAAGTAATACATCCATTAAGGCGTGCGCCTACATTATGTTTTTTTTCGAAATTTGATTTTGTTTCAGTACCTTAAACATTGGTAGGTTTTTTTAAACTTCGCATCCTGTCATACAGCCTTAATGACACATGTAAAACCATAATGTTTTTTTTTTTAATGGAGAAAATATATATATATATATATATATATATATATATATATATATATATTTTACACAAATGAAACACTTTTTTGAAATATACATTTTATGTCTAGTAAGGTGAATTTAGGAGTATGAAATTACTCTGTCATGGTGATTTAGGGAAAACTTTTTCTGAATAAATTAGAGTAACGTAATTTTATTTTTTTATTCCATAAATGTATTTGTAAAATTAGGAACATGTGGAATCATGACTGCATGAGAGGACGGCAATGAGGAGTAGAGAGACGGCTTAGGGTCCAGACTGCAAGGAAAGAGAGAATTCAGCTGGCATAGAGCAGTCAAGGCGAAAAGCATGTAAGCGTCTTTTTTTTTATATTTTCAAGTGGGGGGGAGGGAGGGAAAGGGACTTTACAGTAGGCAGCATTAGGGTCAGTGCCAGTACTGAAATGTCACGACACAGGCACGGGGAGTTGGGGGGGGAGGGAAATGGTTTGAGGAAAAATTAAAGTAACGTAATTTATTTTTTTTACATTTTTTTTCTATTTTATTTAGACTAAACATCTGAAAACATCAGTCCAGAAGATAAAGTCAATTAGAAGGACAGACTCCTTAGGATAGTCTGATTTGATTGGTGCTTACTCATTTAATAACCTTCCTATGTGCACAGGGTTGATATGACCTTTTGATAAAACCCCTGTGAGAGGGGAGAAACTAGTTAAGGGAACATCTTAGTATCTGCAATAGTGCTGGGATTCATTAAGGCCACCTCACGGGACTATTGCATTCAGCCGCTGTATCCTATTTATAACCAGCATACTTACCTTGGTTTTGACTGATCAGTTGCTGGTGCTGCTGCCTGGGTCCTCTGCCGATCCTTGTGCTGAAAGTGAAGGAGATAGCAGAGTGGAGTCACAAGCGGGACCCACTGCCGGAGGCTGACCACGCTCTGCTGGTGTTTATTCTGTTGGCACAGCGCAAGGATTATCAGTGGGATTCAAGTTGCTGGAGACCTACCACGCTGTTCTACTATTTACTCCAACACCAAAGGAGTTGGAGTTGGTAAACCGGATTACCAACCAAGGGTTAATGGCAAACCAGGATTTCTGGAAATCTGTGCTATTCCACCTAAGGGAGTGGTGAGTGACATTGCTACTCAGTTACATCTGCCGGAGATTACCTCCCTGGAGGTGGGGAAAGATTACCAATACACCATTATATCATTATATATGGGGTGTATATAGATATCATTTTACTGAATTTAATCATGTACTCATACATCTTGACAAACAGGACAATTTTTTATTGTATGAGTCAATCTTCAGATACACATTTTTTATGAGTTGGGACTTTCTTTTTGGATACTCATTTTAATAATCACTCAGTGCACTGATTGTTATACTTTTTCAGTCTACCTAACATTGTATTTAATATCCTAGGAACTGCAGTTCTATTTTGTTATTGATATTCTTATTACTGTGTTGCTAATAAATTGTTAAAACGGCTTTTTAGTACTTTTTATAGTGGTTTTAAGTGCAGACATTTATTCCTTGTCCATTTGTTTTTCTTAAGGGGTTCTGGCAGTATCCCTTTATGTCAGCTGCTAATAATCCAATTATGATCCCTGGTTAAAGGGCGCACCACTATATCACTTTTCTTATTTATATACCATTTAATAAACTTATGTTTTAACATATATGTAAAATAGATTTGAATATAAGAAACATTTAGTGAAACAAAAGAATATTGAAAAAATAATGTTATGGAGACGTTCTGGGCTCAGATTAGCATGTATTAGGCTCTTTGATAGATTTAACCATCTAGCCAATTGACGCCATCGTCATGTCCCATGTATATTTTAAATACATACACGCGCATGTATTTCCTAAATATAGCGTCAATAAATTTGTTTTCCCTGAAACACTTCGAAAGGGGGTTAGCTTAAACAAAAAAAATCTTAATAGTATTAGAAATATAAACATTAACATGAACTGATTGAAATTTTAAGAAAAACAAATTTAAACCTTTTAAAAATAATTAAGTGCCACATTCAGCAATAGTCACCATGTCAATAATATAGGGTAACATTGTCATTTTAAAAAACTAAAATAATTTGTCTGCTACTCTGCAATAATTTTAGCAGGGACACAAATAGCAGAAACACAAGTTGACTTTGGTTTCTGCTCCTGCACATGCTCAATTATGTTTAAGTTCCTGCTGTAAGGTAAACATGGACAGGCAAGTACAACTGAAACTTCTGTAAATTTATGTGTCTACCACCTTTATAATTGCTTTTTAATTTAGATTTTTTTATTTTATATTTAAAATACAATTCAATTTTAAATATAATAGCACAAAAATATACATGTATACAATACACCCCAATAGATTTTTTATGATTTCACATGCTTAAATACTAATTAGCTGACGCATGTCACTAGTAAGCAAGGACAAAGATAGGGGGGGTAGGGAAATACTACATGTACTTTGACAATTTAGCTCGGCCAGTGCAGTTATCATGTAAATTTATATATTTTTTTCATGTAACGCAATTCTGAGAAGGCGTTATATGAAGTCACAAAACAATTTACTTTGATGAAAAGCAAAAAGTTTTAAAGCACTGTACAGATATATGCCATGATACCTAATACAGTGCAGTACTTTGCTAAAGTGAATTAATGGAGAAGATAATTACCTTATCTTATCCATTATCCCAATGCATACTAGTTGTTTTTAAATAAAACATTTTAAAATACATTGTTTAATAATTTTCTTCAAAAGAAAATAAGTGCTGAATAGACACACTAATTATTTTTAACATATTAATAGTGGAAAAATAAGAATTATATCACCACATAGAATGCTTGTATGAAGGTCCAAGGTCCTCATGCTCCTTCAGTGTAAGACCATTCAGTTTTTGAAGATAACGCATTTCTAGCTATAAAATAAATATATACATGGGTGCATAAATTTAGAAGGAAAATTGTGTACTGTTGGATAATTTCTTTTTAAAATTGTGAGGTTAATCATATAAAATAGCCAAGATGTATCAAGCAATAGAAAGAGTTCTTTATAGGACCAGAGATCAATTGCTTTTGACAAACAGACAGTCAGCTCTCAACTGTCATGCTGTAGTCTATTTAAACAATTACAATATTAATAACTTTTGAACTTTCCAAAGCTTAATACATGCGCCCCATTGATATTAAACTTTCAAGTTTTAATAAAGTTTATGTTTTTAAATATTTAAAATGATCACAATCAATACGGTACAGTGAATAGTAATCTAAAAAATAAAATTTTACATTCTATAATGGTATAGTTGCTAATTACAGATTCATAGCATTCTGGTTCAGAACTAAAATTGCTTACCATCTGTAAACAATGTAATAAGAAATTTTAGACAAATGGAAATTTATAAAAAAAAATACATATGGTTATTTAAATCATTTGACAGAAGTAGTAATTTTTACAATGGAAAATAATCAAACATTTCCCTAAAGATTGTAAGCTTGCAAGCAAGGTCCTCTTACCTCTTTCGGTCTATTAGGCAATTTTAGTTATATTACTGTTAGAAATTGTAAAGCGCAAAATAATATAATGCACAATATAACAATTTATTCATGATAATGATAAGCCCATGCTGCTCCCCATCTTTGAAACTCTCTATCTCTCACCATCACACTATACACCTCTCTACAATCCTTCAAATGGGACTCACTACTTCATCAATGCTTTCCAGCTCTCTTCCTAACTTGATCCTCTATGCTCCCTCCTCCCTGTCTTCCCCATCTGTACCATGCTTGTATATCTGCCCCTCCTCTTGAGAATGTAAGCTGTTGCGAGAAGGGCTCTCTAGCCTCTTGTGATTCTCATCTCTTTATTCTCTAGTTGTTAATCACCACTAGGACACCTAACACTTGGTTGCTTATGCACTCTTGCTTATTTTCAGTGTTATGGCCAACAATGTATCAATGTATATTAGCCATGTCCTTCTCCAGCATTGTATTGTAAGTAACTTTTTTGGTTATGTACTTTGTAAGGCGTTGCTGTACACTTGTGGGGCCATATAAATAAACAATAAGAATAATAAGCATGAACTAAACATTTTATGTATAATGTAATTGCTCTATTGACAATAAATAAAGATTTAAAAAAAATTTATATATATCACTGGGTATAAATTATTTTACATAGAAAACAGAAATATTATTTAAATTATTAAATGAATTAAATGTGTTTAAAATAACCCCCCAAAAATAATATGTTTAAATATAATATATATTTTGTCTTGCATTTTTTGATACTTACCTGTGGTGATGATTTCCAGACATTGTATAATCGATTTTGTTTTGTTTTTTTAAATGCTTCTAAAATATTGAAGTTTAAAAACAAAAATAGTTCAGAACTAGGACAACTATAATCATTTGCAGCTGGATGATGTATTATTCAAGCTTGAGGTGGAAGGCTATGGCCCTTAGATATTCCATGTTGAGCAGCACATCTTTGTAGGGCTTCTTCACGGGCCTTGTTTTCATGCTTTGGTGGTGTTCGCATCACATTACATGTAACTTTTTCCATCAAGGCTGATTGTCACTTGTTGCTCCTTGTGCATAGCCAAAATAAGCTTGTAGACCTCTAACTTTTTCTCTACAAGGATAATGTTCCACCTTCTATGCCAGCCCTCCACTTGTTTTGTGTCCTTGGAATACCACCAAGCATATTTTCATGGACTGACCACATGCAAGGTGGAAAAAGTGGGGGAGATATTGTTACATTTCTTGTACGGTCTCTAAGATGACCCAATACATAAGTCTCCTCAAAATAGTTCATTAATGGTGCTGCAATAGATGGCATTTTTTACTTTAAAACTTCAAATTCCATAGGGATGTCATCTGTGGGTAGAAAAGCAAGGGCTTGAATGTGCCTTAATTTCATTGAAAATCCATGGTCCTGTCCATACTGTGAGGCAAGTCCAAAGGATTGGATTTTTCTCCAAATAATTTGACCAGGATGAAACAGGCAA
Source organism: Taudactylus pleione (assembly GCA_031769625.1). NCBI lineage: Eukaryota > Metazoa > Chordata > Amphibia > Anura > Myobatrachidae > Taudactylus > Taudactylus pleione. The sequence continues at coordinate 876,255 of JAUIMM010001101.1, forward strand.
CACTTACGGGTGCTGTCTGAAAAAACTCTCTTTGCAGCTTGGATTGCCACATATTCAAAATCAGTCAGTATGAACTGGGGAGCAAACTCTATTTGAAATTCAAGTCCATAATCCTGGAGGTCTTCTAACAATCGGGCATAGCAATCTAAACATTTGCTACGCAATAATCCATACACCAGGGGAACAAAACATTGGGTGCTTTCATCGGTGCCAATCATGGCATGTATAGAGTAGAGTCGTCTAAATACAGTGGGACAAGTCTTAAAAGTCCCATCCATAACCAAACACGATGCTTCATGAAGTTTCCTCATGTTGGCTTCTGTAGAAAATAAGTGTTCTTTCGTTATGGAAATCACTATCCTTTCCCAAAAACTTTATGCCATTGATGAAAGCCAAATGATGTGGGACATCGATCTCATCCAGGGAAGTGGGGTCAGCAGGACAATCTTCTCTCCTGGATCTTTTAACTAATTGATGGAGAGAATCTCTTTTAGGCAAACAAGGTGCGCTAGTAGAGGGCATCTCAGCGGTAACAGATTGAATAATTTGCGAAGGTGTATCATTAGATTCTCGAGCCCATGCTTGATAGCTGCCTTGGCAATGTTGACATTGTTTTTTTCCGTTTGAGGAGCATGATTATGTTCGCCGTGGGTATTCAAACGATGCTCTCCATCCACAATCATTGTCTTTGCAAAGCAAGGACTAGTGCCTGTCTTCCTCTCAGTGCAGTGCCAATAAGCCACGTCCCCACGCTGCTTATTCTTAGCCAGAAGATAGCCGTCTATGTTCAATAACATTCCTCTACAAGAAGGAACCAAACAATATACTGCTTCATCTGCCATTGTAGAAAATTTCACGAAGGATAAACCAAATAATACTTGATCCGTAGAAGTAAAATTGTATACAAGTATGGAAAATAAAGCTTTTTATAGCATTTAAAGAAGGTGGAGTAAAGACCTCCATTTTGATTATTGGACCAATAAAATTAATTTACTTGTAAAACAGGGATGTTCCAATAATTATCTGGTGTAGTGGATGGATTTAAAAAACATTTTTTCATTAGCTTTCCAAAAATAGACTTTTTTAAACATACTGACGCCAGAAATAAAAAAATTACATTGCCGAGAAAAGGGTGGGGTGGGGGTGGGAGTGGATCAAGGTCTCCGTTCCAGCACATGGGGGCACCCAGCAATTAGAGCCAAGGTTTGCAGGGTGACTGTAGGGGGCTAGCAATGCCACGAGCTCTTGCATAGAAGGGCAGGCTCGGACCTGTAGTTCCACAGGTAGAAAGTAGAGTGGGGGAGCCGCTATTAGAGGGAGCATGTTAAACTAGACGGATGTACCCATGTCCAGGCGTCCAGGATAGCGTGGTAGCGGTGGATGAGGGGGTGCGTTCCAGCACATGGGGGCTTCCAGCAATTAGAGCCAAGGGGGGCAGGGTGATTTTAGGAGGCTAGCATGGTCAGGAGCGCTGGGAGCTGTGGTTGCACAGTTGAAAGTAGAGTCGGGAGAGGTGCTATTAGCGGGCAGCTTGTATTACTATTTGGAGTATCTAAAACTAATGTGTCGATCTTTGATTTGTCGATTATATGTCGACCTATTATGTTGATCTAAATAATTTCGACCTATATAAATTCGATCTAATACTGTTCGATCATTAATATGTTGAACTATTTGCTGTCGATCTAAATATTTTCGATCTGTTGATATGTCTATTTGCGTACTGTCGATCTATTACTTGTCTATCTATTAACTGTCTACCTATTTTACGTCATTATTTTTATATTGTCTATCCTGTGTTTTGCCGATCTTCATTATGTCGATATGCTATGTTTCGATCATATGTAATGTCGATCTAATGTGCGTGTCGATGTAGTGTTAGGTCGATCAAGTAGACAGTTCGATCTATTGTTGGTCGATATAAGGTACTTGTCAAACAAGATAGTGTCGATGTACGGTAGTCGATGTATTTATTGTCGATCTAACTGAGGTCGAACTAAAGACCGGATACCCAGTCGTTGCTGTTGATGTAGTGAATATTACTGGAGGAATTGATAATGATGTTGATACAGCGAATATCGCTGGAGGAATTGATAGATGATGTTGATGGAGTGAACATCCCTGGAGGAATTAATAGATGATGTTGATGCAGCGAATATTGCTGGAAAAATGTATATGGCTGGTACAGCCATTGAAGTTGATGCAGTGAATATTGCTGGAGGAATTGATATGGCTGGTGCAGCTGTTGATGTCGATGCAGCGAGTATCGCTGGAGGAATTGATGCGGCCTGGAATGACCGTGGTGTGGCTTGGTTCGCCGTAATGCGGCTAGTACAGCTGGGGAAACTGATGCGGCTTGGTATGCCATGTTGCGGCTAGTGCAGCCAGAGGAACGGATGCGGCCTGGAGTGACCATGGTGCGGTTTGATTCGCCATGATGTGGCTAGTGCAGCCGGTGGAACGGATGTGGCCTGGAGTGACCATGGTGTGGCTTGGTTCGCCGTGATGCTGAGACAAATTTCGTAGCAGGAACCGGAAGGGCACATCGGCAAGGCCGCGAGGACACTGTCAGGCATAAAAAAGGTCAAGTACCAATCAGAGTAACGGAATATCATCCCATGTTCCCAGTAACATGTGGTGTCACCCAGCGTCCTGATCACCTAGCAACAAATGGTGCAGTTACCGCATGGCGGGCGGAAGTGGTAGGAGCGATAATTGCAGCATTGGAGAGTGACAAGTCGTGGCGGCGACTTGTAACACAGGGGACTTGTGTGCAAGCGTGACTTGTAGGTCACACATGCGCACTAGTGTCACTGCTCTGAAAGGAGCAGTGAATACATTCACTGCTCCGAATTTCACATCAGCTGTCTCGTGTCAGACCCTGATAATTAACATCCTGAATAGGACCCCAAGCCTTGATCATTTATTCTTTTTACTCTACAGACTTTTAGATTCTCTATACTATTCTTGGTTTTGAATCAGTGAAACTACTTTTTAATAGAAAATAGATTTAGTGACATCTAGATCCTTTTGGAATAATGTATATGATGTATGCACTGCCTTTTTGTTTGAGTATTGTATATTTTTTTTGTTTGAAAAAGGTACATCTATACTGAAACACATCAAGGATTTGTGAGGTCATCCTTATACAGTATCAGAGGGCAATTACAGAATCCAGACCCTAATATTTATTCCAAGTTTTATTTCAATCGTTCCTGGTACGGACCATTTAGGATGATTTATGTTTAACATTATGTGATATGCTGTTTTACATTTGTCTTCATGTGACTGGATAAATTAAATATTTATGTTTAATGTTTACTTGCAATGTTGCACTACAGATGTGCCTAGCTAGTTTGTTGCTCAATACAGCCATGTAGCGCGCCATGCATCTTGCGCCACACAGATGCCTTGAGTCGCGCCACACCGAATGTTTCTTAACGGAACGTAGCGTAGCACTGGATAAAAAGTCATATCGTGTAATACAACTTTTTGTACACCAGGTGTCACTTTTCCTAAACTACACAGCACATGCATCAGTGTTCTAATGCATTTTCTGTATCACCGCCCGATGATTGACTAACAGAAGCTGTGAAGAATGTGTAATAAAGTATTAAATTATAACAGTGTGTGTGTGAGTCCTGTACTGTTAAAAAAAATATATATAGGGTTCAGACAGGGGTACACAGCTTTCACTGACATGATGACTCGGTAGTGCGAGCGTCTTTTATGCAACTTTTTACCTTCAAATGCATCTGAATCATACAGTGAATCGATGTGTAACGACTGTAACACTTTAATGTAGTGATTTGCTTGCAGATACACCCATACTGGCTCACAGAACATAGGCATACTGCATATAATTTTTATCAGCAGAAGCTGCTTGTGCTAATAAGATGCATTTTAGGGTAAAAAGGCGCATACAAGATGCAAAAAAGATGCTCGGCGCTACCGAGTCACTCAACACTCCGGTGAATTCTGTTATGGCATGACTTGGTAGCGCGAGCGTCTTTTATGCGACTTTTTACCTTCAAATTCATCTGAATCGTACAGCGAATCGAACTGATAGCACAAGCTTCTGCTGATTAAAATTATAAGCAGCATGCCTATATTCTGTGAGCCAGTTTGTGTGTATCTGCACGCGAAACATTACATTACACTAATAACGACTATAACACTTTAACGTAGTGATTTGCTTGCAGATACACCCATACTGGCTCACAGAACATAGGCATACTGCATATCATTTTAATCAGCAAAAGCTGCTTGTGCTAATAAGACGCATTTCGGGTAAAAAGACGCATAAAAGATACTTGGCGCTACAGAGTCACACAGCACTCCTGTGACCTTAGACTCAAAACATTTCTCTCGACATCCCACCACTTGGCATTTCTGCTATACAGTAGACATTGTATTGTACACATAACAGGGGGCAAGTTTTTCATAGAGATAATTTCAGGTTCAATACTTTTAAAATACACTATGCACTTCCCTTCTCCCTTTTTCTCTGTGTATGGCCACCCAAGTTCCTTCACCACCTCCCCCACCATCACACAATTACTATTCAACTCCATTGAGCTCATTGTATGGCTCACCACCACCCCCACCATCATTCACTTCTATTCAATGCTGCCGCATGCTGAGCCCATTACTGACATTGTACACATTGCCTGCTTTAATTTGCACACTTCAAATCACATACACAACAGGTGCTGCTCTCAACATGGCTAGCATGTGTAGGCTAGTGGGTAAGGTCTGCGTCTTGCACCTTGGGGTCCGGGATTCAAATCATGGAAGGGGAGTTTGTTTTTTTTCTTCTTCTTTTGAATCTTCATTACTAGATTAAAAATAAATCACTTGATAGTTTGTGTGAATTCTGTTATGGCATTGCGTGACTCAGTAGTACAAATGTCTTTTATGCAACTTTTTACCTTCAAATGCATCTGAATCATACAGCAAATCGAATTGATAGCACAAGCAGCTTCTGCTGATTAAAATGGATATGCAGCATGCCTATATTCTGTGAGCCAGTTCGGGTGTATCTGCACGAGAAACGTTACCTTACACTAATAGTGAGTATAACACTTTAACGTAGTGATTTGCTTGCAGATACACCCATACTGGCTCACAGAACATAGGCATACTGCATATCATTTTAATCAGCAAAAGCTGCTTGTGCTAATAAGACACATTTTAGGGTAAAAAGACACATAAAAGACGCTCTGCGCTACCGAGTCACACAGCACTCCTGCATTATGTGTGGAGCAACTTGTAGCGCACGGAGGATAGATATATGTGGACACATCTCTATTACTGTGCTGCAAAGTACCTGCCCCAAAAGTGACCGTACAGTAGATGCATATTACTGTACCGAGTTCCAATAAAGCAGCCGTACAGTAGCTAACATTGACCAGAAGATGCACACTAAGCATTAGATAATGACAGAGCAACTGAAGTTCAGTTATTTTAAAGAACTCTACTGAACTGAAAGCATTTCTCTCAACATACCACTGCAGTACAAATTTTATCAGTGGAGCACTCGCCACCTAGAGGTTAAGCAGTGTATTACATGCCATGGCTTATCTTTCGTTGTAGAATACCACGGTTCGCCACAATACAGCCATCACATAATGTTCCATGGCGTGACACAGGAGGCCTGAATGGCGTGCTATTAGCAACAAATTAGCTGGGCACATCTGTAGATTTGTTATCCTCCTTTCTTATATGTCTGAATATACCATCTACTGGAAGTTAAAACTATTTAATTGTGCTTTTTCTCTATTTTATTCAGGTAAGCTTATACAGTTAATACTGTACTAATGGTGTTTGGATACTTTGGGCCTGATTCAGATGTGGACGTTCAATGTTTTCAATCTGTATGCATCCCAATGGTTACTGCCGGTGGGAAAGAGATTGGAATTGCATAGAGATCTGTTCCTGGGTGGTGACTGGTGGGTGTGCTGGTGTCAGGGACTGCGTCAGAATATGCAGTTCCACTGGGACCGGCAGCCATGTACCGTCAGACATTTTGAGCAACCAAAGGGTTGCTCTCACATAGGGATGGGCAATAAGCAGCCCCCAGATGTTGTAGAACTACACGTCCCAGCATGCCTGTTATGAAATACCCATGTATATGTATAAGACCCCTAGAGCCTCCTACTGAGTTCTTCTGCCTATAACAATCCAATGTTCCCATAGAGTTGAATATGCTCACCGCTACTTAGACAGCTGCCAGGTCTTAAACTCAGGCAGTAGGGGCTTATACAATACAAGGGCGATCAAAGGATATTGGCTGGAGTAGAAACAGATACTTTAAAGGGTCTGGGTTATTGCAATATCAGAACCAGCATCAACAGGGTTAATTGCAGCAGTTAGTCCAGATAGCAAACAGGTGAATTAGCAAACAGCAACAATAATCCACACAGCAAGACTTACAGGTGTAGCAGCAGCAGCACAGAATCCAACACAGCAAATATGCATTTATGTAAGGCAGATATTGTATTTGCAAAAACACTTCAGCAGAGATGATATTCACTGTATTAGCATAGGTGTGCAAGGCAGATATTTGTATTTGCAGAAAAACAACAGCAGAGATGATATTCACTGTGTAGGTTTGCTAATACTTGCAGTTGGTAGAGACAATAATTAAAACTCCACAAGAATGTAGAAAACTGTGAACAGACAACTGGGCATATGCAGAGCAGGAGACCAGAACAACGATACACATAGAATGGACCAGGCAACAACACAAGGTATAAGCTATCACCGGCAAGGAATGCTGGGAGTGACTGCAATATAACAGGCAGAGGAACCAATGCAAGCCAGTCTCCTAATTGCAATTGCAGCTGAAGTGCACACACACTGAGAGCTTGACTGCAGACTTCCTGCAGCTAAATGCTTCCACAATACTGACAGCTTCCTGCTGCTTAGCAACAGCCAGGACTAGAAACTGCTAAGGCTATCAGCGGATCTTAACAGCCCTGCAACAGTTTTGTTATTTGGCCATGCTAAAACTGTTGCAAGGCATGCTGGGATGTATGTATATTTGAATGGTTGTCCTATATCACTGTGATAATACAACCTATAGTGCTTAAGTGACGTCAATTCAAAGAAATCATATAAACATTTCATTAGGTGTCAAGTGACACTACAGTTACAGGTGATCTGTTAATTTTAATTATCACATTTATTGACTGGATATTAGCATACCTCAAACACTGGTCTTTCTTTAGGGAGGTTTGCAAAAAGGTCTTAGAGTAGTCAATGTACAGGTATCAACACTGAGTATATTATTGAATCACATTACAGTATTTTTAAATTACCAAGTCAATAGATTCTCTCAAGCAGCCAAAAAAAGTAGGGATCTCAATTTGCTTTTTGAAGAGCTAATATTAGAACTTTGTCAAGTTTCATGTCAACCAAGAAATTATTCTTCTGCACACTGGGCCTGATTCATTACGGATCACAACTGCGATTACACACATAGATTGCCGATTGTTGCATACTGCACATGCATCGCCGTGCGCGAAGGTCTCACTGCGATCACAGAGACTACGCAAACCCATCGCAGAGTAATTCACAAGAAGTGACCGCTCGGGGAGGTGGTTGGGGAAACAAAGGCATGTAAGTGCGTTTAAATGCCATTACAGGCGCGTGCATAAATTAAGTCACTGCGATGGCATATGCACCTTGAGCTTTCACTGCGTCTGACGAGGTTAGCAAATTCTGAGTAAGGTGAGACCTGTTGTAATTATGCATGAGGCTCTGATGGTACTCGATGTTACTGATGGTTTCACAGACGTGCAAAAGTATTACAGATGTGAGCAAGGGAAAGTGGGCATGCTTATGTTGTGCTGCGATGGCATTGTGATTAAATACATTATCACATCATCACAGTGTGTCTACATGCATAATCGCAGCAGCGATCGCAATAGCGATCCGTAATGAATCAGGCCCACTGTCCTGAACCAGTAAATAAGAAAAATAAATATAAACATTTTCTCTAGTATCTCTCTATAACAAAGGATGTCAGAAAAACAAAATCTTAGTACTTTCTTAAGGGCCAATTCATGGTCAAGTTCCTCCCAAAAACACCTCTGCGAGATGGATCAGAGAAGCCAAATCACAGGTTTATAACAGGAAAGGGCGTAAGATACTAGAGATACTTGGGGCACATTCCATTAGAGCAGGGCCGGACTAAGGCTTGTGGGGGCCCTGGGGCAACTAAGCTGTGGGGGCCCCCACCAAGCCACACGGAGCCTACCCTCCCTCCCCCGCCACACGGAGCCTACCCCCACCCTCCCTGATTACTTACCTTCTGGCTCTGTGTTGTGAATGCAGCAGCACAGTCAGCATTGCTGCATAGAGCGCAGAGTGGCTACTGAGGCCCAACAACAGTGATCAGCATCACGTACATGATATGTCATGTGATGCTGATGAAGGGACTTGGGAGCCGTTCTGTGCTCTATGTGGCAGCGCTGACTGTGCTGTTGCATTCAGAACACAGATCAGCGCTCAGCCCCCATCCGGGAACAGGGTCCACTGGACACCTGCTCTCCGCAGGGTCATTCTGACCTTGTGTGGGCAGGGGCAAATACAGGATTTTCTGAGGGGGGGTTTACATACATTATATATATTTTGTATTATTTTTATTTAATTATTGATGCATGTGTGTATTAAACACACACACACACACTCATGTATAACAGAAGATTGCAGCGCCAATTGGGTACAAGTCCCTCTATGTAGTGTTTTCTCAAATGTGTATGTTTTATCTCACACTAAAAAAAAATTAAAATAATCGTGCACCCCCAAAAACATATGAGTGTCAGCTCAACCAGCAAAATAATGTACCAGTGGTGATCTGTTACATATACAAACAATTAAAAATGCAAGAGCTGGCATAGAGCTCCTCCCGTGCTTATATAACTTATTGTAAAATACTAATGAACTTAGGCCCTGATTCAGACCCACTCGCGAGCGGCTGTCCGCTCGCAAGTGGGTCGATGTTGTGCACTGCGCATGCGCACGACGGTGGGAGCTCCGTCGTGCGCATGCGCCAGACGCGACGAGCGAAGGACTTTCCTTCGCTCGTTGTGTCTGATCAAAGGGGGCGTGCTGTCGATGTTGATTGACATAGCACGCCCCCTTTGGTGGGTGTGCCGGGGGCGTGCCTCCCTGACGGGGGCGTTCCCAAGGGAACGCCTACCGTCAGAAGCCGGCCCACTGACATCACTAGTGATGTCAGTGGGAGTGATTTTGGCTCTGATAGAGCCAAAATCACTCCGGGCCTTGCGGTTGAAAACCTCAACCGCAGGCTCCGGCTCGCAGTTTCGATGGTCGCGATGGTCACGACCATCGCGGCCATCAAACTGCACGCTCGTATAGGCTGTGGGTGGTGACCCACAGCTATACGAGCGTCCAGGAGGACGCACAGAGGGTTGAGTTCCACCGCGTCTCAACCTCTTGCTTCAGGTGATGGCGGGGCAGGTTCAAGAGTGTTTGCTGGCGCTCCAGTCTTCGGCACGCAGTCGCTGAATGGCGAAAGTGGCCCGAAATTTTTCGGGCCACCCAAAGCGTCTCCTGCACGCCCCTGTCGCTTTTCAGAAAATTCTGCACCACCAAGTTTATTGTGTGAGCAAAACATGGGACGTGCTGGAATTTGCCCAGATGTAATGCCCGCACAATATTGGTGGCGTTGTCAGATATCACAAATCCCCAGGAGAGTCTAAGTGGGGTAAGCCACTGGGCGATGATTTCCCTCAGTTTCTCTAAGAGGTTGTCGGCGGTGTGCCTCTTACTGAAACCGGTGATACACAGCGTAGCCTGCCTTGGAACGAGCTGGCGTTTCTGAGATGCTGCTACTGGTGACGCTGCTGCTGTTGCTGCGTAAGGTGATACATCTACCCAGTGGGCTGTCACAGTCATATAGTCCTTAGTCTGCCCTGTTCCACTTGTCCACATGTCCATGGTTAAGTGGACATTGGGTACAACGGCATTTTTCAGGACACTGAGGACACTTTTTCTGACGTTTCTGTACAGTCTCGGTATCGCCTGCCTAGTGAAGTGGAATCTAGACGGGATTTGGAACCGGGGACACACTACCTCCATCAATTGTCTAAATCCCACTGCACTAATGGCGGATACCGGACGCACGTCTAACACCAACATAGCAGTCAAGGCCTCAGTTACACGTTTTGCTTCAGGATAACTGCTGTCGTACTTCATCCTCCTCACTAAGGACTGTTGGAGGGTCAATTGTTTAGTAAAAGTAGTGGTGTTCCTACTTCCTCTCTGGGATGATGAACGACTCCCAGCAGCAGCAACAGCGGCAGCAGGAGGCGTAGCAATGCAGGATCCTCCGGAGGAATCCCGGATAGGAGAGTCAGTCATGCCAGTGACATGGCCTGCAGGACTACTTCCGATCCTGACTAAGGAGGAAATTGATGAGGAGGGAGTTGACAGTGTGGTTTGCAGGCGCTTGGATACAACAACAGGACAACGGGATTTAGGTGTCCCTGCACTGCTTACGGTCTTAGCCAAAGTTTCTGAACTTGACAGTAACTTTTTATGAACGCGCTGCAGGTGCCGTATAAGGGAGGATGTTCCTAGGTGGTTAACGTCCCTACCCCTACTTATTTCACCTTTACATATGGTACATATGGCAAGACAGTTGTTGTCCGGATTTGGATAGAAATATTGCCAGACCAAAGAGGTGGAATGTTTGGTCTTCTGCCCAGGCATGACCGTGATGGGCTTTTTCATCCCACGGACAACAACTGTCTCTCCCGGAGCCTGATTTAAACAAACCACATCACCATCAGAATCCTCCTCGCCAACTTCCTCCTCAGCGCCAGCTACACCAGTATCCTCATCCTGTTGTACTTCAACAGTGACACCTTCAATTTGCATATCAGCAAGTGCACTGTGGGTGCTCCTTTCAGCACTTGCAGGGGGCGTGCAAATGGTGGAAAGAGCCACCTCTTCCCGTCCAGTGCTGGGAAGGTCAGGCATCGCAACCACCACCACACTTGGACTCTCCTTGGGGATTTGTGATATCTTCTTAGAACGCACAGTTCTTCGCTGTGCTTTTGCCAGCTTAACTCGTTTGATTTTTTTAGTGAGAGGAGGGCTTCCATCGTCATATGAAGCTGAACCACTAGTCATGAACATAGGGAAAGACCTTAGCCGTTCCTTGCCACTCCGTGTCGTATATGGTATATTGGCAAGTTTACGTTTCTCTTCAGATGATTTAAATGTTTTTTTCAAGGTCATTTTCCTGAACTTAGTCATTTGGGATTCTATGTGCCCTCTACTATGACATTGGGCATCGGCCTTGGCAGACGACGTTGATGGCATGTTATCGTCTATGTCATGACTAGTGGCAGCAGCTTCAGCACTAGGAGGAAGTGGTTCTTGATCTTTCCCTATTTTATTTTTATCGGAAAAAGTTTGGTCCTCCATTTATGTTATATTGATATATACATGCGGCTAAGGCGCACACAAACACAGAAAATAAATTTTTATTTTTGTTGGAGGCTAGTGCACTTTGTGGGTTACACCACCCTTTAAGAAATGAGCCAGCCGGCCCTTTACTTATGGGACACAGGCGCATGCTTGGCGCTGCTCCTTTGTTGATGCACGTGCAGCTACAGCCCACACAATTCACAAACACAAAAAAATATATTTTTTTATTTTGTTTGGAGTGCCCTTTGGGGGTTACAGCACCCTTTAGCGGTCAATCCAGCCGGCCCTTTATTTATGGGACACAGGCGCATGCTTGGCACTACTTTGTTGATGCACGTGCGGCTACTGCGCACACAATTCACAAACACAAAAAAATATATTTTTTTATTTTGTTTGGAGTGCCCTTTGGGGGTTACAGCACCCTTTAGCGGTCAATCCAGCCGGCCCTTTATTTATGGGACACAGGCGCATGCTTGGCACTACTTTGTTGATGCACGTGCAGCCACAGTGCACACAATTAACAAACACAGAAATTTTTTTTTTTTTTAGCACTTGGGGGGAGCACCCCTGACGGACAGAGCACCCCCTGGCCAACACTATAGCACCCCTTTAGGACTGGGACACTGCACAGGGCTTTGGAGTGGACACAGCCCCTATGGACAACTGACTGCACAACACAGTCCAGCCAGCCCCTATAGACTTTGAAGTAGTGGACACAGCCCCTATGGATAACAGCAGCACAGCGCAGCACAACACTGCACTACACTACACTACACAGCCAGCCCTAACTCCCATCCTCCCTCTTCACTGTCCACAGCCGAGTGAGAAAATGGCGCCGACGCGGGTACCTTATATAGGATCCAAAACCCGCGAGACCCGGAAGGCGGGATGATGACGTTTTGCCTCGATTTCAGATCCAAGTCAGGCGGGAAAAGTCGAGCCTGACTCGGATCGGCCTCGGATCGGGGGGGGGGTTCGGATTTCAGAAATCCGAACCCGCTCACCCCTAATATAAATATATATATATATATATATATATATATATATATATAAAAATAGCTGTAAATGTATCAGAATAAATAGGGATAAAAATCGTAGCTTATCTGATAAAAAATGGTAAGTTCAAGAATGGAAAGAGAATTGGAGCCTCCAACGCGTTTCGTCCGTGTCCTGGACTTCTTCAAGGGATATTGTAGCTCCTATGGGGTGTCCAATATTTATACCCCCTCTAATGAGGACAAACAAGGATTGATAGAGCTCCTTTATGACATCACTTCCGGTTTTCTTATTGGTACATATCCATTAGAAAGGAATAATTGCTTAGATTTATATTAGACTGTTTCCTTTATTAGTACATTATTGAATTGGAAGTCCGTTTCTTAAGTACAAGTTATTTATTAGTATATCACTCCTTTTGCCATCCACATAGCGTCGCGTCACTTCCGCCCTTGCTATCCATACATCGCGGTACTTCCGCCCTCTTCTAAGTATGTGGTGTGAACAGTTTGTTTCCGCCTCCGTTGTCTCCGTCCTTGTTGAGCGCTGTGCCACCTCCTTCATTGTTCAGAATAGGCTAGTGGTCCACTTGTTCCCCGATCACGTGCATATCGCGTCCTGCGTCACTACTTTCCTGGGCATCTCCAGTTTTTTCTCAGTACCTGGCGGCATCCATCTTGGTACTCCAAGTGGTGTCTCTACTCGCGGCCATCTTGTAGCTCCCGTGAATTCCGTTTTCACTGCCATCTTTGTACTCCCGTCTATCTCGTAGTTTCTATAATCCTGGAAGTAGCAATTGGTTTATTGTTTCCTATATGATACAATGGAAACACTGTTAGTATAAATATATATTGCTAGCCATATATTGGGCAAATATAAAATAGATTTGTTAAAGAATCACAGTTTCTAGTTCTTCTCTACACCTGCTCAAAATCTAAATCAGAACCAAAATTCTAACATCTCTACATATGAATATCGCGTATATTAGTGTGTAATAAATAGTATAGAGTATGTATGGACAATTGTAAAATCCTAAATTCACACTTTGGGAACTAGTTCAATGCATCCTTAAAGGACTGTAAAAAAATAAGAAATAATTTTTTTTTTATATATAAAATGGAAATCTCCTTTAGTCTGTCTTTACATGAGTTTAAAAAAAAAAAAATATATATATATATATATATATATATATGTGTATAGTCTTTTCAAGCTGTATGGTCAAGTAGTTCTTGTGTGAGTCTTGAAGCATAGAACCAATAATGCTTCATTCTGGAAATTCTTGCATCCATCTTCAAATTGTAGGTCAGAGATTGCTTCTTAGGTCGCATGTCTTGAGGGATTCATACCTGTATGTCACATCAAAACCTACCGTACCTGGTCTTCCCTAGAGGTCTCCCATCCAAGTACTAACCAAGCCCAATTGTGCTTAGCTTCCAAGATCAGACGAGATTGGGCGCTCTAACCCGGGTATGACAGTAGGTATAATTAGGAAATAACATGAACCCCCCTAACATGTTTTCTTCATCTTCATTAAAGAAAAGGAGCTATCTCATAATTATCGTTGAATCCTCTAGGAATCATAGTATCCAGTTCAAATATCCAGTACATCTCACGTCTAGATAATTTGTTCGCAAGATCTCCTCCTCTGTCTCCCAATTCCACATGTTCTATTGCTTTGAACGTTAATTCATCTGGGTCCGATCTATGGTGTGAAATAAAATGTCTCGACACCATATGAGTCTCCACCTTGTTTTTAATGTTCCTGATGTGCCCTTGTATGCTAAGTTTCAGAGGTCGTTTAGTCTTGCCCACGTATTTTATTCCACACGAACATTCCAAGAGGTAGCCACTCCCCCTAAAAGGAAATAAATGGACTTTAAGCATATTTCCACCTTCCTGTCCGTGACATCCTTTAATGATGACATGGATGGCATAGGGAGTGTCGCACTTTTGACAAGGCGCGTTATATGAGAATCCACCTGAGGTGGAGTTTCCCATTTAGAGAAATACTTCTCTTCAAATGGATAAGTAGTCTCCAATCTCTTCTGTGGCTGAAATCTCCTGCTTGGAGTTTTCCATGCTTCTTCCAAGTGTTCAACCAGCTGATCAGACAGTGGAAAAACTGTCACTGAACTTTTAACTTCTTTAAAGTAAGCATGTTTGGATTTGGCTGCTGGGGTATCCTCATCCCCAATATCCATGGCCACACGGCCGTGCACATATATTTTGGACTTGGGCTCCACCTCTTTTAGAGGGAGCTCAGACTCAGATAAGTCCTGTATTTCCCCATCATCAGTCGACACATCATCCTGATAGTACGTGGACTGGGAAGACAGTACCTCCTTCCTAACAGAACGTTGGAAAGGCTCCTCTTGTAACACCTCCATCAGGTTTTGCACCATGTGGGAGAGTGTATTAACCCAAACAGGTTCTGTTTGTGTTTGGTAGGAAGTAGGTTGTGAAGGCATACTATGAGCCACAGCCAACTGTCTGGGGATCCCCTGTGACGCAGATGGCATAGGTATCTGCGGCGCATACCCCAATGGTGGGGTCACTGGTGGTGCAGCAAGCTGACCCATCAGGGTAGTTAGTGCTTGTGCAAAGCAAGCCCAGGGTGGCTCTTGAGAAGAGCTGGGCCCAGCAGGTAATCCTGCATTCCTGGTACACAATCCTCCCACAATAATCTCACCCTCTCTTATTCCAGCCAAACATCTGTTGCAGGACTGTGTGAGGGGTAGATCAGTCTGACCAGAATCACTGCCAGACATAATGAATGTATGTGTCAAACTCCTCAGCTCAATAATCGTTTGAACTGCAAAGCAATTAACCCCTGAGCAGCACTGTCACCGCAAGGGCTAGTGAAAGAGAAAGTACAGGGATAGATAAAATGGCTGACAGAGAAATACAGGCAGAGAGCGCTAGCACAGGAAAAACCTGCACTATACTGCACTATCATCAACTAGCTAGACCTTGTGTCTAGTAGGAATAGGGCTACATACACTGACCTGCTTAGAGGAGAGGTATGTAGGGGGACCCAGGCTCCACAGCTCCCCGGTGAGACCAGCGCTTCAGCACGTATAAAATGGCCGCCAGACTCATAGGGGGCGTGTCTGAGGGAGAGCTGCCTGCAACCACCAGACCGCAGTGGAAAGGCACGCAGTGCAGTGGGGGAGGGGCCGGCTGTGCAGTACAAGGAAGGCTCGCTCCCCAGGCATGCTATTAACCCCCGAGATGTCGACAACATCCGCACACTGTAGCCCGCTATACCTGATAGTATAGTGTCAGAGCAGGCGCAATGCCTGTTAACATGCGCAGCCTCTTCCACACAGGACCCCCACCTGGGAAGCCTACAGGACTGTGATGTCAGCGGACGCCTGCTGCTTACCTTAACGTCCCCCGTGAAGTCTGGCCACAGTCCTGGGCATCTGGGGGTTTTTGCTAGCCAAAACCCCCAGACATCCGCCGCGATCATTGGCGCTATGCCAGCATCTCAGCGCCGGCGGGGTGTCGGAGTGGCAGCATGGGCGTCTGCTGTACTGCCCCTGCTGACCACTCTTGTAGTTTTAAAAGTTTTCTGGGGCTGTCAACGCAGCCCCTCTTGAAGTGACCCGACTCAGTGCCGAGCACCTACGAAACTGAGGTGCCTTGGCTTGGCGGCGGGGTATAGGAGAGGGGCCCGATGCATCCTGGGAGCACAAGTTTAACTATTGAGGTGCCCAAGACTGACGTCATCGCCTATACCCCAAGGAGCCCTATGGACCCTGCAGTAGAAAAATATGATCCATTGTCATGTTATTGGAGTGTAACGGAAGTGTCAGTGACACACAGCCACAGCCAGAGGCCATGTTCGATGAGAAACTGCACCTGCCATAGGGCTGGTGCAAGTGTCAATAGTGCTACGATGGTGGTGTATCACAATATCACCGCATGCATAGATGCTAAAAGTGGGCATTTCAGGACTTGCACAATCAGATGCTGGCTACTGCACCAGGGGGAGGCCGATACTAGCATTTGCATATTACAGTTACTGCAACTCTGCAAGCAGACACAGCAGTGTTGTTACGAATCCCACTGCCTGCTCCATGTGCGACCCCTAGAACCTGGCTAGCGAGATCTTCTTCCAATAACAACCACCCGTTGTTCCCTTAGAACTGGGATACGTTCACCGTAACTTAGGCGGCAGCCTGGACTTATGCTCGAGGTAGTAGCGGCTCACATGGAGATACAGGGGAATTCAACAGGTAAAGAATGTATCGTTAGTACTGACACAGTTGATGATTTTAAGGATATCGATGGTAAAGATGTTGTGACAGTAGTTTGGGTTTTTGGGCAATAGCTTGGGAGTTGATGGTGTGGCAGCTGTGCCGATGGTGCAGCAATGGTGCCGATGGTGCAGCAATTATGCTGATGGTGTGGCAATGGTGACGATGGTGCGGCAATAGCCGTAGATAAACAGTCTAGGGTTAGTAAATGGCTTCTGAGAGCCGATGGTGCAGCAACTGTGCCGATGTTGCAGCGATGGTGCCGATGTTGGGGCAGTTGCCGTAGATAAGCAGTTTATGGTTTGATAATGGCTTTGAGAGCCGACGGTGCGGCAAGTGTGCCGGTGTTGCAGCGATGGTGCTGATGTTGAGGCAGTTGCCGTAGACAAGCAGTCTATGGTTTAATAATGGATTTGACAGCCGATGGTGCGGCAAGTGTGCCGATGTTGCCGATGTTTGGGCAGTTGCTGTAGATAAGCAGTCTATGGTTTAATAATGGTTGAGGGCCGATGGTGCGGCAAGTGTGCCGATGTTGGCAGCGACGGTGCCGATGTTGGGGCAATTGCCGTAGGATGAACGTTGGCAGCACGGGAGCTGCTGGATACGACTAGGAAGCTGTTAGGAGATTGGTGGTAGCACAAAAGCTACTTGGAGCGGCCTGGAAGCCATATGGTGAATGATGGCAGCACGGGAGCTGGTGGATATGGCTAGGAAGCCGTTTGGAGATTGGTGGTAGCATGGAAGCTACTTGGATCAGCTAAGAAGCCGTGTGGTGAATGATGGCAGCGCAGGAGTTGCTAGATGCGGCCAGGAAGCAGTTAGGAGATAGGTGGTAGCACGGAAGCTACTTGGAGCGGCTAGGAAGCTGTATGGTGAACGCTGGCAGCACGGGAGCTGCTGGATGCGGCTAGGAAGCCGTTTGGAGATCAGTGGTAGCACGGAAGCTACTTGGAGCGGTTAGGAAGCCGTGTGGGAGTTCAGTGAACCGGAGAACAGGAACAACCTGACTCTGCAGCCAGGCTGAGGGAACTCAGAGACACTCTATAGTCGGCACAGGTGCAATAGATCAGTGAGTATAAATAGGCTGAAGTCCCAATCAGGTTTGCACTTGTGGAAAACACATCACTTCCTGAGGCGTGCCGATCTCCTAGCAACAGGAAGAACTGGAGTAACCCCGTCCTGTCTGGGCATACGGTCAGAAAGTGTCAAGTCGTGACCGCGGCTTGTATCAAGTGTCCACCTCTAAATCAGGCCCTAAGCTTGGAAAAAAGATTCTTCAAGCAGTTGATCAATATTTTTATTTTTGAACACATGAATTGTTCTGTGCTTGATTTAACCCCTCTCCCATATTTGATGGCTTGGTACATCCCATACATACAGGGCTGCCATGGATATGTTTCACATTTCAAGTACACGCAGCGCTCAACAGTACTGCATGTATGTAATTACAGAACTAAATCATATGTTGTAAAAAGATGTATTTATTAATAAAAATTCTCAATTGGTTAATTTATCCAATATTTGTGTTAACAGTATATAATGCAAACAGATAGAAACTGTTTGACATACAGACAGAACATACTGGACTTTACAGAGGCAGGTGTGTGTGGGGTAAGTGTGACAGACTTGGACATAAGTGTATAGTGGAGGGTAAGGGTAGGAAAAAGAGATGGGTTAGGATTAGGTCCTTTTCTTGGGATGAAAAAAGAAAAGAGACAAAAAAAACAAAAAAAAAATGGGCTCAATACAGCGTTTGCTGCTGTAGTTCAATAAAGTCCAGTGTAAGTTTTAGGGGTCTATTTACTAAGCAGTGTTAGGAGACAGAGTGAAAAGTGATAAGAAGCCAGCCAATCAGCTCCCAACTGTCATCTCACAGGCTGTTTGAAAAATCACTTATCACCTTATCACTTCTCCTAACACTGCTTAGTAAATAGACCCCATAGTCTCTAATGCAATGGTCGCGTGCTGAGGCGTAATAGCTGGCACGGAGGGGATCGCTCGTCGTTTGTGATCCGGTGTTTGTGTGCAGGGGAGGCGGCTGCGCTGTTAGCGGGACTCGGCTATGTGGACCACGCAGCACTTACCCTCTCCACGTCGGGCAGACTGTTGCTGTTCCAGGGTCCACTGCTGCTGCCGGATCGTCCTGAAGTCACGTCTCCTCCCCGCTACTCTATCATGTGCCGTGTGACCTGTTCACTTGTCTGTGTCTGGGTGCAGGTCTACTTCCAGCACTTGCTCCGTAAGTGTCGCTTTCCGTGGGTGTCTCCGTACCGATGTGTTACGGGGGTGCCGGGGTCCCGGTATAGATGTCTAGTGGGGCTGTTGGTATTTCAATGCAGTAGGTAAGGTGTTTCCAACGCGTTTTGGCTTGATGCAGCCTTTTTCAAGGGTTACAGGATGTCTTTCCATCATGTGTTATAAATACTCCCTAGGTTGGGAGGTGCTTTAATTCAGTTGGTCCAATAAATCTAGTGGGTGTGGCTCAGAATGATAGACACTGCCTCTAACGGGAAACATTTGGGTAGAATAGTGAGGTAGTAACATCAATGGAAACATAAATAAGGGGAGAGATGACATTGCATGGACATCGGAAGGGGTACGACTTAAACGGAAAAATTTGGTAATTGCCAAGATGTATAGTTATGAATACAAAAATCTTAAAAAGGGGCAGTAATGAATAGGTAAATCAAAATATTAATATCCTAGATTTTTACCAATTATTTATATACAGATCTATAATATCATGTTGTGTCTGGGAAGTATTTTTAATGAAGTGAGGGATATAGGATTGTCATGGACTCTGAACAAGAGGTAAACAAATATGGATAAATGTAACAGCCTATGACTCACATTTACCCCACAGAGGGCCTGATTCAGCTTCGAACGTAACTGCTAATATGCACGCAATCGGCCGATTATTTTGTGCGTATGCACCGCGTAAACCGGCCACTGCGATCGGGCAGTGACTATGCAGACCCATCGCAGAGTGATTGACAGGAAGTACAATTTGTGGGTCCTGATGGGGGGCTAGTTGGCAAACCGCAGGCGTGCCAGTGCGTTGGAACACCGTTGCATGGGCGTGCATAAATTAGCCACTGCGATA
This sequence comes from Taudactylus pleione, assembly GCA_031769625.1. Lineage (NCBI taxonomy): Eukaryota > Metazoa > Chordata > Amphibia > Anura > Myobatrachidae > Taudactylus > Taudactylus pleione. The sequence goes on from JAUIMM010001101.1 coordinate 896,082, forward strand.
ACTTACGCAGCTTGAGGACTCATAGCGTGTAACAAGGTTAGCAATTTCTGAGCTTGTACAAGTGTGCGTGAGGTTTTGATTGTACACGATTGTACAGATGGTTTTGCAGTCTTGCTAAATATTACAGATGTGTGTAAGGTATAGTGGGCATCCTTATGTTGTGCTGCGGCAGCATAGAGATCGCAATGGATTAGCATAATATTGCAGTGAGACTGCGTGCGTAATCACTATTTCATTCGCAGTTGCGATCGGTAGTGAATCAGGCCAAGTCTGATGCAGAGCTGAACCCAAGTCAGTATTGTGGATGGATCTTGCATGTTTACACACTGTAGGCCTGATACTTTAAGGATTGTAATTGCAAAGCTGCACTCAGGCTATAGATATATGATGTATGCACGCAGGCTATAGATATATGATGTATGCACTCAGGCAGCTTTGCAATTGCAATCCTTGCAGATATGGTAATGCAGCGAAAGGCATCACGCCCCCTGTGCATTACTTAACCGAACTGCGTTGTTCAACGCAGTGTCGGTTAATCTGCGTACCATCGGCCGGCTGCTGTAGGATCCTGCAGCTGACCACCGCAGTTGAGAGGACGAGGCCAGGAAACCTCTGTCACCCGACGGAGATCCTGGCCTCTTCCCTCCCGCCCCCCCTCCCAACGGCGGCAACAAGGCACCGTTTCGGGAAACGGAGGCTGTCGCTGCCCCCTCCCCACCTCCAAACCGCAACAGATTGTCAATCACTGACAGTCTGCTGCCAGTTTGTAAGCGGACTCGCAGACCCGTTCTGCACATGTGCAGAATTGGTCTGGCGCCTGCACAGATTCCCAAACATCGGGAATCTGCGTTCAGGCCCTGTGCACGGTCCAGAGCTCTGAGTTTACAACTGCAGGAGATTCGAGTCATGTGTAACTCAGCTGCATTTCCAATTACAACTGAAGGATTGTGACTGTATGGTTGAGCATTAGAACATGGTTAAGACCAGTAATAGTGTGTTGAGAACCGTGGGCTATACAGAGTTTGCAAAACAGGGCCGGTTCTAGACATTGTGGAGCTCAGGGCGGAAGTTTCCAGTTGCAAACCCCCCCCCCCCCCCCCCCAAAAAAAAGTTTACAGATGGAGTTCCTCTGCACGCGCCTTACCGCGCTTACGGAAAGGGGGCGTGGTTGATTGCCGAGGAGGCATGTCCTTGTGGGACACCCCCAATTCATCATCCTTTATAATACATTATGCCACTCGCAGTAATGCCCTTTATAATACATTATGCCACTCGCAGTAATGCCCTTTATAATATATTATGCCACATGCAGTAATGCCCTTTATTATATATTATGCCACACGCATTAATGCCCTTTATAATACATTATGCCACATGCAGTAGTGCCCTTTATATTATGCCACACGCAGTAATGTCCTGTATAACACATTATGCCGCATGCAGTATGGCCCTGTATAACACATTATGCAGCATGCAGTATGGCCCTGTATAACACATTATGCCACACGCAGTAATGCCCTTTAGAACACATTATGCCACACGCAGTAAAGTCCTTTATAATACATTATGCCACACGCAGTAATGCCCTTTATAATACATTTTGCCACACGCAGTAATGCCCTTTAAAATACATTATGCAACACGCAGTAATGCCCTTTATAACACATTATGCCACACGCAGTAATGCCCTTTACAATTAAGCCACACAAAGTAATGCCCTTTACAATACATTATGCCACACGCATGTAATGCCCTTTATAATACATTATGCCACACACAGTAATGCCCTTTATAATACATTATGCCATAATATAGAGCAAAAAAAGTTTATATGCAAAACATTAACAAGACAGAAAGGAGCATGGGGCTATGGGCTATATATGATCACTTCTAGCATTAGCACACTGTCCCTTTTCATTGTAATGAGGGTTTCAGGATGACTGCACATAAGTAACACAACAATATGCCTGTGTCACTTACAGCATCTTATGCCCAGCCAAATGCCAGGTCTGCAGCACCCAGCCATCATGTCAGCATCATGGAAATAGAACTCTATCACAGCCAGGTGATCCTGACGTCTCTAACAGGAGATCAGGGAACAGAGGACCCCGTGGGCAGCCCATGTCTACACTCATGCAGAAAGGCAGCAAGCGGCACCCCCTGACTCGGGTCACTGTGGGCACCTGCACCCCGTGCCCAACGCACACCGCCAGCTGCTTGTCCCATACACAGCTCCCCCTGGGATGGCCGCAATCTCCGCCCTGCCTGCAGCGCTCTCCAGCTGGGCGATCACTTCACTCAAACCCAGCGCCGTCATCATGGGCTCTGCTCAATGACTGCTGCTTCTCTTGGCGGTGCTCTCTCCTCCGCGGCTGCGCCTAGCATTCTGGGACTCCCAGAATGCCACTGAGGTGCCACATCATGAACGACATTCTGGGAAAGGTGGGAGGGAGCAAGTGGCAGCTGCTGCCTGCTGTAGGCTATGACGGCGGTACAATGGCTGGTAGGGCAAGCACAGACGGGTGCTGTCTGTTTAGATGGCGCCGGCGGGGACACTGTGGCTGCACCCTTAAGATGCAGCGCCCTGGGCAAATAGCCCTGCTTGCCCGCCCCAAGAACCGCCACTGTTTGCAAATGTGTAAATATCTCTACTGCTAACAATCAGGGCTATGCAGCCAAGCATATAGGGAGAATGTGACCTCACAAATGCATACAACTCAGCATACAGGCAAATAGCTGCCTTTAGTTCCTTATACCAATGTGGGGAGTAATTGTGGCCGACTTGTATTCAACTCTGCATCAGCTCATTATCACTTCATTTCTGTGAAGACGATTTATAGCGACTTCCAAAGCCACTATAAATGGCAGCCTCAAATTTTATCTTCCATGTTTCTGTTGCTACAATTTTCAGTGTTGACTTAGGAAATCACTATAAATCATCTGGGACTTTTTCCTGTCTCTAGTTATACCCCTTTTACACCAGAGCAAAAACCTGGGTTTTTGCTGGGTCTACACAGGTCGCAGCTCAGTGTAAATGGGTCCCTGAAAAATAACCTGGGTCAAGTGACCCTGCAATCCAACCCAGGTAGCTACCAGGGTTGGACCCAGGATGGACCCGGGTAATGGTGCAGTGTAAACGGTGCAACCCGGGTTATCTGACCTGGATCATGCCTAAAATTAGCTGATTGGTTGCTGTGGAGCAGTCACCTCCCACTTTTAATGACCTCACAGGTTTAGCAGGGCAGACCTGAGTTCAGTGTGAACAGGGCTGACCTGGGAGTAACCCAGATGAAAGGTGCAGTGTAAATGGCTCTGACCTGGGTCTGACCAGGGTTGGAACCATGTCCAAAAACCCAGGTCGGACCTGGGTTTTTGGTGGAAAAGAGGTATTAGCTGACCAGGATTTAACCCATATGTCAGGGCTACCATGGAGTGATTCAAAGAAATTACATGATAAGATGAAAATTTGCTTATTTTATCTATCAGTCATCTTATCTATGACCCCCCCCACCCCCCAAGACTTCCTAGACTGTCGACCATAGGTCCAGCAGGGGTGACGTGCAAGGTCACTGAACCGCACGGGAAGGGTCCACCTACCTCCCCAGTCTCATCACCACTCATCACTGAACCCCACCCACCTGCCCAGGATCTTAACAGAGCAGCATTGTGACTACTCAATAAAAGATTTTGCCCCAAATTACTGTGTCTCGCTGGCCTCATTTTGATCCTATTTCATTCCCCTTTTCACATTACTCCAAACTACACTCCATACCCAATCACACCCTCCTTCTCACTCCCAAAACACCACCACTACCAGAAGAAACATTCTAATTAACACCACTCACAAACACACACAAGTCATCACCATCACCACTACTAGCAGGAAGAGCGCACCTTACCCCCCCTACCCCCATACGTTTTCAGTGCGGAAAGGTACTCCCACACAAAGGTGCAGCACCCCGAAACCACAACACACCACCCCCTGGTCAACGAGAGCGCAGTTCTACCGCCCATCTTCATAATTTATAATAGTTTAGAAAATTGAACCAAACATCTGTTTGTTATCGGCACAATGTTTGCGGTTACAGGTTCACCAATGTTTATAAATGTCCCTTATGCTGTCTTGACAATTTTATTATAGCAAAATACCACCTTCATCTTATTACTTTGAAACTTTAAATTATAATACTGATGAAATAATATACTGTAGAAGTGTTGCTAAAAATAACTCTCTCCATCGTTACATTTTAATAGGCCTTACATTTGTTCAAGAAATCACCATTTATCACTAAAGTCACCCTACAAAGATCTCCATCCATTCCAACACACCACCCCACATTGTCAAGCGCTAATTACATCATTAATATCCAAATGAGGGGTCTATATACTAAGCAGTGTTAGGAGACAGAGTGAAAAGTGATAAAGTGCCAGCCAATCAGCTCCCAACTGTCATTTTTTCAAACACAGCCTGTGAGATGATAGTTGGGAGCTGATTGGCTGGCACCTTATCACTTTTCACTCTGTCTCCTAACACTGCTTAGTAAATAGACCCCTAAGTATGGTATCTGATTTATAAATCAACATATAGTCAAATTTAGGAAACTATGGGCCTTATTCAGAGTTGAATGCCAATGTAATCACTTAATGCACCAGTAAAAAGTTGCTTTTTGCTACCTATTCTGAGATGGTTGCAGACGTGTAATGTGACTGACTCTGCATAGGTAGCAAAATCAACTCCCTCCTCATGCAAAGAGCAGATGCACCAGAAATATTATAGGAAATATCACTTCACTCCGAGTACAAAAGTTGCAAAAAACATTGCTGTACAGCATGTGTTGGGGATCCTCAGGCCCAGGGGCAATCATTTGGTCTGGCCCTCTGAGCTTTCTTTTTCTGCCAGCTTCATCTGGCTAGCAGGGTGCCTAGAATGGCACCCTGCAGCCAGAATCTATGCTGTAGTGCCGCCTGGAGCATCCTTAGGACAATTCAGACGATTACACCGCTGCCCTTACAGCTCCTCGGAGTATCCTCAAGATGTTCCGGGCATTGCTGTAATCACCGGCGATTGTGACCTCGTCCCCATGTGACGTCACTCAGATGGGGCATGGCCTGCACTGGCCCCGCAAATAATGTTCTATATATCAAAATGGCCCTCGGCAGAAAAAAGGTTCCCCACCCTTGCTGTACAGAATGCATGCACATTATAGAGTAAATGGCCATAGAATGCAGATAAGCATCCAAGATCAAGTGGAGCATGTGGGGTCTTAATCAAAAAAGATGCAAATATATATTTTTTTTATTTATGAACAAAACTAATAAAAATTTGGGCTGCTTTCCCCTTCCTAAAGATTTTTTGTAAAATGTGTTCAGTATACTGCAATTTTACTTTTAAATCACAGTTTCGGCACTTTAACTTCATTAGCATTAAAGGGTGTGATCATCATCATCTTGTAAATTGTATCAGGATTTGAATACCGCAAGTCCAATCCAAAAACATGTGCATATGCAACTTTTACCAGCCATCTTGGCCTAATTAAAGTCAACACACCTTAGCTGTAATTTAACTAGTCATCGACCCCTAGGAGGCACAAGTTGCCTTAAAAAAAAAAAAAAAAAACACGACATGCATGAGTAGTAAAAAAAAGTAGTTGAGGGTAAAAAAAAAAAAAAGCTGTAACCTCCAAATCTCTCTGAACAGGCTCATACTGTAGGTTGAAAATACACTTTTTATATAATGTAATTACATTTATTTATTTAGTGCGTTTACACAGCACTGTGCACATTTCGTTCATTTACTTCACACAACAAACACAAGTGTGCTCAGTTTATTCACGTCCCACATGTACATGCCCTCTTTAAGGTGCTGAATGCAGTGGAAAATATATACGAATCTTTTTCAATACATCATGTTAAATAATCCATATGAAGAAGCAGAGTTTGAGATAAATAATAGACGATTGAGCATAAAAATTCATGTTTGGGAAAAAAGTGTGTACAGAGGCCAAAAAAGCAATTAATAAATGAAAATGAATTACTGTGCAACATTTCCACTAAACCATAACAACTAAACAGACAGATTACTAACTGAAAATCAAGTGTCTTATTCCCCTTTCAGACAAAAGCAAAACCCTGGGAATTTGCCAGGGCACGGCGAGTCGACCCGGTTCCTGCTTATGTCTGAAAGGGTCTGACCTGTATTGACAGTCCGCGTCCCTGTAATTGACCAGGATTATTCCAGGAACTTGTAGCCCATGTCAGTGCCCCGGCTTACGTCTGAAAGGCATGACCCGGGTCTTGATGACCAGGTTCATGTCTACAAGGACTTTGTTGGCAGGCACAGTAGCGCTTAGAGATGGGATCATCTCCAAGCGTCCATTGTTAGATGGAAGATCTGGGTGTGGAAGACCATGAGCCAATGTGAAGGGTGATGACTTGGGAATAACCCAAGTCCATCACCCAGGTGTGAAAGCGGGTTAGAGAAATCCCAGCTTTAACCAGTGTTCAGTGTCCAGGGTCCTAGCCAGGTAAAAGCCGGGGTTTATGTCTGAAAGGGGTCTACCTAAATCGTAATTCATAATTTTAATACCCCTTTCAGACATACATCCCAGCAAATACACAGCTCTGACCCAGGTTTTTTCAACACGGTCCCAGCTGGGAAAACCCCTTTCACGCTACACCGGGTTTTTCCTGTGTTGATCCCTTTCACACATAAGCCATGTCTGCCCTGGAATTCAGTGTGAAGTAATTTAAAGGGGACTTTTATTGGCTGCCGCTGATGAGGTAACAGCCCCAGGCAGCCCCGAACATACAATCAGCTCCTCAGCGCGACCCGGATCTAAAAACCTGGGTCGCGCCATTCATACACAAGTTGGGTTGCAAGTCCTGGGAATAACACTGGCAGATTGCAGGGTCGCGTACCCGGGACTGTCATCCCAGGTCTGATCCTTTCAGACATAAGCAAGGGTAGACTTGCGGTGCCTCGGCAAATTCCCGGGTTTTTGGTTATGTCTGAAAGGGGTACAAATAGTACGCTTTCAGTAAGACAATGTAACCCATCAGAGTAGCTGGCTGCTTGACTGTTTCATATATATTTTCTTTAACAGAACAATGAAATAGCTGAAAACAGGATCTTTCTCTACATTTCTGAAAAATTGTAAGTAGTAAAGAAGGGGCAATGAAAGTTGTAAAATATCACTATGCATTGTGGTTATAGGAGTACACATACTGTAGCTGTATAGTTTAAAAAACATAATACATAGTAAGCTACAGTCGCTAAGTGTTGTGTATCATGATACTTAATGCTGGTTATTACTTTTATTGAATGAACCATGCAGGATGAATTTTGTACATTTGACATTATTCTCCATACAGTTTTCCACAGGAATAAAAATTGGAAAGTTGAAGAGCCTTTGTCACTTCGGTTTCCCTTGTAACACATGGCAAAAGAACAGTCAATTGATTTCTATAGGAAAAAGACCCTTGATTTTGTTTATTCAGGAACCTTAACGGTCTTTAGCCTGGCATGAATTTTGACATGTGTGGTGAGATGAGCCTTACGAGTAAAACATTTGCCACATTCAGAGCATGCGTAGGGCCTCTCTCCAGTGTGTGTTGTCTGGTGCCGGACAAGGTCCCTATTGAGGGCAAATCTTTTATCGCACTTGTTGCATGCGTACGGTCTCTCTCCAGTGTGTGATCTCTGGTGAACATTAAGATTGGAGTAACAAGTGAATCCTTTCCCACAGACAGTGCAAACAAAAGCCCAGTCGCCTGTATGCGCTGCCTTATGTTTTACGAGCCTAGAATTATCAGCAAAGCTCTTACCACATTCTTCACATGTGAAAGGCTTCTCTCCTGTGTGAGACCTCTTGTGTATGACCAGAGCAGATGTACATGAAAAAGTCTTCCCACATTCGACACATATATATGGCTTCTCGCCTGTGTGTGTCCTGTTATGTATAAACAGCGAGGAGTTGCTGGTGAAACTTTTCCCGCATTCCCAGCAGACGTAAGGCCTTTCTCCTGTGTGGATCCTGATGTGAGTAGACAGAGTAGCACTGCTAGTGAAGCTCTTCCCACAATGCGTGCAAGTATATGGTCGCTCTCCTGTGTGGATCCTCTCGTGTATGACTAGAGATGACTTTCTGGCAAAACTTTTTCCACAGTTGTTACAAGAGAAAGGTCGTTCCCCAGTATGGGATCTCTGATGTATAATGAGATGTGAACTTGAGATACAACTCCGACCACATTCGGTGCATATGTAAGTTTTTTGTACTTTATAGGGCGTATAACGGATTGTTAACTTTGAGAGCTCTAAAGAATCTTTGTTATGTTTCCTGCATTTATATTTAGACTCCACTGTGGATTTGCGCAGACGAAGATTGCTGCTGTTCCTCTTCTCATCATCTTCATTTTGGCTTTCTGTACTTTCCTCTGGAGAACTCATGTTCTCAGCTGTGTTTTCTAGATCCTTAGTGCCTGTAAAACTTACAGTGATATTTTTTTGTTTGCTGGGTTTCTGCCACCTTCGTTTTCGATGTGAATGCTGAGGCTTATCTTTCTTCCCTTCTTCTTCCAAGCTGGGTGAGGCACCTGGACAGGCAGATTCTGCTGGAAAAAAAGGAAAGTATGGTAGTGAAGTTTTAAAAAAAAAAAAAAAAAAAAAAAAAAAAAAAAAAAAAAAAAAAAAAAAATGCTACTGAATGAATGGTTTTAGAGCAATCAATCTGTACATTAGTAGAAGAAAACAAAAACCAATTCAAGGTTGGGAAAATGTGTTATTGTAGTATAAATATGATGGAAGAAAAAAGCTCTCTGAATTATTATTATTTTTCTTTACTCTTGTTTTCATAGAGCTTTGGTAAGCACAATATAACCAATAGAAAGCAGTGGATTGCTTGTAAGCTCTTCAGGCTAGGGCCATCTTTCTTGGTGCCATCCTGCCTCACACTTTTTTTTTTATCTACCTGGGCACCAATGTCAGACACCTCCTCTCTGGTCTCTTAGTCTGTGCCTAAAGCGTCTCTGGCACGGTTTGCTTTTCCCATGATTTTGGGCATTGGCTTGGTTCACACCAGTAATCTTATCTGTTTTGTCCACGTCCCTCCTCTGAGTTCCATCTGTGATATGCAACTCATTGAGGTTTGTTACTGTATAATGTTTTGTTCTACTCTGTGTCCTTTGTGGTGCAGAATAAATAAATGATAATGAAATGGAAAGCATCGCAATGAATTTACATTAGCTAAATATGGTGGGATGAGATTCATAAAAGGAGTTCCAGTGCAGCAAACTGCACAGTTACCTTGCTCATCTACATTTTTCAGACTTTTCTAGTTTTTTGTTCAGGGTCATAGGGCTGAGTACAAAAATCAACGAGCCTGGGACGAGATCAGCTGCTGTTGCCGGCATTTCATAAGATAAGTACAGTATAAAAACAAAATTTTTGCAATTATTTCTTTTTGCTATCAAATAAATTAACGAAGAAAAAAGTGTTATAACTTGTTAATTTCTGTTTTCTATGCATGATGGACATAAATGGCTATATATATATATATATATATATATATATATATATATATATATATATATATATATATATATATATATATAAAAAAACACATTCTGGGGCTGATTCTAAGTTGTGGACAGCTCTCCCGATATCTAGTGTCTGCACATACAGCATGCCAGAGCCTGCATATGCAACTTTGTGCAACTACGAGCGATTCAATCATATGCATCTCAGCCGCATCTCCACTTGCAACTAAATGTGCGTAATTGGGCAGTTAATGGTGGCATTCGCACATAGGTGTGCCGTGGGTGTAGATGTAATTGCAGGCTATTCAGAGTAAAACATACCCAGAAATCACTTTAATTTCAGAGTGAACTCTTGCACCAAGGACAGGGCATCTGCCACTATGCACCATAAGTGATGATGGCTAGACAGTGTGAATACATACAAGTGTTTTATGAAACTAACATCTGGTTAAACATTACACAGCCAGAGTACCAGAGCTGTTGTAGAGTCTTGGTTCATGTTTGCTGATGTGTACCATAATTATTAAGATACTGTACTAAGTACATTGATTTATGTATGTTTGCTCACTTCCCAATAGTCTTAATATATAGACTTGCCGTTCAGTCATCATGTCAGGCAGCCAGACGTTTCTTACTACAGTCATGTAAGGAGCTGTGCTGCACACATTAATGATGAAGACCCAAGGGAAAGAATAGGATAATCTCCAAATGTGTTTTGATAGACAGTAGGCATTGTGCTGCAAACAAAAATCATACAATGCATCACTTTATGGGGGAGATGTTCCAAACCTTCTAAAGAAGACAAGTGGAGAAGTTGCCATAGCAACCGGTCAGCTTCTAGCTACAGGTTGAGTCTCCCATATCCACAATGCTTGGGACCAGGGATATTTTGGATATCGGAATATTCCGTATTGGGAATGGGACCCAAATCTAAGCACAGAATGCATTTATGTTTTATATACACCTTATACACACAGACTGCAGGTCATTTTATACCATATTTTTTTTTATAATTTTGTATCTTAAACAAAGTTTATGTACATTGAACCATCAAAATGCAAAGGTTTCACTTTCTCAGTCAAGCTCAAGAAATTCCGTATTTCGGAATATTTGGATATGGGAGACTCAACCTGTATAATTTTATAGATTGCATGAGATAACTGATAGCAAGAAGCTGATTGGTTGCTATGGCGATTGTCTTCTTTAGAAGACAGTATGGCCCCTTAAGGTTATCATATTGGTAGCAACACTGTCGACCATTTTAAATGGATGAAAACAACTTACATCAGACATTATTTTAAGTGGCTTCAAATATTCCAAAATTCTAATGAAGCATTCCGTGAGTGCATGGCATAATTACTGACCAATTATATTACATATAATTATATTACATGTTTACTTGCATAACCAAGAATATGAATTGGAGAATAATTTCTAAAGCCAAGTACACACTATTCATTGATCAGGTCCTATTATTGTACAGTGTGTACACAGCACCCAGGGCCAATTATTGTTTAAAAAATTACCAGATCTGATCTGACCCTGCTGCACAACATGTGTTGGAAATGATGTAGCGTGTACATGATCTGTCTGACATAGGGCCTGATTCAGAAGTGGAAGCAAAGCCGATATTTACGCAGATTGAGCGATTGTTTGCCATAGTGTATGCGGGTAAGCCGCACTGTGTACGCAAACCGATTGATTTGCGAGTACGCTCGCACAGATGATTCATTTGCAAAGTGAGTGACAGCTAGGGGAAATAATGGGGTCATTAGAAAAACACAGGTGTGTCTGATTGTTTAAACACTGTTTTCTGGGCATCCACAAAGTAGCCACTGTGTTCTTGCTAGCAGTAGGAGAGCCCTCTGCGTGTCTGGAGACCCGCTGTGTCTGAGAGAGCTGAGACTTACTGAGAAGGCTGATGGCTGCCTGATCTGTGTTCCATGTATTTGATTTTGTCTGTAAGATACTTTCAGTGGGTGTCTAAGCATGGGACGGCGAGTGAGTCATTAGCATATTTTCGCAATTGCGATCCGTGCAAAATCGCAGCTGTGATGGCATTTGCCTCCACATTTGAATTAGGCCCATAGTTAATTTAAAAATGTGACCTTTGTTGATCTGTAGGACATAAATTATTCAGATATGAAAAGAAAATTCAGCAGTGTGTACAATGGACCTCGGATTGTTACATCTCCCAGAAATAAATAAATACAATTGTGAATCATTTCTCATATCTATTAGGTGTGTACCTAGCTTAAGGCTCTCAATTCAAAGTCCAATTTCATATTGTCATAAATAAATTCAGGGTTGTGCCAAGTGATCTCATTACAGCACATCACCCTCATGTTATCTTACTGTGTCATTTCCTTGTGACCATTTATTTCTGCTTCACATTTTCTGTGTTATCTGACTTCTTCCATTGTTTTATGGAACTATCAGCTATAGAGCATGGGAGAAAAGTTCACTGGTCAAATACATATATTTATTTTATAGACTTATCACTCTTAAAACTATTTTGACAGACACAGTTTGAGAATAATTACGTCATTGGAAAATCTCTTTGCCTCTATGTGCCTAATAGGTGAGCTTGGATATAACAGGATACTGTTGTAGCACAGATACATATTTTTATTATGCTAGGGCAGTGTTTGACAAATTCTTATATAGGTTATAAAAAAGTGATGATATTAGACAGTATAGCATCTAAGTTCCCCACTTTTATACCAACTGTGCAGTTACCGGTCAGACATGTGTTTTTGAGAGGTCCAATGGTTCACACACCTAATGAGATTGCTTACATGCTACTACTATATACCCGTCACTCACAGTGGAAACAGCACCAATATCCATGGGAAAATAATCTTAGGGCCATATTCAACCCTCTGCGATGTACAGCCTTGATGTTCGGTTATGCACAACGCAATAATATACCTCAACATTGCCTAACATCCTGTGCACTTCTATGGGGCATAAGGAAAAATGTAACTTGTTGTCGAAAGTGACTTCCTGCTGCCACTTCGTGGACATTGGCTGCAATAAACCTCTATGAATTCAGTAAGCACCAGCAAAAAATCACACTTTTGTGAATATGTAAGCTGCATTCACACAGTATTTCACTAAAATACATATGGACTCCACTTCTGTATGCACTTTAAGTTGATTATAATCTTACATATTTCACCGGTGTCAAATCCACTATAGCTCTACAATAGTCAACTACAGTCCATTAAATTTAGATATTGTATCTTACTATATAATGAATGTATTGTGGATCTGTGTATTTAACCATTTATTTATTCCCCTTTCAGACATAAACCCAGTATTAAAAGGGTATGGGAAGAGGAACCATTGCACAGGAGTATAAATAATAGGTGTACTAATAACGGAAAAGGTTTAAGATAAGCAGGGGGTGCTCCCTGAAGTAATGTATAGTAGAAACAAAAAAGAGAAAAAAGGACTTCATACATGAGGCACACCCCAGACAAAGAATATGGAAAGAATTGGTGTAGGATTGCTAAATGAGTGAAATAAAACGAATATCTTTATTGAATAATTCTAAAATAGAAAACTACCCCTAAACCAAAGCACAAAATATCAATTGACATAACTACATAGCAAAACGACAAAAACAGTTATCAAAAATTATTCAAAATTAGTAACACTGCAAGTCTAATTCCATAGGTGTATGGACAGAGGCTAAGAGTAGGTATTCATGTACATCAAAGCATTGATTTAATGAAAAAAGATATATATATATATAGGAATAATATCTAGGTAGTCGAATACCTTTCAGACACCCTCTGTAGTATTAATCGCAGGGACCATATAGCAGTAATTCAATAGACTATTAATGTGCCACACCTGGCAATGAAGCTTACAGAAAATAGGATATACATTTATTTATACATATATATATACATATATATATATATATATATATATATATATATATATATATATATATATATATAGTGTTTAAAGAGGATAAATCCTCATCACTGGGCGAAAAATAAGACAAAGACTAAACATACATAACCAGACAAAATGACATATATAACATAGTTAAAAAGCTGCACACCACACCCCAAATTGAACCAGAGTTAATGCTGGAGTGTAATAAAGAGGCGTCCCTCTATTCAATATAGGAGAGTGTATAATAATCAAACAGGATAAATATCTAAATAGATATGAAAGACAGGATAAGTACTCTTACTGGCCAGACTCTGCTGTTCCACGTCATGAGATTCAGAGGACGAGGAATGAGTATCACTGTCTCATGGCACTCATAGAAACAGTGCAGCCTGCTTCTGCTGTTAGTGCCACAATCAATGTAGTGTCCCTGTTGCTCAAGGCAGCGCAGGGACCCACATGGCGGGCAACTAATGAGAGAGCAGGGAAAAAGATAAAAGGTAGTACCTGACACAGACACTCTCCAAGGGGTGTGGGGTGAAGGGGTCCTCAGTGCGCACTGGGATCCCCCAGCTGGTGAGCAGACGCGCATTTCGCCGGGAGCGGGCTTTCTCAAGGAAGCTGTCTCCGTCACTGCTGTTGGCCGGATGTAAATACTAGCGGCGGTCACATGATTGGACCAGTCATATGATCGACATATAGGCAGGAGCCAATAGGAGTAAGGAAAAACCGGAGGGGGGCGGGTTGAAGTACCGTCCTCTTTGTAGTCATGGCAACTATACACCAAGAACCGGATGTAAACAAAACCCACAAACGGTTGATTTAAACAAGTCATATATTGTAAATACTTGCGGCGGTCACATAATTGGACCAGTCATAAGATTGACATATTAGCAGAAGCCAATAGGAATAAAGCAAAACCGGAGGGGGGCGGGGTAAAGTACCGTCCTTATTGTAGTCATAGCAACTATACACCAAGAGCCAGATGTAAACAATACCTAAAAACGATGGTTAAACAAGTCATATAATTGATATGGACGTGGGAGCCATACACTAGATTAAAAGGGGGGCAGAAAGAAATGTCGTCCTTATGGTAACTACGGAACTGTATCACAATACATAGATAAGTCATGTAATTGTCAAGGAAGTAAGAGCCATACATTAAATCAGAGGAGGCAGAATAAAATGTCATCCTCATGGTAACCACGGGAGCTATTATATCATGGTACATTGTCTATATAAATAGTATAGAGACAGTCAATTTGTCAAATACAAACTATAATATAATATATAGACAATATATAGTCAGGCTGTTTGCTTGTGATTTGTCAAATTAACCACTAAAATAGAGGCAAACAAACATTATCATCTGTACAGAAGGACAGGAGCCAATGTCATTACCATGATGTCCACAAAAAACAGGGTCAAATGTATATCGCTATATAGTGAATATTGAATACAGCTAGGAGTACAAAAATAAAACCATTGATCCATAAAACAATGGTATAAACATAATCAGACAAATGCACCTAAATGTTATGATTCTAGATAGGTAATATATAAATATAGCAACGAAGTCCCGAAGTTCATTATTTCGTACAGGTAATGCACAATGTAGCAATACATCAAAAGCGCTATATGCATTACTGATCTATAAAAGTATTGAAATGGGCAAACAACAAAAGATATACAGAGATTAAACATATATAAGACAAAGAACAAAAGAAAAGCGAAAAAAGCCATTCGAATTGATAACAAGGAATAAATAAGTATTGGCTAAGTGAGATAAAGATATAGCTATGAAGTGAATAAGGTAGAATAAATAAATAATTGATATCTTTTGTTCTTTGCCCATTTCAATACTTTTATAGATCAGTAATGCATATAGCGCTTTTGATGTATTGCTACATTGTGCATTACCTGTACGAAATAATGAACTTCGGGACTTCGTTGCTATATTTATATATTACCTATCTAGAATCATAACATTTAGGTGCATTTGTCTGATTATGTTTATACCATTGTTTTATGGATCAATGGTTTTATTTTTGTACTCCTAGCTGTATTCAATATTCACTATATAGCGATATACATTTGACCCTGTTTTTTGTGGACATCATGGTAATGACATTGGCTCCTGTCCTTCTGTACAGATGATAATGTTTGTTTGCCTCTATTTTAGTGGTTAATTTGACAAATCACAAGCAAACAGCCTGACTATATATTGTCTATATATTATATTATAGTTTGTATTTGACAAATTGACTGTCTCTATACTATTTATATAGACAATGTACCATGATATAATAGCTCCCGTGGTTACCATGAGGATGACATTTTATTCTGCCTCCTCTGATTTAATGTATGGCTCTTACTTCCTTGACAATTACATGACTTATCTATGTATTGTGATACAGTTCCGTAGTTACCATAAGGACGACATTTCTTTCTGCCCCCCTTTTGATCTAGTGTATGGCTCCCACGTCCATATCAATTATATGACTTGTTTAACCATCGTTTTTAGGTATTGTTTACATCTGGCTCTTGGTGTATAGTTGCTATGACTACAATAAGGACGGTACTTTACCCCGCCCCCCTCCGGTTTTGCTTTATTCCTATTGGCTGCAGCTAATATGTCAATCTTATGACTGGTCCAATTATGTGACCGCCGCAAGTATTTACAATATATGACTTGTTTAAATCAACCGTTTGTGGGTTTTGTTTACATCCGGTTCTTGGTGTAGAGTTGCCATGACTACAAAGAGGACGGTACTTCAACCCGCCCCCCTCCGGTTTTTCCTTACTCCTATTGGCTCCTGCCTATATGTCGATCATATGACTGGTCCAATCATGTGACCGCCGCTAGTATTTACATCCGGCCAACAGCAATGACGGAGACAGCTTCCTTGAGAAAACCTGCTCCCGGCGAAACGCGCGTCGGCTCACCAGCTGGGGGATCCCAGTGCGCACTGAGGACCCCTTCACCCCACACCCCTTGGAGAGTGTCTGTGTCAGGTACTACCTTTATCTTTTTCCCTGCTCTCTCATTAGTTGCCCGCCATGTGGGTCCCTGCGCTGCCTTGAGCAACAGGGACACTACATTGATTGTGGCACTAACAGCAGAAGCAGGCTGCACTGTTTCTATGAGAGCCATGAGACAGTGATACTCATTCCTCGTCCTCTGAATCTCATGACGTGGAACAGCGGAGTCTGGCCAGTAAGAGTACTTATCCTGTCTTTCATATCTATTTAGATATTTATCCTGTTTGATTATTGTACACTCTCCTATATTGAATAGAGGGACGCCTTTATTACACTCCAGCATTAACTCTGGTTCAATTTGGGGTGTGGTGTGCAGCTTTTTAACTATGTTATATATGTCATTTTGTCTGGTTATGTATGTTTAGTCTTTGTCTTATTTTTCGCCCAGTGATGAGGATTTATCCTCTTTAAACACATATATATATATATATATATATATATATGTATAAATAAATGTATATCCTATTTTCTGTAAGCTTTATTGCCAGGTGTGGCACATTAATAGTCTATTGAATTACTGCTATATGGTCCCTGCGATTAATACTACAGAGGGTGTCTGAAAGGTATTCGACTACCTAGATATTATTCCAATATATATATATATATATATATATATATATATATATATCTTTTTTCATTAAATCAATGCTTTGATGTACATGAATACCTACTCTTAGCCTCTGTCCATACACCTATGGAATTAGACTTACAGTGTTACTAATTTTGAGACATAAACCCGGCTCAGACCCTGGACACAGGTTGAAGCCAAGGTTTCAGTACTTCGCCCCTCTCACACCTTGGTGATGGACCCGGGTTATTGCCAGGTTGTCACCCTTCACACCTGATCTGGGTCTTCCAGTGACCCGGGCCTTTTGTCTAACAATGAATATTTGGAGATGATGTAATCTCCAAGCACTACTGTGCCCGCCAATCAAGTCCTTTTACGCATGACCCATGTTATCAAGACCCGGGCCATGCCTTTCAGATATAAGCCGGGGCACTGACATGGGTTAAAAGTTACGGTAATAACCCTGGTCGATTGCAGGGTCACGGACCTGGGACTGTCAATTCGGGTCAGACCCTTTCAGACATAAGCAGGACCAGAGTCAACTTGCCATGCCCTGGCAAATTCATGGGTTTTTACTTATATCTGAAAGGGGTATTATTCACCAAATGCGGTTTTATGGATGCCCTGTGGTGAATGTTTATTTTGTACTTGTATTTTAGGTGCACGCAGGAGACCAGAGGGAGACGGGCAAGTGCATCCAGGAGACCAGAGGGAGACATGCAGGTACACGCAGGAGACATGCAGGTATTACCAGGAGACTAGAGTGAGATGTGCAGGTGCACGCAGGAGGACTGAAGAATACGTGCAGGTGCATGGAGGATACCAGGGGGAGACATGCAGGAAATTCAATAGACCAGAGGGAGAAGTGCAGGTGCACGTAGAAGACCAATAGGCAGATGTGCTGGTGCACGCAGGAGACGTGCAGGTACACATAGGAGACCAGAAGGGAGACGGGGAAGTGCACCCTGCAGACCAGAAGGGAGACGGGGAAGTGCACCCTGCAGACCAGAAGGGAGACGGGGAAGTGCACCCTGCAGACCAGAAGGGAGACGAGGAAGTGCACCCTGCAGACCAGAAGGGAGACGGGGAAGTGCACCCTGCAGACCAGAAGGGAGACGGGGAAGTGCACCCTGCAGACCAGAAGGGAGACGGGGAAGTGCACCCTGCGGACCAGAAGGGAGACGGGGAAGTGCACCCTGCAGACCAGAAGGGAGACGGGGAAGTGCACCCAGGAGACCAGAGGGAGACAAGCAGGTGCTTCCAGGAGACCAGAGGGAGACTGGCAGGTGCACCCAGGAGATCAGAGGGAAACAGGCAGAAGCACGCAGGAGACTAGAGGGAGACATGCAGGTACACCCAGGAGACCAGAGGGAGACGGGCAGGTACATGCAGGAGACCAGGGCCAGATGTGCAGGTAGGTACACTCAGGAGCCCAGAGGGAGATGTGCAGGTACACACAGGAAACCAGGGGAAGACATGTAGGTCCCTGCAGGAGACCAGGAGGATATGTGCACTGTAGCACTAAGTATTGAAATGAGGACTCCAGACAGGCAAGTGCTTGGTAAAGCAGTGTCTTTTTAATGGTAGCAGACACTGCACCTTAGTGTACGTGGGCAGGTCTTGTTTTTCTCTCCCTTGGCGGGAGCTTATCCCACCAGAATGTGGGAAACTCAGGTGAGAGATAACCCCTCTCACCACAGCACGTACACGCAGAAGACCAGGGGGAGACATGCAGGTACACACAGAAGACTAGGAGAAGATGTGCAAGTACACGTAGGAGACCAGAGGGAGACGTGCAGGTACACACAGGAAAGCAGAGGAAGGAAGATGGAACACGAAGGAGACCAGAGGGAGAGGGATGGAACATGCAGGGGACCAGAGGGAGTGGGATGGAACACACAGGAGACTACACAGAGGTGGAAGGAGCACCAAGGGGAAGGAACAAAGGGCAAACAAGAGGGAAAGGTGAAGTGTATTGATAGGAGATATACAAGTTAAGCTATACTAACTGTACGGTGCCATACCAGAAAATCTAATTTCACACATATAGTCAGAGAGAAACACATTCATTATAAGTAATGTCCTTCCCTTTCAAAAAACAAAGCACAGACTGACAAGGATTATAATGGCAGCTACCAGTAGGCAAATGCTGAGAGTGTAGAGATCTTTAAGTTATAGTATGTTTTTTTATTTGGTTTATCACCAGAGTATTAGATATTAACAGGTGTGAGAACATAATAATAGAATTTTGGATCTGAATTTTCTTCTAGATTAACAAGAAAAACACATGTTGGGTGTAAGACTTTTTGGCACTGTACAAGTGCACGCACCAGCAGGAACAGTTCAAAGTACACTTGTATATACTTCATACGTTAAGCTTAAACAGGACTCGCATCCACACTATTGGAATGGAGTCTTGCTGAATGCATGGAAACAGCAAGCCCTTAAGTATGCACAATTTAATAGGGGTATACACTGACATAAGAACTATTATAGTAGACACCCTTCTAGAACAAGCCTAAACCAATTTTACCAATTACAGATGTGTCCTCATACACTATTGCCGCAGTCACACCAAACATTCCTTCTCGGTGCTCCAGGTACTTGAATGTGTATCTTAGTCGCAATACGATGCCACAAAACAGTTTAGCGAGACTGCACTGATTAATTTGATATGAGATACTTGTATATCTAAGTGCAAAGGAGTCTGAATCTGTATATCAAGTGCTACAATGCAGCAGCCGCAGCTTTTCTTCACACCAAGTTCCCTGTACAGATTCAGGCTCAGTCGCACACAAATACAACAATATACAAGTGTCGCATTTCAAATTAATCAGTGAATTGGGTTTTGTCGCATCGTGTTGCAACTGAGACGCACATTCAAGTGAAAAAGACGCTACACAACTTGATGCAATTCACTTGTACCAGGCGTCTCGTGCCGCATGGCTTATTGAGGCTAGGTGTATGAGGAAATATCTGGAACTCTTGAACCATCTAGCGGTGTATATGAATAATATCGCACAGAGAAGACAAACTACAGGAAAAATATTTTTATAGAAACAGAACAAACTCTGACATGGCCATTCAGATGAAGGGAGAAAATCACTGAAGTGTTTAGTACTGAAACAATATACAAATATATAATACAAAATAATCCCTCTTTTCCCCCCCAAAAAAACAGTAAAACATTATAGTTTCCCGCCTTTTCCAGCAGGTGAAGCGGACACTCCCCCCCTTGTACGTAAAGTACTCTTGCGCAAGTTACTCGTCCCTCCTTCATCTGCAGGGGGAATTGGCTGCTGGTGATGAGAATTTGTCTCCAAGGAAGACTCCATTGCAAGTCTTTTAGCTGCTATATCATTGGCTTCCATGAGAAGCTTAAGTTTATTAGTTCGGTAAGAGGCCGTCTCTTCCCTGTAACGGGCTGTTTCTTCTCTTGCCTTTTCTTGGTTAGTAGCTATAAGGTCTAGCATGTGATTCATGGCAACTACCTCAGCGTGTAAGCGCTGCACGCTACTGCCAAAATCTTCAAATATTTTCCCTCGGCAATTCAGGCACTCTTCAGATTTCATTACATTGTTAAACATGCCTTCATTCTCTGTTTTTTTGGAATCCATTTCATCCAGTACAACTGAATGTGGCTGAATATTCTCTGTATCTGACATGACTACAATATCCTGAGGGTCCACGGTAGTCACAATGATTTCTTGATTATCCTCTAGAAAGTAACACAGAAGGCAGTTAAGTAACGCATGCAGCAGCAAGCAACTGTTACATCTTGATGCAAAACTGTATTTAAAGTTGTATAATTACCAGAAGATGTAGACACAGAGTCGCTATCAGCAGCATGCTCAGGAGAAACCCCGAACCCCATCAAATCTTGAAACATTTCTTTAAAAAAAAAATAAAAAAAATGATAAAACCAAATATATATGACTGTCATTGTCACCATTTAATGCATTTATCAGTGTCATTCTATCATGGATGTACTATTTATTAACATGACTATTTCAAGCATTTTAATGAATTTATACCTGTACAACTAGTCACAGAAAGAGGATCATAAATTGTTTATGAATATATTAGGCAACAGTCAACTTAACAAGGCTGTATAGGCACCTGCCCAAACATCTACATGCCTGAAGACCAGGTTGTATGTACTATTGGGTGTTCTACTGGGTCTGAAGCTTTTCTGCTAAATTCTTTATCAAGTTGCAAAAGTCAACTAAATAATGAAGTAAATATAATTTTGTTATCTACAAAAAATAGTCTACAAAATAAAAACGCTATTTTAGGGGTGGCAAATGGGATACATATTAATGTCAAAATTTAAATATACAATTTTATTTGTTATAGAAAACAGGAGGCATGGGGATATGATTCTTCTGGGGCTTGTGCTAACATAAGAAATTAAGCCACCATAAGTGGCTCAACCTGGATCCAGTCAATAAATGGGCACACGCAATATTACATTGTGATATTTGCAAGGGTTAATAATAAAGTATATGCCAACACTTAGGCAAGCTTTGAATTATAGCCTTTACTTCATGCCACTTTAAAAATCATTTAGTCAGTGGAGCAGGATGTGATCAATGCACAAATTAAGGACTACAATACTGACATGACATTAGAAAGACTACACAAAATAGGGACATTGATATAAAACATTATATAGTTGACCCCACACCTACACACATTAGGGACGCTTTATGAGTAGGCCTACTCATGAGAACGCAGTCAATGGGGAAGAATTAATGACTTGTGGTGTTGTGTCGCAGGTAATTTCAGCTCGAACCTCAGGAGGGTGCTGGCAGAATTCAGCATTAACTGCTGCCTCAGGTCAAGGATCTCTAATAGAATAGGCACTCTACCCACGAGATCAGACCGAACAACACGACCTGCAGGTAATTGAATCTGCCCCAATTAATTCACTAAGAAATAATCACTGGAGCATAGGGCAATTGATGAATAATGATTCAACCATCAACATGTATGTAGGTGGCAGGTACACTGTAACTGTCAGCCACAAACACATGATGGAGATGCAGCGTACGCATATATATGAAATTGTGATTGGCTGGCAAAATATGCACCTTGGCCAATATCATTTGAAAGAAATTATGGCTTAAGAAAGTCACAGCCAAATATAGGAACATGTATAAAGAGAAAATGAAGTGTAAGACTACAGCAGTCTTGTGTTCCTACCAGAGTATTAGCACTGATAATTACCAGAGGGTGTATTACCTGAGGATAGGCCGGTGTCTATGTAGCCTTTGAACTTGATGGAATCTGTTACTTCTGTGCTCAAAATTTTCCTGAGCTCTTCCTCGTAGTCGGAAAGCTCCACGTCCATTGAAGGCTCGTCCCCATTTTCCTTCTTGTGTTTTTCTGCTTCAGCCAATTTTTTCTTAACGTGCCTCTTGATATCATGATACCTCTTCTTGCAGACGTCTACGCTGCGTACATGCAGGCCGACGCTGTTCACTGCATCGGTAATACTAATCCACAGAGCCTTCTTCCTTGATTTGGGCACTTTTACAGCCTTCTGGCCAATGATCTGATGATAGTACTCCACAACCTTTGAGATAAGGATGCTGTTTTCTTGATAGGAGAATCTAGTTGCTCTTCCTGACTGAGCAGAACAATTATCTCCCTGTGCTTTGTTAGGACCCTCATATGAGTGCCCAGCAGAGACGACATCTCCAATATTCTGCATTTTCATGTATTTGTTATTAAAGTATAAAAAAAAAAAAATAGGAAATGAAAAATACAAAACAAAACCTGTCAGTCTGCTGCCTGGATGTTTTTCTTCGATAATGTGAATTTTAGTGGGTGCTGGTGCATGAGAAGTGTTCTGAAAGCAGTACTTGAAAACACAAAGCTGGAAAAAACAAACAAAAAATAATCACAGGCTCAATTTTAAACCTGCGATTTTGTTTCCTCGATTTAACAGTTTAATGTGAATTAAAAGAATATAACAAAATTCAATATATCTTTTCATTGGCATTTGATAATTACTTTGCTGAAGTTATTGCTGGTATTATTTTAAAACCTACCACATGCGGCAGTGTTTATTTGGTTGACTACTTGGCTGAGAGAGTACAGTAGCTGTTCCCATTTATGTACAGTAATAAGGTATTATCAAAGGCATAACTGATACCAATATGTTGTCTGACATTTGTATGTAAGCATTATGGGGCCAAACTTCACTTTTTTTAAAACCTTTGGAAGAACCAAGTGAATTACTTTTGGGAACGTGAATAAAGCAGACTAATAAAGAGCTGTGGGGCACAAGCATGGACAAGATTGTTAGTAACTTTGAAGATCATTGAAACAATGCTTCATTCCTGCTGAAAAGTGATGAAATGAAGAGCTATTGTCACATGTATACCGGCTTGTCTTTACTAGGTCGTAGAATAAACCAAATAAACTGTGAATAGAGACAACTAATTACTTATTCTCCAAGATATTTTAAAAAGGGCCTGGACAGATTTGTTGGTATCCCACAGAAAAGATAATAAATAATTGGCTTATAGTGATTTCAAACAAATTGCTTTCTTGAATTAGCACTATAAAAAAAAAACTATTGATCTAGGCGCTTATGTACCACATCAATTACTTTTCTATAGTCCCTATACAAAATTAGTTGGTATATTTTATATATATTAAATTGAAGCTGCATGTCCTCAACTATGGGATTTGTGAATACCCATTGCCTAAACTAAACGAACAATATATTAAAAGGTCCGCGTTAATAAAAAAAAATCTATCAATTGTGAAATGACAGAAAATTAGATATAGTAATCAAGGCTCCGTTGATCATAATGTAAATTTTTTTATTTACTCACAATTAGTCAATATAGCATATAGATCTTTCACGCTGTATGCAAATATACATTCAATATACAATAAAAACCATAAAAAATATATATTTTTCAAATAAGTAATGAAAACTATACAAACATTACAATATAATAATAATAATTATAATTTTCTTGAATTAGCATCACACGTGTTCAATCTTCTAATCAGACATTCAAACTATTTAAAAGAAGAAAAGTAGCGACTCAGCTGTTTGGTATCATTGTGTGCACCACACTTCATGAACATCTAGCCTCAATATCAGCAAAAGTTGTAGAACTTTGAAAGTCAGTAAATTAACGTAATGGCAAATTAGGCCATTTTAATAAAAATTTTGCAATATTGTGCCAAAAGTACCAATAGGAACTGGTTTCATATTAGCTTTGCAAAGCCTTATGTAAGAGGAAAAATGAAAGGAAGGGTATGACAGATGCTGCAGACCAGCCCAAATTTCTCCGTTGCTACCTATAGTAACATTCACATACAGTACTATGCACGCTCATGATTTTCCAACATTAAGAAGGTTCTGATATTTTCTGTGTTATTTACAATATATTAAATACTGTATGAAGAGAATGCGCACACAGACTATTCAATACTTGTATCTAACTCAGAGTTCTTGTAAAGTGGACCGGTAACTTTTGGGCCGTTCCGTGTCAAATCAACACACTTTTTGTTAAAATGTTACCTCACTAGCTCAGATTTTGTTCAGATTTGGTATATGGAGAGTATATATTTAGTCTATTTAGTCAAAGAAAAATACAAAATGCAAAGTTTTCAAAAATCTGTCAAACGCACAAGCATAGTTTCAAGTTGCCATAGTTGCTCTGCTTATTAGGCTAGAGACATGGGAGTGGAGTCATTTTACTGTGTTTTTATGCCCTTTCCTATTATATACAACACTTTGCGAGGAAAAGCTTTTTCCAAATTCAAACTGAAATTTTTTAACATGATTATCTCAAAAAGTGCGTCGAGAAAAAAAAAAAAAAGTTAAAAAAATTTCTAGAAATAGTCTATACTAATGTTAAATGTTTTTCAAAATTTAAAAGTGGAAGGATAATGGGTTCATAGTTAAAAATAATTTTAAACAGGAGTAGGCACTATGTTTGAAAAAAATCAGGGCCTACTTTTAAATCCAATTATATGATGGAACAACTAAAATTAGCCTAACACTCAATATTTGAATTAATGTAAATTCTCTTAATTACTTTTTGTCAATATCTACATGTGAGAATATATAATATAGATATTATATATTCTCACATTGTCGAAAAATAATTGAGAATTTACAAAAATTCAAATATTGTAGGCCTAATTATAAAAG
Organism: Taudactylus pleione; assembly: GCA_031769625.1. Classification (NCBI taxonomy): domain Eukaryota; kingdom Metazoa; phylum Chordata; class Amphibia; order Anura; family Myobatrachidae; genus Taudactylus; species Taudactylus pleione. The sequence continues at coordinate 921,320 of JAUIMM010001101.1, forward strand.
TTCCTATATCACATTATTAACTAAAAACAATGAATAATGCTTGCAAGGAAATAAATAATGATCTTCAATAATGTTAATGCATTGTTTATGAATCATGCTCAGTATTGAAGGATAGTTTGTAGCATGTCTGTGCAAGCTCTTGACAAGTTATGAGGCTGCACCCAGTCAGTGCCCCCTCCCCTCGCACTACCTATTAGTTTGTGTCTGGAATCAGTATTGAGTAAATGTAAGTGCATTATAGTGGTGTTTTGGAGGATGTTTTCAGTTGATCATACTGTGATTTGTTATTACATTTTTTATATTTAAACAGTTATCAATCAAGCTAAACATTCAGTTTTTTTCACAAACTTGTCTTGTCACAAGCTAGACTTCGATGTTGAGGCCAAGTGGCATATTTCGGCCACAGCGCATGGGTAAGGCCCCTGTGATGGAGTTGGCGGCTCGGTCAAGAAACTGGTAGCTGGAGCCAGCCTACAAAGTCCATATGAGAACCAAATCCTCACACCTCCCCAACTTTATGAATGGGCAGTAGAAAATATATCTGGAATTAATTTGACGTTCACAACGCAAGAAGACTATATTGAGTCTGAAACATTTTGAATGATCGTTTCAGCCAGTCAGTAACTATTCGGGGAAAACAGTAGTATCATGCTTTTATACCTGTTGATTCAAGTACATAAAAAAATATCTGTAAAAACCTTTTCTAAGGCTACATCATCAGTATTTGATACACAATCTCTAGACCAACTCCAGTTGAAACAAATAAATGGCTATATATCCGTTGTGTAAAACAAGAAATGGTGGCTTGCTTATGTGATGGACAAGAATGAAGATGAATTAAAAGTGACCTTCCTTCATCCAGCTGGACTTTCACCATCAGTCTTCTATCCAAGGAAGCCTGGTGTACTATGGATACCACTAATAGATGTCTTATACAAAGTCGACCCTATAACTCCAACTGGAAGAATTTATATCATGTCTCCTGATGACACTTTAAAAACCACTGAGGTATTGTCAAACTATCTTCAGCTAATATTTTTGACTGACTAATACAATTTATTTACAACAAGTATTTCTTTTCAACTTTATTTATATAATTACACTTCTGAAGCCATCAGATCGATTACATGTTGAGTCTCCCATATCCAAATACTCCAAAGAACGGATTTTTATTTTTAGCATGACTGAGATAGTGAAACCTTTGCGTTTTGATGGTTCAATGTACGAAGACTTTGTTTGAGGCACAAAATTAGAAAAAAATATTGTATAAAGTTAGTCAGGCTTTGTGTACAGTGCCTTGCAAAGGTATTCACCCCCTTGGCTTTTTACCTTTTTTATTACATTACAACCTGTAGTTTATTTATTTTTTTAATCTGAATTTTTTGTGATGGATCTGCACAAAATAGTCTAATTTGGTGAAGTGCAATGAGAAAAATGTATATAAAAAAGAATCTTTATAAATAAAAACCTGAAAATTGGCATGTGCATATGTAATCACCCCGTTTGCTATGAAGCCCCTCAAAAGTTCTGGTGCAACCAATTACCTTCAGAAGTAACATAAATAGTGAAATGAAGTCCACCTGTGTGAAATGTAAGTGTCACATGATCTGTCAGTATAAACACACATTTTCTGAAAGGTCCCAGAGGCTGCAACACCACTAAGCAAGAGGCATCACACCATGAATACCAAGGAGCTCTCCAAACAAGTCAGGGACAAAGTTGTTGAGAAGTACAATTCTGGGTTGGGTTATAAAAAAAAAAATATCCAAATCTTTGATGATCCCTCGAAGCATCATCAAATCCATCATCATCAAATGGAAAGAACATGGTAGCATAACAAACCTGCCAAGAGAGGGCCGCCCACCAAAACTCACAGAGAGGCAGCACAGAGACCAAAGGTAACCCTGAAGGAGCTGCAGAGTTCCACAGCAGAGACTGGTGTATCTGTGCATGTGACCACAATAAGCCGTACACTCCATAGAGCTGGGCTTTATGGAAAAGTGGCCAGAAAAAAGCCATTACTTAGTGATAAAAATAAGAAGACGCAATTTGAGTTTGCCAAAAGGCATGTGGGCGACTCCCCAAATGTATGGAGGAAGGTGCTCTGGTCAGATGAGACTAAAATTGAACTTTTCGGCCACCAAAAAAAACGATATGTCTGGCGCAAACCCAACACATCCCATCACCCAAAGAACACTATCCCCACAGTGAAACATGGTGATGGCAGCATCATGCTGTGGGGATGTTTTTCAGCAGCAGGTACTGGGAAACGGATTTGAGTTGAGGGAAAGATGGATGGTGCTAAATACAGGGATATTCTTGTGCAAAACCTGTCTCAGTCTGCCTGTGATTTGAGACTGGGAAGGAGGTTCACCTTCCAGCAGGACAATGACCCGAAGAATACTGCTAAAGCAACACTCTAGTGGTTTAAGGGGGAAACATTTAAATGTGTTGGAATGGCCTAGTCAAAGCCCAGATCTCAATCCAATTGAGAATCTGTGATCAGACTTGAAGATTGCTCTTCACAAGCAGAAAACCATACAACATGAAGGAGCTGGAGCAGTTTTGCCTTGAGGAATGGGCAAAAATCCCAGGGGCAAGTTGTGGCAACCTCATAGAGACTTATCCAAAGCGACTTGCAGCTGTAATTGCCGCAAAAGGTGGCTTGACAAAGTACTGACTTTAGGGGGGTGAATAGTTATGCACGCTGAAGTTTTCGGTTATGTTGTCCTAAATGTTGTTTGATTCAAAATATAAAAAAGAACAACTTCACTGTTGTAGGCATGTTCTGTGAATGAAATGATGCACACCTTCAAACAATCCATTTTAATTCCAGGTTGTGAGGCAACAAAACATGAAAAATGCAAAGGGGGTGAATACTTTTGCAAGGCACTATACAGTATGTATAGAACTTTGCTTGAGCCACAAAATTATTAAAAATATTGCTTAAAATTACCTGCAGGCTGTATGTATAAGGTGTATATAAAACATAAATGTATTCTGTGTTTAGATTTGGGTTCCATTCCTAAGATATTTCATTATAGTATGCAAACATTCCAAAATAGAGAATATTCTGATATCCAAAATACCCCTGGTCCCAAGCATTTTGAATATGGAAGACTCAACCTGTATTATCTATTACTACTTGTAATACACCCGGCTGTTTTGAATAAACTACCTTGCTTTAAAATTATTTTTAAACTATGAACCCATTATCATCCCACTTTTAAATGTTGCCAAAAATTTAAGATTAGTATAGACTATTTACAGAATTTAAAACTTTTTTTGTCAACGTACTTTTTGAGATGATCATGATCAAATATTTCATTTTGAATTTGGAAAAGGTTTTTCCTCACACAGCCTATTGTGTTGTACGCGTTGAGTCTGCCATATCCAAAATGCTTGGGACCAGGGGTATTTTGGATATCGGAAAATTTCGTATTTTGGAATATTGGCATACCATAATGAAATATCTTGGGAATGGGACCCAAATCTAACCACAGAATGCATTTATGTTTTAGATACACCTTATATGCACAGCCTGCAGGTAATGTTATACAATATTTTCAATAATTTTGTGGCTCAAACAAGTTGTGTATATATTGTATATATATATTAATCCATGACACATATACAGACGCACATTAGCGAATAAAATATGAACTCACATACAGCAGATATTTGCATGATACACGACACATAAGCAACGTGCGTTCAGACGCACAACGTACACTGATGAATTCCTGTAAATATCTCACATTCATTTATGCAAGCACACATATAAAAGGTTCCCTAGCAGTGAGCGTAATATTAGAGGTTTTGTTAGCTAATCATTATGGTGTAAAATGTACATACAGTCAGGTGCATAAATATTGGGACATTGACAGAATTTTCATATTTTGGCCTCTATTCACCACCACAATGGCTTTGAAATGAAACAAACAAGATGTGCTTTAACTGCAGACTTTCAGATTTAATTTGAGGGTAATTACATCCAAATCAGGTGAACGGTGTAGGAATTACAACGGTTTCTATATGTGCCTCCCACGTTTTATCATCTTTTCATTTATCATCTTATATTGACACTAAAGGAGGGAAAGTCCACTGGAATTTTAGACAAGCATGAATTTGAGTTTATTAAGAATGACCAACCTGTCATACCTGTGTTCTATTATCTGCCTAAGATACACAAAAACAGCAACAACCCTCCAGGTAGACCGATCACCTCAGGGATAAATTCATTGACATCATCACTCTCACAATATATAGATCATTTTCTGCAGAAATATGTAAAGGAACAGAAACTATATCTCAGGGACACCACCCAGACACTCAATATTCTTCAAGATTTAGAGTGGAAGTCTGAATACTGGCTGGCTACCAGTGACATTACATCCTTGTATACAGTCATTGATCACAAACAAGGCCTAGAGTGTGTTAGATATTTCCTAGAACGAGATGAAGACCTAAATGATACGCAGATTGGATTCATATTACAAGGAATTGAGTTCATACTCACACATAATTATATATGGTTTGAGGAAGAGTTCTATCTGCAACGCCGCGGCACTGCGATGGGGACCAAGTTTGCACCGAGCTATGCAAACCTGTTCATGAGCCTTTGGGAGATCAGGAACATTTGGGGTGCGCATGAGCTTGGTGCAAACTTGGTCCTCTGGAAACGATACATTGACGATGTGTTGTTTGTATGGCAGGGGGATGAAGCATCACTGCAAGAATTCACACACTATATAAATCATATATGATAAAGAGAAAGTAGAATTCCTCGATCTAGATATATACATTGAAAACCTAAGTATTAAGACCAGAACACACTATAAAAAAGTAGATGTAAATAGTTACATCTTGGCAGCAAGTAACCACCATCCAAGCTGGATCCGCAGTATCCCCCAGAGCCAATTCACACGCATTCGAAGAAATTGCACAGACCTTAAAGAGTATGAGGTACAGGGACAAAGACTAAAAGAACAGTTTAAGGCAAAACAATATGATGAAATACAAGTGGAGACAGCTTACGAAAAAGTAAAAGAGTTCTAGAAAAGAACTACTATCGTATAAAGACAAAAAGAAGCAGTGTGACATTGACAATAACAAAGTATATTTTGTTACCAATTACAGTAGCTCGGCCCCTAAAGTCAGGAACATATTACAAAGACATTGGTCTATATTACATCTAGACAATAAACTGACAACAATTCTGCCTGACATACCCGATGTAGTGTATAGAAAGGCTCATGACTTAAAACAAAAACTAGTTAGGAATCACTTAAAGAACAATAAATGTACAAGACAATCCACAGTGGATGGCACAATCACTAAGACCGGTTTTTACTATTGTGGTTATTGTCAACCCTGCAAAAATCTAGGAAATCGGAGCACTACCCCAGTTAACAGCATAATCAGCAACACAACTAAACAAGAACATAAAATACGACACACTTTAAGCTGTAATAGTAAAGACGTCATTTATATCCTGGAATGTCCATGTCACTTGCAATATGTGGGACGCACCACTAGGAGTATGAAAATTAGGATCGGAGAGCACATTCGAAACATCAGGAAGGGGTTTGAACAGCATAGTGTATCAGAACACTTCAAGGAAAATCATAATATGGACCCTAGGGGACTCAAATTCGTTGAAATAGATCAAGTCACACCAAATTGGAGGGGCGGTGACCATAATTCCAGAATCAATAAAACAGAAAGTAGATGGATCTTTAACCTACGAACCTTGATCCCAGAAGGATTAAATATAGATCCATAAGTACAGTTATCCCAAATAGAGAGGCAACCATTTGCAGATTTATGTCCTCCATACCACTAAACAATGTATATTCATAAAAAAATAGAATCCCAAAGGAGGTATATAATGATCATGAAATCAAGACTGGTAACATGTATAGGACAATTTTGAGATGTACATGTGCTAGCATAATAATAGTTGTATGACAACATGGTTTAGACTCCATCGTCATCATTTTAGGTGTCAAAATATCCATCCACATACCCAAGTAGCACAATAGCCAATCCCCTGGTATTACATTGAACTGGAGGCCAAAGTGATAGTGCAATTTTTAATTAATAGTTAACTACAGAAGGTAGGTGACATACATGCAATGATAGTGAGTGTACATCAAACCAAATAAGAACTAACAGTGGGAACTTTACTTAAAGATTATACATCAATATAAGATGATAAAACATTGTGATATAATTTTAAGAGAAAACATCAGAGTTTAACATTAAGCTATTAATGGTATGATGGCTATCAGATACAAAGTATCATCGATTGATCTAAGTCTAAACAACTAGAAAGATAGTCGCAGTATGGATATATTGACATAAAGGGTTTTGGTAATAATCAACAAAATGGCCCCCTATGATCAATACAGTCAGATAATACAAGTGATCTTAGACAAAATGGCAGCCGGAGGATGGTGGCATCTAAAATACACTCTAGTGCAAGCATCAAAATCAGCTAGAGCTGGCTGGAACACTAATGCTAAAAAAAACTATCACAAAATGGCCGCTATAGACGGCGCATGCGCGAAACTAAAACGGGGACTCCGGAGCACACTCTAGCATTAGAAACATCACCCACATTCATTGGCTATGATGCATTATGACGAGCTTGAGCGCGCAACCCGGAAGTGCGGGAAACGATCACCGAAGCTTCAGACAAATTAATCATTCATTCTATATAAAGGCAGTAAAGAATAGGGTGGGTACCTTGAAAAAGTCTGTTTAACGGATGAAACGCGTTGGGCCACACCCCCTACTCACATTTATTTTTCTATGAAAGAACTTTGGTATAAATTATGCCATTTAGAGACTTTTATCATAGTCTATGACTTTTGTGTATAGTCTGCTGATTCCAGACTCTCCTGAGTCATAAGTTGTATTGAAATAAATTAGTTTTTACCAGACTGGAGTCTGCAGTATATTCCATACTTTATTACTAAAAGTGCAGCAGCATACTCCACACATTCAGTACGCTCACAAGCAGCAACAAGAGCACCGGGAGAAGGAGAACCAGCAGGATTGATACAGCATATTGGGTAAGTACAAGCTAATTCTTACCTACCTGCACCATTGTGTTCACCATGATCCCTGATACTGTGCCAATATATTATATTTGAGGTGGAATGCGAACATGGAGACTTATGGTAACATCAACTAGATATAAGAACACCCATCCTACAGACATCACGGACTATAACCCTTTGGTGGCCACGTATTCATTGGGACTATCGAAAGATCCATCTCCATAAGAGACAGCAGGATTTTTTGATTGCATACATTCCCGGTCAGGGATAAGGAACACACGTCATCTTCATAACTGATTAATTATCTTTAAGAACACCCTACCCACAGATTCAAGTCGGGACTTTTTGTTTAAGACACTAGTAGGACATTTTGCAGTGCAACAACATCAAGAAAGTGACTTATTTATTCAATTTATACTTTCATTTACATATTTTAAATCGCCCCAGAGCGCACCACTATTAACTATTTATGTAAACATACAGACCATGATACTGCCGCAAAACCAGCAGCAAATCCGTACCTTCTTGGGCATGTGTGGATACCGCAAATCATGGATCCCTTATTTTTCTATTTTGGCATTACCATTGCAGGAATTGGTGTCATCCTCAAAACCCAACCGTGTCACACATACTGAGGAAACAGAGCAGGCTTTCCTTAACCTTAAGGATAGTCTGACAAAAGCACCTGCCCTGGGAATAGCAGGTTATGAAAAACCTTTTGAGTTATATTGTACGGAAGCTGATGGCTGCGTGGCAGGTGTCCTCACACAAAAACATGGTGACACTAGCAGACCTGTAGCATACTACAGTGCCCAATTGGACACTGTGGCAAGATCACTCCCAACGTGTTTAAGAAGTGTAGCAGCAACCGCTCTTTTGGTCGATAAGAGTGAGGATGTAATATTAGGTCATGATATGATTGTTTATACACCACATGCTGTGTCTGCTTTGCTGAATTCTGCTCAAACTCGACATGTTTCCTCAGCTAGGTTCACAAAATGGGAACTAGCTCTAATGGCACCCACAAATATTACCATTAAACGGTGTAATACGTTGAATCCAGCAACGTACGTGCCATATGTGCCTAGAGATGCACAAAGGGTGGAGAGAGGCGAGTTGCTGATTGAAGGGGAGTTTTGCAGGTATACGAACACACATGATTGTATGGAGTATTTAAATCAGACCTTTACTGCAAGACCAGATATACGTGAAACACCACTAGTAAATGTAGATTTGACGTTTTACACGGATGGGAGTTGTCAGACAAACTGACACAGGAGAATTATGCACAGGTTATGCCGTTGTAAATGATTATGATGTTGTAGAAGCCGAACCACTTGGGCCACCTCACTCAGCACAAGTGGCTGAACTGGTGGCACTAAAAAGAGCGTGTGAACTAGCGGAAGGTAAGTCAGCTAACATCTACACTGACTCCAGGTACACCTTCGGGGTAGTACATGATTTTGGGGCTCTATGGAGTCTTAGAAATTTTATGACAGCAGCAGGTACACCAGTTGCACACTCACATCACACAAAAGGACTGTTGACAGCAATTCAGCTACCAAAAGAAGTAGCCGTCATCAAATGTAAAGCCCATACATGTAAAGAAGACCCTGTGTCACTGGGCAATAGCAGGGCAGATGAAGCTGCCAAATGGGTAGCAGGGTTAAGAATTAACATGCCAGTTAATAAAATTATGGTTTTTCAGACAATTGATATGCAGAAATTAATTGAGATGCAAAATTTGTGTTCCATTCAGGAAAAGGCAGTGTGGAGAGCAAAGGGATGTGGACAGGAGTCGGTCAATAAGCCGGTGGCACCCAAGGCATACTACCCAAGCTTGGCTGAAGCAGCGCATGGTCTGACTCACCTGGGAAAGCAAGGTATGTGCAAGTTGCTCTGTATTGGTGTGCACCGGGCTTCTCTTCCCAAGCTGAAAAGAGGGCAATGTCCTGCTTGACTTGCTTGAGGAAAAACGTTGGCAAAACAATACCAACCGAACCATCCCACATCCCTCCGACAGACGGTCCTTTTCAGGTAACACAAATTGATTTCATCCAATTATCACCCTGCCGAAATCTCAAGTATGTATTAGTTTGTACAGATGTGTTTTCTAACTGGGTTGAGGTATATCCAGCTGCCACTAATACTGCTGTGTTTACTGCCAAAAAGATTGTTCAGGAATTTGTATGCAGGTACGGTATCCCTAGAATCATAGAAAGTGATAGGAGTACTCATTTCACAGGTGATGTCTTCCAGAACATGTGTAAGTTAATGGGTATTAATAGTAGACTTCGCAACCCCCGTTCGACCGCAAGCCAGTGCCAAGGTGGAGAGGGTAAACGGTACTATTAAGAATAAACTGAGTAAGATCATGGCAGAAACTGGACTAGGGTGGCCAGAAGCCTCACCGCTAGTCCTTCATAGCATCAGGATAACTCCGAGACCCCCTCTTAATCTGTCCCCCTTTGAGATACTGTTTGGGAGACAACCTCATCTGATTGTAAGTCCACAGTAAGACTTGAAGAGTAACAACAAGGTTACTGTAAAGTATCTTATGAGTAAACAGTTGAAACAGCAGCAGCAGAAATTCAAATTGTTGTCACCTGATATGCCAGAAACAAACTGTCATGATTTTTGAACCTGGAGAATTTGATATGATTAGAAATTTCTTACGTTCGGGTTGTCTGACAGATCGGTGGGAAGGTCCGTATCAAGTGTTGCTGACAAGTACGACATGCTTGAAAGTGGCAGAGATACATACCTGGGTCCATTCCACTCACTGCAGAAAGGTCAACCAACCAGTGGAGATACAAGGCGGAGTCGAGGCAGATAATGTAGACCTGTCAATTGCGAGCTTGTTCCGGGAGAGTTAAAGACTGCAGTGAGATTCCTGAGCTAGGGAAATTTGCAGTCCACTATTCCAGCAATGGAGTGGAGGACTGGGGCTGCGTTCCTATTTTCTTCCAGAATTCTCATCATCCTTGTTTGTTTCGGGATGTCTTGTTTCTGTAATGGAGGACAGATGATGGAGGGAGAGGTCAATGGTGATATCGATGGAGTGGAGTCGGGAGAAGGAGCAATACATTCACAAGGGCGGTATCTGACCAAACTCAGTACAGTAATTGCTAAGAGATCTGTTATCCTAGAAACTCGGAGACTGTGAGGGGTTACTGTCTGAGGAATACTGTATTTGCGAGTATTGTGGGTCCCTAATCGATGAGAGATGCCTCCAACGGTGTCAGCCCAAGTATAATCAGTATTGGGGTGGGCATCCTTTAGAGGATTATCATACATTGGTGGGTAAAGTCTTAAATCAGACTGAATGTTGGGTGTGCTCTCACATGCCTCAGGGACAACACAATGTAAGACTAGTATCATCCCGTCAAATGTCTCTGAGGTCCTTGGATTACATAAGGGGAAGATGCTGGACGGGAAATTTATTATGTCCAAGCCACCAAATTTCAAGCTCCATCAGTACCAGGTAGATAGATCCCTGTTATGTTTAAACATCACCAATTCCAATAAACCAGGAAATTGGGAGGTGTCTGGGAACAATCAGACAATGACCTTTTCACACAGAGCTGATAATGAACCAGTAGATGGTGAACTTATATGCAACATTACTACCAATGGGATATACTTCTGGTATAGGTATACAATTAGTTCCACCAAGTTATGGTTGGCAGAGTACCAGAAGGGTACTGTGCAGTTATTGTACAACCTAAAACATGTATCAGTCAGATGGGAAAGCCTGAGGCAGGATTCTTTGTCAGAGAAATGTGTCCGATGATAACGATGCATTCTATTCCTTATGTACTCCCAGACGATGTGTATTTTATATGTGGAAGGAAGCGCATAAGTGGCTCTCTCCGAGTTCTGAAGGTTTATGCTATCTGGGAAGGGTACTTCCAGAAGTTATGACCCTTACACATGGTGAAATGCTTGGTATCCATAAAAACACACCATCCCCATATCTTCATATGCATTATGAACACCGTGGCAAAAGAAACATGATACCTGGTGACATACATACAGCTACACAGTTGATTAGTGAAACAACTGGTTTCCAAATTTTGGTAGCACTAGATCCCACCAGGATCGCTCGGGGTACTTTGAATTTTAGATACATCCAAAATCTTGCTAAATTAATAGATAATATCACAGATGTATGATGACGCATTCAGGTATACAGGTAAGGAGTTACAGGCTTATAAGAAAGAACTCGTGTAACATAGGCTAGTGTTAAATTATTTAACAGCTGTTACTGGCGGATACTGTGTGACTCTAGCTACCCAATTTGGTGTCAAGTGTTGCACGTACATCACCAATAACACTAGTGACCCCAAGGAGGTGATAGATCGGAAGATGGATGAAATTCTGCAGCTGAAATGGGAATTTCGAAAGAACCATAATGCTTCACTGGCTGAAGTAGAGGAAAAGGTAGAAGAGTGGTTCTCTTGGATGAACCCTGTGAAATGGTTCTCCGGTCTAGGAGAGGGGGTGCAGGAACTGGTTGCTATTGTGGGTAAGCTCCTGATCCTCAAACTTATTGTCATCCTAGTAATTGGCTTACGTGTCAGGTGTATTCCTAATGCCTTGAAGTGTGGAAAATGCACAAGAGCAAACAGAGATTATGATGGTGGTAAGCGATAATATTATGGATACCAAGGTCAAGGAAGAACTGCATTACAACCCTGAATTAGAGTGTACCATCAGATGATGGAATATAGAATTGTGTGGTCATGCATAGATGTATTATTAATGTTAATTTTAAACATCCTAGATAATGTAGTCTCAAGTCCCCAAAATTCCTTTATAGGTTCGATGAGATCCCACATCCCACCAATGATCCCATATAGATCCGCAGATGGCGTATAAGGGTTGTTCTACCCTCTTGAAACGCATTATTAACGGTTCAGTGACCTACTTGTGTCGCACCATTTGTAACCTTAAATAATACATTATTATGCATGACTACAAAAGGTTAAGATCAGAGTGTGATAGCGTATTGTTTGCTATCAAAGGGTGGACTGTCGAAGTCAAATAATTGGTTATGATCGTTTGTAATTATTATCTGATGATCTAGTCGTCTGTGGGCTGATAAAGAGTAGATCGGACGCTACTCTGCATCGGCAAAATCCGATTAGCACAAATGCGTATATATATATCTATATTTATGCAAGGTTTAGTCAGTAATGACAAACAGGTTCTGTATACAAATCTGTGACCAGTAATTAAAAATACACAAAGATACTGTGAGTGTTTGCATATATATTGAGAAGATCTGCATACAGATACAATATGTCTGTGGCAATTGAAGTGTAACACAGAGACTGAAATGCTCAGAGGAAGTGTTCTGAATGTAGAGTTAGAAACAATTGTTAGAAGTTTGACTATCGTTGGCAATTGTATGCCTTGAGTTCAATGCTAATGTGGTTAAGAAGAACTGACAGTTATATTCTAAATAAGCATAGGAAACCTTTGTTGAGTTATCAGACTTCTTGACTCCGGCCAATGCTTGCTAAGCCACCTGTGAGCAGAACAAACTTCATTTTATATGACCTTTTGGAATTAGATTCAGACGGATATAATATCAAAAATACCAGTTACTGGATAAAGCTATATATATATATATATATTATATATATTTATTAATCCATGACACATATATAGACGCACATTAGCGAATAAAATATAAACTCACATACAGCACATATTTGCATGATACACGACACATACAGGCAGCGCACGTTTGCGCTGCGTTCAGACGCACAACGTACACTGATGAAGTCCTGTAAGTATCTCACATTCAATTATGCAAGCACACATATAAAAGGTTCCCCAGCATTGAGCGTAATATTAGAGGTTTTGTTAGCTAATCATTATGGTGTAAAATGTACATATATGATATGTAAGGTATAGAACTTAGTAGACATGTCATGTTTGGTATCATACTGACACCCTGTTTAATTCCAGATATCCGAATCTATCGACGAAGGAGTCGCATCTTGCGTTCGGTGGTTATGGATTATAGGGAATTATTGGTTAGCATATGTACTTTGTATGTAGTGTCTTATCTCGTCTGGAGGGATGGACCATATCCCTGTTGTCACCATATGAACTGTCCTATGACCTGCATCGTACCAGAATGACAAGAACAAGAACCAATGGATTATGCCAGCTCGTTCCTATTGTGTTGTCCACTCTCTGTAGGATATATATTCAAGCGCTCTCAGTCCTGTAGTCAGTCATCTTCTTTCTTTCTTATGATGGAGGCTTCACGTTTGATGCCAGGAATCTGGATCCAGAGCGCTTGTATGTATTGGCTATACCTTTGACTGTAATTGTCTTTTGCGCGAATTGTTGTAGATCAAGGCGTGTAAATTTCTTTTTATGCAATAAGGACTTTTTGTGCTTTGGAACCACAATCCAAGTCTGGAAAGCGATTATTTCTCTCTAGCGATTTAGGGTTACTTCATAATATATACTCTCCATATATCAAATTTTAACAAAATCTGAGCTGGTGAGATAAAATCAGTGTGTTGATTTGATGCAAAATTACCCTTTTGTGTTATTGATGTTGATATAGCACGTAGAGCTGTGAAATAAGAAGGATCTCTGTCAGACCTGGAAACCCTTAGCACCAATTATCCTCTCAAGTCTTGCCCTAAACCATTACTTTTGGCACCTACTTTGCACTGAGAGGAGTTCCACATGGGACCTGCTAAGCCATGGCTGGCTCTAGAGCAGCAGTGGGTGAGAGCTAAAGCTTCTAACTACTGCACCTCTGCATAACCTACTATCATAAGAACTGCCCTGGGTGCTTTTCTCTGATGATCTGCACCTTGCTGACTAGCGTGGTAACCTCAAGCAGATCTGCTAAAACACCCACACACTGCTTCCTTGTGCCTGCAGGCTCTTCCCTCCCTAGGGGCAAGCATTTTTCTCTACAGCCCCATCTACCCTCCAACCACTAAGCAGTATTTTAAAATGCACATTGCATGCTATATATGTTACAGCAGGCAGGTATTCAACTCATTAAAGAACTGATTGGCAATGATGGGGCATTCTAATGGCATGTAAGGAAGTCTAATGGCATGTGTGAAGGTCTGCAGGGTATTTAAGGGAGATGTGGGTCGTCTGAGGGGTATTGAAGGGGCATGTGAGGAAGCCTCAGGGGCACAGAAGGTATGATGTTATGTGGAGACATCTCAGATAACGAGCATGCGGAGTGATCTGCTGAGCAGTGACGGTGCAAGTCTGATAGTATGTGGAAAAATCTGAGCAGCATTGAGCAGAGAATATTGGAAGGTTGAATGGTAAATAGTTAGTGCCCCCAATTCATAATAAACGACAAAACTATAGTGACACGTTTCATATAAAATTTTGCCCTTAAAAATTAACGTGTTCTCGTCAGTAATCAGAAGCCTGCCCAAACAAATCCCAGAGTGAAATTATATATATATATATATATATATATATATATATATATATAAAAATAAAAGAACAGTTGTAGTCCGGCAACATGCTCCGGTGCCATATCCATGAAAATGTAAATATAAAATAATAGGAAACGGCAGGCACTCAAGGAGACTGTAGAAATAATAAGCCTTACTGTAGCTTAATAGTGAACATTTCGGAGTGACCTCCATTATACCTTAAGTCCTACCTAAGCGGTATAAGAGACGAAACGTGTTGAGGAAGCAGGGACCTCTGTTCACTGACGCTGTGATCTTTTCAGATAAGCCTTATTGCACTTTTTTAATGTAATTACGCAATTTTTTGTGTGTGTCCATTTGTGTTTAAATTAAAATTGTCACTGGTAATACACTATGAGTGTGTTTTCTTCTCCTATATACACACTAATGACTGTGGAGTAAGAACGGGACTTTATAAAACCCAAGAGGGAGAAAAAGCGACTCAGCAGATTATTGATTACGTGCCTATATACTGACATATTACAGTACACAGATTTAAGTGGTAATGGTGCGTGCTTAACTGATAGACATATTACACTATGAGGCGCTTGTTTTTCACTTTTTGTTTTACATATGTGTCTAGTTTGGATTCATATATTAAGGACACTACGGCAGTTTTACAGATTTTAAAGGGATTTACATGGAAAGAAAATTATTATTGGGCCACGGTAGATGTCCAATCTCTATATACTTCTATAGTTCATGAGAAGGGGATCTCATCATGCAGAGAGTTTCTGATTGCTGACCCCACACTTAATGTACAACATAGAGATTTTATCTGCGCTCTGATTGAACACATTGTAAAACATAATTTTTTTACATTTTTGGAAGATTTTTATTTGCAGGTCTGTGGTACGGCCATGGGCACTGTCTTCGCTCCCAGCTTCACCAATCTCCATATGGGGAGCTGGGAGCGGAGATATGTTTATGGAGATCATCCATTTAAGAAAAATATCATCCTTTTTAAGCATTACATAGATGACATCTTGATGGTATGGGAGGGTTCTCTGGAAGATTTTTCTGATTTTATGTCTTATATTGGTCAAAATGATTATAAATTTATCTTTTACTTTTAATATCCAAAAGGAATCTATAGAGTTAGAGTTTTTAGATTTGTTTATATCGTCAGATAATAATGTAATACACACCTCAAATTATATACAAACAGTTATGTCCACTATAAAAGTGGACATGCACAGTTTTGGAAAGATAATATACCTTTTCGCAAATATGTAGGATTAAGCGGAATTGTGATACAAGAGAGAAATTTCAGGAACAACTTTTTAATGAGAGGTTTGAAGGAAGGGGTTATCCTAAAAAAACTCATCAAAGATGCAAACGCTAGGGTTAATGATAGAGAGGGATGAACTATTGGTCTATAAGAATAAAAATCTTGAAAAAAGGAGGACCAAATCCTTTTTATTACAAATTTTAATGATCAGGATAAAAATATAAAAAATGTGCCCATCTAGTTTGTTGCTCCATACAGCCATATAGCGTGCCATGCATCTCGCGCCACACAGATGCCTTGAGTCGCGCCACACAGAATATTTCATAACAGAACGTAGCGTAGCACTGGAAAAAAGTAATATTGTGTAATACAACTTTTTGTCCACCAGGTGTCACTTTTCCTAAACTACACAGCGCATGCGTCAGATTTCCAATGTGTTTTATGTATCACCGCCCGATGATCGACTGACAAAAGCTGTGATTCGGTACTCTATAGTACAGCATTTCGGTCTTGGAATCAATGCTGTAGAAGAATATGCAATAAAGTATTAATAATAACAGTACAGTATGTGTGTGAGTCCTGAACTTTAAAAAAAAAAAAATATATATATATATATACACACACTACCGTTCAAAAGTTTGGGGTCACCCAGACAATTTCGTGTTTTACATGAAAACTGACTTTTATTTACCAAATGAGTTGCAAAATTGAACAGAACATATAGTCAAGACATTGGAAAGGTCAGAAATAATTATTTTTTTATTTGAAATAATAATTTTGTCCTTCAAACTTTGCTTTCGTCAAAGAATGCTCCTTTTGCAGCAATTACAGCATTGCAGACCTTTGGCATTCTAGTTGTTAACTTGTTGAGGTAATGTGAACAAATTTCACCCCACGCTTCCTGAAGCACCTCCCACAAGTTGGATTGGCTTGATGGGTACTTCATGTGTACCATACGGTCAAGCTGCTCCCACAACAGCTCAATGGGGTTGAGAGCTGGTGACTGCGCTGGCCACTCCATTACAGACAGAATACCATGCTTCTTGCATAATTTGGAGGTGTGCTTTGGGTCATTATCCTGTTGGAGGAAATTGGCTCCAATCAAGCGCTGTCCACAGGGTATGTCATGGCGTTGCAAAAAAGAGTGATAGCCTTCCTTATTCAAAATCCCTTTTACTGTACCATGTACAAATCTCCAACTTTACCAGCACCAAAGCAGCCACAGACCATTACATTACCTCCACCATGCTTGACAGATTGTGTCAGGCACTCTTTCAGCATCTTTTCACTTGTTCTGCGTCTCACAAATGTTCTTCTGTGTGATCCAAACACCTCAAACTTCGATTTGTCTGTCCATAACACCTTTTTCCAATCTTTGATTGGATTGGAATTGATAACTCATGCAGCTTCTGCTGATTAAAATTATATGCAGTATGCCTATGTTCTGTGAGCCAGTGCGGGTGTATCTGCACGCGAAACGCTACGTTACACTAACAGCCACTGTAACATAGTGATTCACTTGCAGATACACCCGCACTGGCTCACAGAACATAGGCATGCTGCATATCATTTTAATCAGCAGAAGCTGCTTGTGCCAATAAGATGCATTTTAAGGAAAAAAAGACGCACAAAAAGACGCTTGGCACTACTGAGTCACACAGCACTCCTGCGCTAGATGCATATTACTGTACAGAGTCCCAATAAAGCAGCCGTACAGTAGAATACATTGACCAGAAGACGCTCTCTCAACAACCCACCGCAGTACAAATTTTATCACTCGCCTCCCAGAGGTTAAGCAGTGCATTACATGCCATGGCTTATCTTTCTTTGTAAGGATACCACAGTACGCCACAGTATAGCCATCACGTAACTTTCCATGGCGCAACACAGGAGGCCTGAATGGCGCGCTATAAGCAACAAACTAGCTGGGCCCATCTGTGTGACACTTGCATATCAGTTTGTGACAGACTGTAAACAGAAGTTGGCGTAAAAAAAATGGCCGCTGTATCGTAGCACTTTCCAAAACTCACATAGATATACAAGTGTCACATATCAAATTAATCAGCGCAGTCTGCTGGTGCGTCCTAGTCTCATTTTCGCCAAATAAAGATGCCAAAAAGACGCCCGGAGCTAGCAGAGTCTCACGGGACCAGGCGGGTCAAGATGGGCTGTTTGACGCGACTGCAAGACGAGTGAGGACACATCTGCTTAAATATACAACACATACGAGAGAGAGAGACAGAGAGAGAGAGAGAGAGAGAGAGAGAGAGAGAGAGAGAGAGAGAGAGAGAGACAGAGAGAGAGAGACAGACAGTCAGCAGCGGCAGTCACAGGACTTGTACAAGCAAAAAAATGCTGGTGGCACCACACATAAGTCTCCTTGTCGTCTACTTTGTTTATTCAACTTTCTTCAGGACCTGACGATAGATGAATAAACTGAAACGTAGACGACAAGGAGACTTAGGTGTGGTGTCACCAGCATTTTTTTTTTGCTTGTACAAGTCCTGTGAGTGCACTTTCAAAATGGTTCCCAGTTTCATAGTTTAATGCGCTGTTAGATTTACTTTTCTCTAGATTTGTATTCCCAATCAGGGCTGTAACTAGGGGTGTGCGACATGTGCAGTTGCATAAGGCGGGGGGCCCAGGGGGCGGCACCATCACTGCGGCACGGCCCTTGCTACTGGCTAGCCAGATTGCTGGAAAGGTACAGGGTGCCTGGAACAGCACAGCAGCCAGTACCATTGCTGCAGTGCCAGCCGGCGATTCCAGGCAGGCATCCTGCAGTCTGTGCAACTGCTTGGAGCAATCCTCAGGATGTACCAGGCAGTGCTTGTTATGGTGTATGCTTTCAATGCCAAGCCTTGGATCCGTGTGATCGCGGAGAGGAGTGGTGTGGCAACGGAATAACTGTTAATACAAGATTAAACTGTTCTTATATTTGATACCTGCTGCACTCACTGTAACAACATACAGTCAGGTGCATAAATATTGGGACATTGACAGAATTCTCATATTGTGGCCTCTATTCACCACCACAATGGCTTTGAAATGAAACAAACCAGATGTGCTTTAACTGCAGACTTTCAGATTTAATTTGAGGGTAATTACATCTAAATCAGGTGAACGGTGTAGGATTTACAACGGTTTCTATATGTGCCTCCCACTTTTTAAGGGGCCAAAAGTAATGGGACTATCAACTCAATAGCTATTTCATGGACAGGTGTGGGCTATTCCCTCGTTATTTCATTATCAATTAAGCAGGTAAAAGGTCTGGAGTTGATTCTAGGTGTGACATTTGTATTTGGAATCCGTTGCTGTCGACTCTCAATATGAGATCCAAAGAGCTGTCACTATCAGTGAAGACTTCACAAGAGTGAATATAGAGGGTTCACCACAAGATGTAAACCATTGGTGAGCCACAAAAACAGGAAGACCAGATTAGAGTTTGCCAAACAACATCTAAAAACAGTTCTGGAACAACATCCTATGGACAGATGAGACAAAGATCAACTTGTACCAGAGTGATGGGAAGAGAAGAGTATGGAGAAGGAAAGGAACTGCTCATGATCCAAAACATACCACCTCATCAGTGAAGCATGGTGGTGGTAGTGTCATGGCGTAGGCATGTATGGCTGCCAATGGAACTGGTTCCCTTGTATTTATTGATGATGTGACTGCTGACAAAAGCAGCAGAATGAATTCTGAAGTGTTTCGGGCAATATTATATGCTCATATTCAGTCAAATGCTTCAGAACTCATTGGACGGCGCTTCACAGTACAGATGGACAATGACCCGAAGCATACTGCAAAAGCAACCAAAGAGTTTTTTAAGGCAAAAAAGTGGAATGTTATGCAATGGCCAAGTCAATCCCCTGACCTGAATCCGCTTGAGCATGCATTTCACTTGATGAAGACAAGACTGAAGGGAAAATGCCCCAAGAACAAGCAGGAACTGAAGACATTTGCAGTAGAGGCCTGGCAGAGCATCACCAGGGATGAAACCCAGCATCTGGTGATATCTATGCGTTCCAGACTTCAGGCTGTAATTGCCTGCAAAGGATTTGCAACAAAGTATTAAAAAGTGAAAGTTAGATTTAGGATTGTTTAGTTTGTCCCATTACTTTTGGCTCCTTAAAAAGTGGGAGGCACATATAGAAAGTTGTAATTCCTACACCGTTCACCTGATTTGGATGTAATTACCCTCAAATTAAATCTGAAAGTCTGCAGTTAAATCACATCTTGTTTGTTTCATTTCAAAGCCATTGTGGTGGTGAATAGAGGCCAAAATATTAAAATTCTGTCAATGTCCCAATATTTATGCACCCGACTGTACATTAAGCTTGCGCAGCATTATAGAAGTTAGGGCTAATCTTTAAGGGCACGATAGATAGGATTAATCACTAGCAAATAAACACTGTTAAAGGGTAGTTAAGTTATAAAGGTAAGTGAGGTTTAGTTATAAGGCAAAATTCCTTGGAGCGATTATCTGAACAGTATGTACCCCGTACTATTTCTAGCTCAGTGTGTACATTCTGCAATGGTTCGGGCATCTTAAATATTAAACTGCTCATAAGATGCGACCTCCCAATCCAACTGTATGCAGGAGCGGTTTAAGCTGTTTAATCAGCTAATGCTCCTGCAGACACAGCTATACAATTATCGGTCTGGTCAGCCAATAAGGGCCGTATTCAATTAGGTGCGAAAAGTCGCATTTGGCGAAAAACGTTCACATGGCGAAGTTAACGCCGCATTCACCACTTTTGATACAATCTTTACGCGTACTTTCTCAATACGAGCTCCCGCTTTTCGCCCTATCCGATTGCAAAACACGTGTAGACGTATAGAAAATAGATAAAAACTCTTTATCGGCGCTACTTGGGAACTAATGCAGAAAATTACAAGACATATAGAACATAGAACATGAAGGATGGTAGAAACTGATTAGTAAAATATTATGTTCTAACTCTCCATGCCTTGAAAAAGGGACAAACCAGTCCCGAAAAGCATCAGCGGTAAGTAGGACAGAGGGGCTATCTGTACCAGACTGCTAAAAGGAAGGGTACACAGGCCTTGGGAGATCTAGACTATCCTCCTGCAATATAACACCAATTCCCGCTTACTTCTGCCATCTGGTAAAGTAGCCACCTGGCGAGCATTTGTTATTACTACAATTTTATCTTTACAAGTTTATTACCACTTCTTTGGATCATTGAAATGTTTATATGTCAATTTTGTGTTACATTAAGTAGCGTGTTTTTTACATTGACTGAGATGTCAAATTGTTTTCATGCGAAGCGAACACATGACATAGTCCACGAGTTTGAAAATAATATTTTACTAATCAGTTTCTACCATCCTTCATGTTCTATATGTCTTGTAATTTTCTGCACTAGATCCCAAGTAGCTCTGATAGAGTGTTTTTATCTATTTTCTATACATTGTTTACTTATGTCTGTGGTAGACCTTATAATTGTCTTTTAGGTTGCTCTCTTGTTTTTTGTGCTGATTTATTCCCTCTATACATATATATTTTTTGCTACACGTGGAAACGTCTATTTGCGATAATTGTGCATGGCGAAACTAGAGAAAAGTACAGCACATTTTGGGGAAATCAGCCTGTACCCCATACAAAGCCTAACTGACACTGGAAATCAATATAAAAGTGTATTGATAAAAGTATTTTGGGTTCTTGAAATGAGTCAAATGGTTGTTATGTGCATATTTGCATAAGTGTGGAAAAAGATATAAAGCAATTTCTTTTGGAAAAAATTATTGCTGTAGTTAAATTGGGGGTACATGAAAATGGGTGCTAGTATATTTTTGTGTCTATAAAGTGCAGTTTAAAAAAATGTTAAAAATACACCTGCTGCAGCCACCTGCAATCCTAAAAACACCTGTCCCATCCATACAGCCCCTCAAAATACCTGACCCAGTACTTTAAACTAATTTTCCAACACTTTTAAAATTTTCACTCCAAAAATGACATGTCAGTATTAGGGGGAATTAAGCCATTTTTTTTGCCAAATTAGTCATTTAGTTCATTTTATCACCTGCTCTGAGATGGTTAAAACTTTTCACCGGTTTCTGTCTATGCGAACACCTGCGAACACCCCAGCAATTGGATATCGTGATATGCACGTAAAGTTTGCACCGGCGAACACTTTTCACCAAATGTGACTTTTCGCACTTAACTAAATACGGCCCATAGGATGATCAGCCTGATAATTGTATAGGTGTGCACCTAGCTTTACTCCCTCAAGTTGCACCCATTACGGACGGCCCTAACCATGTGTGTGGTGTGTGTAGATTGTGGCTTAATAGATGATTAGTATATAGACCTTATGCACTTTCTGACATACATAAACAGCAGTTAGTCACTGTGGGAGGTGTTCTGAGCTGAGTAGTCAATAATCATTAAATAATGAGTGGAACAGTGGTTAGCATTGGTGCCTCGCAGTACCGAGGTCATGGCTTCCATTATGAGCCTTATATCTGTCGACTTTGTATGTTCTACCCGTGTACTTCTGCTTCCCCACTCATTCCAGACTTACTGGTAAGTTAATTCTCAGATGAATAAACTGATAAAATTAACTCTACTGTGCGTGACAGGAGATAAAGATTTCAAGTTCCACTGGGACAAGGGATAATGACAATGATTACATATTCTCCATAACGTGCTGTGTTATATGTAAACAATGGTTAATAAATGTTAAGGATCAGACAATATATATAATACCAACTGCTAGAAGTGTTATATTATCAACCAACCTATTCTGAGTTACTGAGTTTAAAAATAGGAGACCAAGAAGAAAACACGACCTACAATTACACTCAGGGCCTGATTCAGACCCACTCGCAAGCACTGAGCGCTCACAAGCGGGTCGATGGTGCCCTAGTGCGCATGCGCACGACGGAGGGAGCTCCGTCGTGCGCATGCGCGAGACCCGCATAGCGACGGCCAAGGGGGCGTGCTGTCGATGGTGAGTGACAGCACGCCCCCTTTGGTGGGCGTGCTGGGGGCGTTGCTGCCCAGACGGAGGCGTTCCCATGGGAACGCCTACCGTCTGGGGCTGGCCCCACTGACATCACTAGTGATGTCAGTGGGAGTGCTTTTGGCTCTGATAGAGCCAAAAGCACTCCTGGGCTTGCGGCAGCGAGACCCTACCGCAGGGTCTCGTCGCAAGCCCGATGGTTGCGATGGTCTTGACCATCGCGACCATCTTTTTGGCCACTCTCATGAGCTGTGGGTGGTCAACCACAGCGATGCGAGCGGCCAGGAGGCCGCTCCAATTTTGGGTAGGAGGGCCCTGATTCAGAGCGAGTGCTCTTGTCAGAGCGTCCGGCTCTGAATCAGGCCCTCAGTCACTTGGCACAAATTTATGTGAAACGGTATTTGATATTTTCTTTGTTCCTCTTCATATCACATCAAGCATTTCCATGGCTGTCTAA
Organism: Taudactylus pleione; assembly: GCA_031769625.1. Taxonomy (NCBI): domain Eukaryota; kingdom Metazoa; phylum Chordata; class Amphibia; order Anura; family Myobatrachidae; genus Taudactylus; species Taudactylus pleione. The sequence continues at coordinate 944,548 of JAUIMM010001101.1, forward strand.
GGGCCTGATTCAGAGCCGCTCGTAAGCGGCCGCTCGCTCGCTCCGAGCGACGTTCGCACATCTGCGCATGCGTATGGGTCGTAATGCGCATGCGCCAACCAGTCAGTGCGGTCGGAAATCGTGTGTTCGCAAAATAGCGAGTGCCTGCTAATTTGAGTGACAGGATGAGGCGTTTGTGGGTGGTAACAGGGGAAGGTGCTTGAAAACGGGGAGTGGTGATCCGAACGCAGGCGTGCCAAACGGTCAAAACGGGCGTTTAAATGGGAGTGCATAATTAACAAAGCAGCGTCATTGGCCACGTCACTTGGTTGTCTCTTAGCCTGAACTGCTCGCATGATTGCGGTAGGAAAATCCAACCACAAGCACTGCGAGCAGTTCAGACGCCTTTCGATGTACTTGATTAATCTAATAGCGGAGATGACGTATGATGCGAACGGCCAGGGGGCGTCTTTACAAAATAGCGAGCGCATGTTTCGTTCGCTCGTTCAGACATAGAGGCGTCAACAGACCACAAAGAGCGAGCGCTCTATTTAAATATCCGGCCCCTTTTTCAGAACGAGCGTCCGCAAATAGCGTCCGGCTCTGAATCAGGCCCTAAATGCGAAGCCTGCTCAGCCAGATCACATGCATGTTACTAAATGGGTGACTGATCTTGCACTTCATCACTGCTCTGCAAGGGGTCACTCACTTGTGTTGGTATCCAAGATCTGCGGATTATCCTGGGTAACACTTGTGGTTGCTTTGTCTTCAATTTCACTCTTTGGCGTAATCTCAGAATCCATGTTTAGACCTGTGCAAGGTAATGAGAAATAAATATTACTCCAGCTACATTGGGTATACTGAATGAAAGGGTAAAGAAACAGAGAACTGAAACAGACCTTATAGAATTATGCAAAAATTTCACTTTCATGTCTGAGTAATACTTGGCTTTACTAGGAATTAATTTTAGAGCAAAGCAAGTATTTGATGAATGGTACAGGTTGAGTCTCCCATATCCAAAATGCTTGGGACCAGGGGTATTTTGGATATCGGAATATTCCCTATTTTGGAATATTTGCATAAAATAATGAGATATCTTGGGTATGGGACCCAAATATACACACACAATGCATTTATGTGTTATATACACCTTATACACACAGCCTGCAGGTCATTTTATACAATATTTCAATAATTTTGTGCATCAAAAAAAGTGTGTACACATACATGAAATTCATTTATTATTATTATCATCATTTATTTATATGGCGCCACAAGTGTTCCGCAGTGCCTTACAAAGTACATAGACAAAAAAGTAACCATTGACTTACAATACAATACAATTCAGGACATGGATAAACATTGCTATATTAGCGACCTTAACGCCCGCATAAGCAGCCAAGTGTTAGTTGCCCTAGTGGGGAGTAAGAGAAATTAAATTACAGTAGGGAGAAGCACAAGAGGGTAGAGGGCCCTGCTCGAAAGAGCTTACATTCTTTAAGGGAGGGGAAGACAAACAGGAGTGACACAGAATGGAGTGGGCGGGGAGAAAGGAAGATGTAGCAGCAAATTAGGATGAGAGCTGGAAGGCTTTAATGAAGTAGTGGGTCTTAAGAGATTGTTTGAAAGATTGTAGGGAGGTGCAGAGTCTGATAGGGAAAGGGAGGGAGTTCCAAAGGTGAGGAGCAGCACGGGCAAAATCTTGGCGGCGGGAGTGGGAGGAAGTAATTAATTGGCATGAAAGGTGGCGTGTATTAAGTGAACGAAGAGGGCGGACAGAAGAATGAAGGGAGATGAGATCAGAGATGTAAATGGGAGAGGAATGGGTGAGGGCTTTGTAAGTGAGTGTGAGAGCCTTGAATTGGGTTCTGAAAGGGAATGGGAGCCAGTGGAGGGCTTGCAAAAGAGGGGAGGCAGATGTAGAGCGTTTGGAGAGGAAGATGAGCCGAGCAGCAGCATTGAGCACAGACTGGAGAGGAGAGAGATGGGATTTGGGGAGGCCAGCTAGGAGAAGGTTACAGTAGTCCAATCTGGACATGACCAGTGAATGTACAAGGGTTTTGGTAGCATCCTGGGTGAGAAAGGGTCTGATCTTGGAAATATTCTTGAGATGGAAACGACAGGACTGCGAGAGGTTCTGAATGTGTGGTTTGAAGGAGAGGGAAGAGTCCAGGATGACTCCAAGACAACGTACTTTGGGACTAGATGAGATAGTAATGCCATCTATTAATAAAGAAATAGTGGGACATGATGTTATGTGGGAGGGTGGGAAGACTATCAGCTCAGTCTTAGACATATTAAGTTTGAGAAATCGCTGGGACATCCAGGAAGAGATAGCAGATAGACAGTTAGAGATACGAGTCAGTAGAGAGGGGGGAAGATCAGGTGAGGAAAGGTAGATCTGAGTATCATCAGCATAGAGATGATAATGGAGGTCAAAAGAGCTGATGAGTTTACCTAGAGAAGACATCAAGCTAGAGAATAGGAGAGGTCCAAGAACAGAACCTTGGGGAACACCTACTGTAAGAGGCTGTGGGGGGGAGGAGTCGCCAAGAGAGGAAACAGAGAAGGAATGGTCAGAGAGGTAGGAGGACAGCCAGGAGAGAGCAGTGTCACATAGACCAAGGGAGTGAAGGATATGCAGCAGTAGAGGGTGGTCCACAGTGTCAAAAGCAGCAGAGAGGTCAAGGAGAATGAGCAGGGAGTAGTGGCCCTTGGATTTGGCAGCAAGGACGTCATTGCTGACTTTTGTCAGGGCAGTTTCAGTGGAGTGGAGAGAACGGAAGCCAGACTGAAAAGGGTCAAGGAGGCAGTGGGAGGAAAGAAATGTGGTGAGGCGGTTGTAAACAATACGCTCAAGGAGTTTGGAGGCAAAAGGGAGGAGAGAGATTGGTCGGTAGTTAAGAGAGAATGTTAGGATCAATAAATAAATATATATATATATATATATATATATATATATATATATATATATTTATTATATACATATATACATATATTATATACACACACATATACATACATACACACAGCCTGAAGGTTATTTTATCCTATATTTTTAATAATTTCTGCTTTAAATAAAGTTTGTGTACATTGATGTCTTCAGTTTTTTTCTTTCTATGGCTGTATGTTATTCTTTTTTTTATTTTTTGTAATTTTCTTATTTGCTTGTTATCTAACTTTTGAAAAATAAAGAGATAAAAAAAAGAAAAAAAAAAAAAGAAAGCAAAGGTTTCACTTTCTCAGTCATGCTAAAAATATTCCGTATTTCAGAATATTTGGATATGGGAGACTAAAACTGTACAAGCAATTCCAGCTGTTTATCTTTCTCTGGCGAGAGCTCACAGACTGCTTACCTGTGTAACTGCGCCCACTGTCATTTTTCTCCACAATAAACCAACACTATATATTTATGCAGAGATATTGGCATGGTTAACCACTTACCTGAATTATAATCGTGTTCATTCTAGCACCCTGCACCTGTCACAAGCCGTGCAGTTCCTTACTCCAGCCTGGGGTGTCGCTGTCTGCTTTGGTGCTTCTAGCACACAATTTGCTTAATCTCCGCAGTTTGTTGCATCAGCTGTGTGTGCTAGAAGCACCAGAGCAGAAAGCAACACTCTTGGCTGGATAGAGGGCAGGGTGCTAGAAGGAAGATGCATGAAACAGATCATTTTGTAGTTTGAGGTCTGAGGGTGGTTCCCAGATTGACCATCTTTATTTTGAGGCTCTATATACTGCAGGTGTGGGAATTTTAAGGCAAGTAAGAAGCCTTAGTGGCATGTGCTAGCATTATGTGGTAAGTGGCATCGTAATATGAAGGAAATTTGGAGAAAGGTACATCAGAGCGGCATGTTAGGACAGAGGTCTCTGGGCTTTTCTAGTACTGAGAATTAAAGTATTTTATGTGTTTATGCTGAGCTTTGTGTCTCTCTTATTAGGACAGAAATACCCCTTAAAATATTAAGAGAAGACATTTTATTCCACAGAAAAAAATACAGTATGACCACTGAGCATGTGTGTAAATAAACAAAATCTTTACAGGTGTAGGAAATAAACCTCAAAACACTAGGGATGAGAATATAAAAATAAGCAAACATGTATAAGTTCCACATTGTATTTCGAAAATCATACAAATGCACCTCTATATGAAAAAACTAGCTGGGATACCCGGCATTGCCCGGGTTGAAGACAGGACCCTGAAGTACACCTGCAGCCTTTATTTGTTTACAATGTCCTCACCTAGAACGCCATTCCATTGATCCTGAAAAGGACCCCACTGTTTACACACAGGCATGCAAACAGTGGCATAACTACTGTCGGTGCAAAGGGTGCGGCTGCTATGGTTTCTGAGCTGCCTCTGTAGCCCGCCGCTTCCCTTGCACCCAGTCACGCACACAAGGTGGGCCGGTCTAGTCAGGGCTCCCAAGGGGGGCCCAGGTGACAGCGATGTTCATTTGGTGCCATGCCACCAGCTGATTACAGCTCGTGCACTGGCAGACAGTCATGGAGAGACAGCGGCTCTGGTCTTGAGGCACTTGGAGCTCGCGGACTGGCGCCAGATTCAAATTGCAGCTGTAATTAGCTGGCGGCCTGGCCCCAAATCCACACCTGCTGGCTGCTGATGGCACATGGGGAGGTGAGAGACTGCTGGAGGGACACGGGGAGGTGAGTTGCTGGGGGCATAATGTGTAAGGGGCACTACTATTATGTGGAATAATGTTATATGGGGCACTGCTACTATGTGACAATCTGTAAAGTGCATTACTGTGTGGTATAATGTATAAGGGGCATTACTGTGTAGTGTAAGGGGCATTACTGTGTGGCATGTGTATAAGGTGGGTACTACTGTGTGGCATAACCTGAATGGGCTCTGTGAGGCATAACCTGAATGGGGTCTGTGTCACATAACATGAATGGGCTATGTGTGGGGGCAAATATGTGTGGGTTTTTTTTACCTCTGGTGGGGTCCTTTTTAAGATCTTGCTATGTGGCCCACAAAGTTGTAGTTACACCCTTGCATGCAAACACAGAGGCTCTGAATTTAATGAACTTGCACGAGTCATCAAGTTTGCCCAAACTGAGGTTAAAATGATACCTTTGTAGCTTTCTCACAGGTTTTTGTCAGACTGACAATTTCTACTGGAGCCAGCCCTGGAACCTGTGTAATTTAAGAGGGTCTCTATTTTTAGCGATTGTGTGACAGTGTGTGGCCCTAACGAAGTTCAAACCTAGGCAAAAACCTAGTCCTGGTCAAACTACACAACCATGGCAACTTTGGTGGAGCTAGGTCCAAAATTCTGGCCGCGCATGAAGGACAAACAGACAGACACGCTTTCCTGCTAAATATATAAAGTCTCCGGTTTAGGGGTCTGCCTGTTCATTCATGCTAATCTCGTGAATCACTGGACGGATTTTGATGGGTGTATGAACCATTAATCTGTGACAAAAGGGAGCCGAGCAGTGACGATATTAGTGAGGTAAAGTCACAGAAAAATATCTTGCACCATGCCATTGTATAGGAGCTGACCAAATATTCACCTGCAACCCACCGGGAAGCAGCGGCTTACAGAAGCCGCTGGTTTGTAAATTCTGCAGAGTGAGAGCCAATCAGAGCTAGCAATGTGCCCTGTTGCTTAGCAGCAGCCTAAAGATGGAAAGGAGTCATTGACAGAGCAAGGTCATGTCTGAGGAAGAGAGAGACAGCCTCCAACGAACTGATGATGATACACAGTAGACAGAAAGGAGCCAGGAGAGGCATAGCTATCAGGAATTAAAAAAAAAATCATCTCAACACCGTCAAATGATTTCCATTCGATGGTGGCAAACATTGGACCGCCACCATCAAATGGTAAAAACACTACCATCGGAACAAAAACATAGATGGTTAGTAACCATCAGATTCCGATGTCCATCCCTGCACTGAACCTGCAGGCGGACTCCGGTTACCACTCCTCCACTGTGAAGTGCTCCTTTTTCAGTGTGATGTTCCTGCTCAGCCACACGCCCTCTATGAACAGGAGGCACCTCTCATTGAAGTCAGCGCTGTTATCGGACAGGGGCACCATGGCGAGGAAGCTCAACAGGAAGCCCAGGAAATACAGGGTACATTATGCAAAGAGATCATTGCTCATCGCTATGTTCGGCAGCTGGGGAGGGGTGTGCATGGAGGCTGCATAAATATGCACAGGTACCCCCAGCCCCGTGGACATGCTGCTGATAATGCTTACTGTAGCTGCAATACAAATCTCTCATCCAAGATCCTCTTGCCCTTCCCAGCACAATTCCCTTCATTTCTTGCCCTTCCCAGCACAACGGGCCCCAGCCAGCTGCAGGGCAGAAGCAGTGGGGGTTGTGGTAACACTGGTGAGATGCAGGGGGCAGTAGTAAGAAGACGGGGGTTGTGGTGACATGGCGTAGGTTATGAGATGTAGGGGTCTTTGGCAAGATGAAACTACTCCAGTGCGAAGCCAGGGTGGGACGCTAGTTCATAATGATAAGAGGGGATGCACCTCTGAACAAAGCAATGATAACTGAAGCATTCACTTCATGTTTAAGGAACATGTGAAAATGTAGAGTTCTCCATAGAAGTTTTATTATTAGATGGTATTAATAGTCTGAATAACAGGATTTTATGTGACGTTGCTGCCATCTGGCATACAATTTGAGTAGTGCAATATATCTATCTTTTTATACATAATATATAATAAAGTCCCTGCTAGACGTCTGTTTGTGCAGGCTAATCTTGAGAACCACTGGACAGTTCAGCGTACACAATGGTGAAATAGGCGGAAGAAGAAAATAAACAGAAAAGGAATAAGGAAGAGAAAAAAAGAGAATAAAAAAGGGGGAAAGGAAAGGTCCCCGGAGTGGGTTCCTAGGTGAAAAATAAATAACTACATATACACATACTGTATATATGCACATAGAATATATATATATATATATATATATATATATATACCAATATAAATGACTGTTAGAGGACTTACACTGCCTAAACCATACTTTTATTTTTTTTATAACAATATTTATAGCATGTAGAGACTGATGCGTATTATCATGTTTCTCCAGAAAAATTTATGTAAGCCCTGTTTACCGATACAAAATTTCAGTTATTTCCTTTTATTACAGTTTCTATTTAATTTATGTGAAAAACGATTCTTTAAATTCTAAAGAGTCCAATTCCCAGTAAGAGGCTGCTTTGGCATGACAATAAATAAAGCACAGGGACAGACACTTAGGACCTCATTCAGAGTCGGTCGTTGCGGTCGTACGCCACCGATGTTCGCTAAACTGCGCATGCGTAAAGTGCGCAATGCGCGTGCGCAAACAAGCTGTTACGATCAGAAATTTCTCTCTCCTTGAACACAGCCAGGTCGGTAGTTTGGGTGACAGAATGAGGCGTTTGTGGGTGGTAACAGGGGGAAGGTGCTTGAAAACGGGGGAGTGGAGATCCGAACGCAGGCGTGCCTAATTATGCGAACGGCGTTTAATGGGAGTGCATAATTAACAAAGTAGTGTCATGGCACACGTGACATGGGAGGTTTTTACACTGACTTGATCGCAGTGCTTAAGAGAGGGTATGGTCAGCCTTAAGCTCTATGACCAGCTCCGATGGTTCCCGATGCACGCGATTAATCCTTATATCCCAGGAGATGACGTGTGATGTGATCGAGAAGGGGGTGTGATTTAGTCTTAGGACCGCTTCTTACCCTCGGTCGTTCAGCTAACGATCTCATCTTAGGACCGCAACTTGTGATCGCTTCATTTGCATATCCGGCCCCTTTCCCCTACGACCGAGCGGCCGCAACGACAGACTCTGAATGAGGTCCATAATGTGGCTGGAGTTGACCTAAGTGTTGACTGTTTTGCTCATGGACAACTTTACATGACCCTTTTTTTAATGTCAAAACTAAATATTGTCGTGTTGACCTCAGGAGGAAAAACGACTAAGGTTGTCTACAAGACAATCTTATAAAACCTTGGTTAAAAAGACTCTCTTTGTAAATTCAAAATTGCTCCAGTGCGAAGCTGGGGAGGGTCAGTAGTTTCTGTGTGTGTGGCTACAGAGTGCCTGTGGCCTACCTAGTACACACTAGGGGGTCAATACTATTAGGTGAGAGTTGCGATTTTCACTTCGAATTCGCATAGCGAATTCATTTTGCAATCCAATTAGCAACTCGCACTCACAGCTTTCCACTCACACCTCCCTGAGGGCGAGAGATTGGGAGAACTTGTGGCAAAAGTTCCAAAAATCGAAAATCACAACAGAACAGGCTGTTTAGCAGAGGTGTGTAGGTCTGATGTTACAAATGAGTTTGCACAGTGTGATATGGCTTATGTGGCAACCACAGTTGCATGGTACATGACGCAATAAGGAGACTCAAAGAAAAAAAAAGACTGTCAAAGGCATGACAGAAATGTTTATGTGGTATTGCTGCTTGGATTTTCTCAGTAATTGCATACCACTCCTAAATATTGAAAATTTATATTAAAAAGGTATTTTTTATAATTTATCATTTAGCAAACCATTTTTTTTGTGCTTTTATTTATTCAATTATTTATACACGGATAATTGTAAAAATGTTATCTATGCTATTTTATTGAAACTAGTTCAAAGAATAATGAAAAAAAAAAAAAAAATGACTACTGAAAGTTATTAGATATATGGGTTCTTTTGCATTGTATTCGCAAATTAAAATTTTTCTTGCGAATACAATAGAATGGGATTTACATTTAATTTTACATAAGAGCGATTTTTCAGCATCTCCCAGTGATCGCGCTGAGCGAAAAGATTTGTGGATCCCATGGACCCCTCACTTTAAAATAATGGGGTCCTACTCAACTGTTACTGGGTCCCATCACATATCAGGTTGAGGACAGGTAGCAGTTGGGTAGAAGGGGTTAAGGGCAAGCAGCACATAGGGAAGAGGCAATGAGTAAGGCAGGGAGAAGTTGGGGTAGAGCTGGGGGTAGAGGGGATTAAGGGCAGGCAGTGCTGAGGGTAGGGAGGGGGGTAAGTGCTTACGACAGTGCTGGGGGCTAAGAGGGAGCTAGGTGCAGGCAGTGCTGGGGGAAGGGAGGGGGCAAGGGTAGATAGCTGGCGCACTACTGAGGGGCAAGGAGGGGGTTAGGGGCTTTCACTGACATTGCACCGAAGGGTCCCACCACACACTGGCAGCACTGCTCAAATGTGTTCCAGCAAACACTGGCACTGCACAGCAGGGTCCCATGGGACAGTGATAAGATGATGGAGGGGCACGGGGCTGTGATGACATTATGGTGGAGGGGCCAGGGGGTACAGAGCGCTGACTACAATTCCTGAAAAAACAATAGGAGAATGGAAAGGTAAAAAAAAAAAAAAAATACAGAGGACAGCGACAGGATGACTTTATCCAAACAGTACTGGTACAAATACACGTTACCCACTAGGTCAGTGGACTAGCCTGAGAGAAGAACATACACACCTGACAAGGCACTTACATGTATCATAATGGGAACGGGCAGCAACATTGCAGAGATGCCGCTTGTGGGAGAAGCCCCAGCCACTTATCTCTCTAAAGTAGTCGCAGAGCCGGTTTCCAGCAACTGTGTCTCAGAGCAGTGCAGTATCTGTGTTGTTGCTGTATCCTATAGGACCCAGGCCAGCTCCCCCGCCGGTACACTAGGCTGGTGTGTCATCTTAGGCTAGGCTGTATCCTATAGGACCCAGGCCAGCTCCCCCGCCGGTACACTAGGCTGGTGTGTCATCTTAGGCTAGGCTGTATCCTATAGGACCCAGGCCAGCTCCCCCGCCGGTACACTAGGCTGGTGTGTCATCTTAGGCTAGGCTGTATCCTATAGGACCCAGGTCGGCTCCCCCGCCGGTACACTAGGCTGGTGTGTCTTCTTAGGCTAGGCTGGATCCTATAGGACCCAGGCCAGCTCCCCCACCGGTACACTAGGCTGGTGTGTCATCTTAGGCTAGGCTGTATCCTATAGGACCCTGGCCGGCTCCCCCGCCGTTACTATAGGCTGGTGTGTCTTCTTAGGCTAGGCTGTATCCTATAGGACCCAGGCCGGCTCCCCCGCCGGTACACTAGGCTGGTGTGTCATCTTAGGCTAGGCTGTATCCTATAGGACCCGGGCCGGCTCCCCCGCCGTTACTATAGGCTGGTGTGTCTTCTTAGGCTAGGCTGTATCCTATAGGACCCAGGCCGGCTCCCCCGCCGGTACACTAGGCTGGTGTGTCATCTTAGGCTAGGCTGTATCCTATAGGACCCGGGCCGGCTCCCCCGCCGGTACACTAGGCTGGTGTGTCATCTTAGGCTAGGCTGTATCCTATAGGACCCAGGCCAGCTCCCCCGCCGGTACACTAGGCTGGTGTGTCATCTTAGGCTAGGCTGTATCCTATAGGACCCGGGCCGGCTCCCCCGCCGTTACTATAGGCTGGTGTGTCTTCTTAGGCTAGGCTGTATCCTATAGGACCCAGGCCGGCTCCCCCGCCGGTACACTAGGCTGGTGTGTCATCTTAGGCTAGGCTGTATCCTATAGGACCCAGGCCAGCTCCCCCGCCGGTACACTAGGCTGGTGTGTCATCTTAGGCTAGGCTGTATCCTATAGGACCCAGGCCAGCTCCCCCGCCGGTACACTAGGCTGGTGTGTCATCTTAGGCTAGGCTGTATCCTATAGGACCCAGGTCGGCTCCTCCGCCGGTACACTAGGCTGGTGTGTCTTCTTAGGCTAGGCTGTATCCTATAGGACCCAGGCCAGCTCCCCCGCCGGTACACTAGGCTGGTGTGTCATCTTAGGCTAGGCTGTATCCTATAGGACCCAGGCCAGCTCCCCCGCCGGTACACTAGGCTGGTGTGTCATCTTAGGCTAGGCTGTATCCTATAGGACCCAGGCCAGCTCCCCCGCCGGTACACTAGGCTGGTGTGTCATCTTAGGCTAGGCTGTATCCTATAGGACCCAGGCCAGCTCCCCCGCCGGTACACTAGGCTGGTGTGTCATCTTAGGCTAGGCTGTATCCTATAGGACCCAGGCCAGCTCCCCCGCCGGTACACTAGGCTGGTGTGTCATCTTAGGCTAGGCTGTATCCTATAGGACCCAGGCCGGCTCCCCCGCCGTTACTATAGGCTGGTGTGTCTTCTTAGGCTAGGCTGTATCCTATAGGACCCAGGCTGGCTCCCCCGCCGGTACTATAGGCTGGTGTGTCATCTTAGGCTAGGCTGTATCCTATAGGACCCAGGCCGGCTCCCCCGCCGGTACTATAGGCTGGTGTGTCATGCTAGGCTGTATCCTATAGGACCCAGGCCAGCTCCACCGCCGGTACACTAAGCTCAATGTGTCATCCTAGATTGATAGCGGACGTTTAGCATGGAGACGGGGCGGGCGTCTAATGGGGACACATCTCCCTCCTCATTGGATGAGGAGACGCAGATTGGATGTGGAGGGACGAGGAGACGCTGCCGCCCACGCTGATTGGATGGGGCGTCACTGAGGAAATTACTGGGCGGGCTGGCTGCTATGGCATGCAGAGAGCTAGTCCTGCCGAACCTGTTCATTTCTAAAAAGTGAGTTCCTCCTTTGCTGTAGCACGTAAATACGCTCTATAGTGTGTATTTCGTGATCATTGATCTCCATTCAGATGGAATAATCTTTTACCAGCGATCAGCCATTTTGCAATAACTTTTTTCATTACATGGGCCTGATTCTGAGATTTCCACAATTCCAATATTTACAAAGATTGAGCTTTAGTTTGCCATTGTGCATGCCGCACTGCGCACACGCGATTGTACTGTGATCACGCTCGTTCAGAGGATTCTCTCGCAAAGCCAGTGACAAGTAGTCAGTGTATGGGGGGAAGGAACGCGGGGTGGCTATGCAAACGCAGGCATGTACCATTTAAACTCCGTTTCATGGGGGTACAAAAATTATCCATTGCAATCTCCTTTGCAGCATGAGAGTCAGACTTGAATTACAAGCTACATGGCTGCCCGATCTGCATCAATGTTACTGATGTTTACGCCGTTGTACATAACCGGACAGATATGAGAAGGCAGCAGTGGGCGTCCCTATTCTTGGCTAAGCTTTGGGAGACATTAGCATATTTTAGCAATTATGATCCGTAAGAAATTGCAGTTGCGATTGTATTAGCGGAAATCTTGGAATCAGGACCCAAGTTTGAACTTACAATAAATCGGTTAAAACAACAAATGAGATCCTTACACATTTCTATCACATTGGGCATTTTAGTTAATACATTCTGAAGCTAATACACTGTATTCCTGCACATTCATTTCTAAATGCGGGATGGTAAATTAAATTAACTCTATCAATGGAGGGAAATATCTAAAAGTATATGAAGTAAAAGGACAACTGGAATAGATCATATTTTATCTTCATACAGCGTGTGACATTAAAATGTTGTTCAGCCTTTACCATTGTTGAGTCGTCCTTAAGCTGGGCACAAACTAACCAATGTGTGTACCCAGCGATGCGACACCCGACAAGCAGACCCATCGGGTGGACGGTACACATTACACGATCCGGTGTCTGACCGATGTGTTTGGCACCAGCTCCATTCACCTGCATAGTTGGGTTGTTCCGTCAGCCCTTCACACATGCCGATGGACGGCATGGTCATCCATAGTGGGTACACATTTGTCGATGTGGACGATGTGTTGGCCAGATCTGGCGACATATCGACTGTGTACCCACATCAACACTCACTGTACACAGTCTTTTTGTTAAAAAGTAAAGGCGTGCCTGTCCATTTAAACGCTGTTACATGGGCGTGCATAAATTAGCCACTGCGATTGCATACACAGCTCTGCGTTACAATAGAGCACCTAAGGCTGCGGCAGGTTGATGTGCTTCGATGTTACCGATGTTTACGTAGGTATGCATCGTCGCACGCAGGTAAGGCGACAGCGGTGGGCGTCTTTATACTCTTTGCTAACATTAGCATATTTTTGCAGCTGCGTTGCGTACGGAAACTCAGTTGCGATTGCATTAGCGTCCGTCTCTGAATCAGGCCCATTGTAACCAATGTAGTACGCAGAATATGGCTGTATAGAATGGACAATGTATAGTTCTGATGAGGATCTCACCTAGTTTTTTTTCTCCGTTTCAGCTCTTCAAAGCATTGCCTATCCTGCTCAGTGCACCGAAAATGGCTGGCTCACCTATATCCATCATGGGTAGGATGAAAAATACTTGGAACTGATAACCCAAAATGGCTACCGTTATTTGCATTATATTCATGGTTTCTGTATCTTATGAAATTCTAAATCTCTATATTCTGTATAGATTATCTGTAAAGCGCTTGTAGTCCTATTGGAGAAAAGCAATAACATTATATATATATATATATATATATATATATATATATATATATATTCTCATTATTTATTACGCGGTCACCTTCCTTAGCACTAGGAGATATCATGCATCGCCATTTACCACTGAAATGTTCTGAAAAGAGTCACCAGAAAAGAAAACAGCTGAAACAAATTGGTTCAAACTCAGGTCCCTCTGAAACAAACTGGCCTCTTGAGAATCTCAGTGGGTGATTCAAATGTTTTTTGGGTGCCCAAACACAATGGACGACAGACAGAGCAATTCAATTGTTGCTCCGTTCCGGCACTATGCCACGTGAGCAAGCCCAAAAGCATGGGGTTTGACTGCATGTAGCAGCTAACCCGGTCTAAAGTCCTGTTTAGGCACCCAAACTATCGTTTGCGCGCCCAAACAGCCGACCTATCACTCATTTCTTCTGCCACCCCGGGAGGGTTCACGCAGAAATGTGTGCAGCCGCAGCTATTGGCTCTCGAATAGAGCAACAATTGAATTGCTCTGTCGGGCGCCCAAAAGTAATAGCCGCGGCTAAAACAATTGAATCACCCCCTCAAAATCAAAAGCATCCTGCTAAGGGGAGATTTATCAGCTTGGAGAGAGATAAAAGTATATAGAGATAAAGTACCAACCAATCAGCTTCTAACTCATTTTTGAAACAGAGCCTGTAAAATGAGTTAGAAGCTGAATGATTGGTAATTTCTCTCTCTCCACTTCATTTCTCTCCAATGATTGATACATCTACCCCTAAATCCCTTAAGAAGGCACTTAATGAAACTAATCCACTCCAGAAGCTTTTCATGGCTTGACGGCAATCTGCTTTAACTAAACTATATCACAAATGTTATACAGCAAGAAACAAAGCCAGTAGACTTCTTGCCTGGAAACTTAGGGTGCGATTTATTGGACGATTGAACGATATCGTTATCGTTTCAGTCATCCAAAAAATCGTTCAGTTTCTGCCCCCAAAACGATGAACGATAACTACCAATGCGCGGTCCCGTTTGCAGTTGGTAGTTGCCGTTCATCGCCCGAACATCCCATCCAACCTGACAATGTCGTCAGGTTGAACATGTTCGGGGATGAGGAGGGAGCCCGGCACTTAACGAAATCGTTCTTGATTTCGTTCAGTGTTTATGCTCAGTGTTGTTAACTGAGCACACCCCTGCCGGGGACACACGGGACGATTTTGTTCATGGAACAAATCATCCCGTGTGTACGCACCTTTAGGGGCCTCCAGGCACACAAAAGAATTAGATTTTTTTCTGGATTACCAAGGCAAGAGACATTTTAATCCTTCTGATTTAGCCAATATTTTCAGCAAATTATTACCAATTATATTAAGTGTTCCCACTAGGCTGTTTTAGCGGGACGCCGCACCCTCTGCCCGATTTCTGAAGTGCAGAATGCGCCCTGCCTTATTTCTGAAGGGCAGAACGTGCCCTGCCCTCCAGCGCGGGGGCCCGCTGAGACAGCATGCGGGTTCTGCCTCCACCCACGGGTCGCTGTGTCCCGCTGGTGGTCAAAACGACGGCACAGCATGCGCCCGGCGTCCATTCACAGTGACTGCAGCGCTTGGGGGCTGCCCGGGCACGCCCCCAGGAGTGACAAAAAGGGGACGCGTCATAAAGACAGGCCCCCTTTTCGGTCGTGTTTGGCGCCCTGCCTGCCGCCGGACCTAGAGTGAACACTATATATCATTTAAATTGTTAAATTTGTAAATAAACCTTTTAATATATTCCTTCCTATAAACCTCTAAGATTCACCTGCCTAAAAACCTCTAAGACAACGCTAATTGCGTACGCAGTATGACCGCAAATAAAGACAGGAGTGGAATCTTGTGGTTCCAACGCACAAGTATTATTCAGGTAAAAGTACAGTCAGTTACACGCAATCTATACATACACAAGTTAGGCGTAAAAGGAAATAATACAGACCAGGTACGGTTATACATACGCTGCGCCTCTGGACCCAGAGATAGACTTCTGACTAGATATCCTCAGTTCACCCAAAATTCAGCATGAACTGGCAAACCAGTGTTTGGACACATGTATTTATTCCCCCCCAGACTGAAACAGGACAAAAGGGAGAACTTCCTGCTGATCTCATTGGTTCCCAGAGGAGAAGCATATGTTACGGCACATTTAACAGGTTGTTTCAAATAGACTTTTCCTGCCTCTAACAGCCGGGGTCTTTCTGGTAACGCCTCCTGTAACATTCCATCAACTAAAACATTTTGTTGCTTATAAGTTCTGCGATCCGTAACTTGAGTTTGCATGATGCGATCTCTCCACCGATAACACCGGGATTCTGTAAAAAGCGTACGCATCAGAACAAAACCAAACACACCTTGCTTATCATGTATAATACCTTAGTTATCAAAAACCTCTATTTCTTAGCATTTAAACTAACTTAACCAACTTGAATCATACATTTTGATGCTTATGGAACCTTGTGTGTGAATATGTAATATGTGAGTATTCAGGGTTTGGTATAAGGACGCTAGTTATTAATGGGTGAGATTTAAGTGCATAATCTCTCATACATGAAGTGAACATCCAGCAGTGTGGAGGCTGAGGGTTGTAATTCCACATGCTCTCTGTCAGCAGGCCCCCACCTGCTGTGTTCAAAGGAAAACAAAACCTCTTTTGTTCTCACAGACACTTGTGTGAAGTGCAAATGTATTATCACCTCAAACTATGGGATTTAGAGCCATCTTGTCTAGAATTCAGGCAAATCCAATTGTGTAGATATTTTATTACAATTGCCACAACTATACTTTATCTGCATCCCGGGATTCCCAATTTGTATGTAAAAATACCCATTGTCTCTCCTTATTTACTTCTACTTAGAAAGCTGTTTTTTCCCGTTGCCCTTGGTGTTAACAAAAACATTGCCATCTGTACTTAGTTAATGGGTTATAACTTGAATTAATGCTGACCACACAAAATGGTGTCTTGTGATCTCATTTCCAAAATGGAGTCTTGCGGCCATTCGCAAGATGGCGTCACTGCGATTAAATTTTAAACTGAACTTCTCTCACTCAATTATTCAACTTCGACAAAATTCAGACAACTGAACCCACAAACCTACAGGAGTTATATTTATAGAAGGTTCAATTTCGGATTCTGTTAAGATTTTCCATTTGATTTTGGTTCGATTTTCTTAGAGGAAATTTACTAAAGCCCAAATCGAATGTCAAATCGAACAGAAAAATGAATTTAATTTAAAATCGAATTTCTGCAAAACATCGATGATTTCCCATAGAAGAATATAGGATCCCTTCATTTACTAACATTCGATTTTCAAAACGAAAGTGAAACGAACTCAAAATCGAACTGCAAATCCCCAAATGAATAGAAGTCCTTCATGCTTTCGATTTTAGCATGAGCAGTTCTATTTGACACAGATGCATGCATACATCAGTGAGATGCATGCATGTATCTTGGTGTAAAAAGCTTGTTAAGTGTTAATTTACCAAAAAAAAAAAAATTGCGTGGGGTTCCCCCCCCTAAAAGCACAACCAGCCCCGGATTTTTCATAGCCAGTTCTGGTTGTGTAAATACAGGGAAAAATGAGTTTCATTTCCATAACCAGCACCTGGCTATTTCTAGTGGGGGGGTAATGCCACATCCAGGGAAACCCCATCACCGGGTCCCCCGGCCAAAGACCGCTAGTCAACCCAGGTCGGGGATACCTCGGGAGTTGGGGACCCCCACAATAAAGGGGTTCCACTCTCCAGGGAATCCCAGGCCTATGATGATAGCCCGGGGCAGGTCCCAGCAAGCCTCCCATTTTTCTATTTGCACTCAAATGCTATGTGACCTATTATGTGCCAATAGTAGCACAACCTTTCTGTAATGCAGTTGTCTCTGCACCTGACTCACATGACATACAATCTTGGAAGTGTAATAACGTTGCTCTAATTGTGTCTGTAGTTAACTCCCAAGTTAGACTTCCTAGTTTTTGCAGCAAACACAGAAAAGTTAAGTTCTGTAGCATTGCCGTAGCAATTTCTTCCTGATCTAGTTTGCTGAGACCTACATCTTTTTGACTATATAATCACTCATACTGCTGCATTCATATAACTTGGTATTGTATAGTACACATCTTAAAACGTATCCATCTCATAAGACTTCCATCTTCAAACGCTGCCTGCTCACGTCATTTGCCGACTCCTTCCCATGTGTAATAGTGTAAACATGTTGCTCTACACTTAAGCCTATGGTACCCATGGCTCTTTCTACATCATCTGGGCTTAGACTTGCACCTGGGTCTAACTGTGACCTCAACAATCTTTCACGCTTGAATTGCATTTCCATAACAAACTACCATGTTGTATATTTTTTTGCACATTTTAGCTTAATAAACCCCAATATGGGTGTAGCTTCTGTGTGCATGCTTCTTATAGACATACAGTACCTTGCAAAAGTATTCACATCCATTTACATTTTTCATATTTTGTTGCCTCACAACCTGGAATTCAAATGGATTGTTTGAAGGTGTGCATCATTTCATTCACAGAACATCCCTACAACTGTGAAGTTGTGGTTTTTTTTTATACTGGTAATCAAACAACATTTAGGACAACATAACAGAAAACTTCAGCATGCATAACTATTCACGTCCCTAAAGTCAGTACTTTGTCGAGCCACCTTTTGCAGCAATTACAGCTGCAAGTCACTTTGGATAAGTCTCTGAGCTTGCCACATCTTGCCCGTGGGATTTTTGCCCATTCGTCAAAGCAAAACTGCTCCAGCTTCTTCTTGTTGGATGGTTTCCGCTTGTGAACAGCAATCTCCAAAGTTGACCACAGATTCTCAATTGGATTGAGATCTGGGCTTTGACTAGGCCATTCCAACACATTTAAATGTTTCCCCTTAAACCACTCCAGTGTTGCATTAGTAGTATGCTTCGAGTCATTGTCCTGCTGGAAGGTGAACCTCCGTCCCAGTCTCAAATCACAGGCAGACTGAAACAGGTTTTACTCAAGAATATCCCTGTATTTAGCACCATCCATCTTTCCCTTGACTCAAATCAGTTTCCCAGTCCCTGCTGATGAAAAACATCCCCACAGCATGATGCTGCCACCACCATGTTTCACTGTGGGGATGGTGTTCTTGGGGTGATGGGATGTGTTGGGTTTGCGCCAGACGTAGCGTTTTCCTTGGTGGCTGAAAAGTTCAATTTTAGTCTCATCTGACCAGAGCACCTTCCTCCATACATTTGGGGAGTCTCCCACATGCCTTTTGGCAAACTCAAATCGTGTCTTCTTATTTTTATCACTAAGTAATGGCTTTTTTCTGGCCACTCTTCCATAAAGCCCAGCTCTATGGAGTGTATGGCTTATTGTGGTCACATGCACAGATCCACAGCAGAGACTGGTGTAACTCTGCAGCACCTTCAGGGTTACCTTTGGTTTCTGTGCTGCCTCTCTGATCAATGCCCTCCTTGCCCGGTCTGTGAGTTTTAGTGGGCGACCCTCTCTTGGCAGGTTTGTTGTGGTACCATATTCTTTCCATTTGATGATGATGGATTTGATGGTGCTCCGGGTGATCATCAAAGATTTGGATATTTTTTTATAACCCAAACCAGAATTGTACTTCTCAACAACTTTGTCCCCGACTTGTTTGGAGAGCTGCTTGGTCTTCATGGTGTGATGCCTCTTGCTTAGTGGTGTTGCAGCCTCTGGGGCCTTTCAGAAAAGGTGTGTTTATACTGACAGATCATGTGACACTTACATTTCACACAGGTGGACTTCATATCACTAATTATGTGACTTCTGAAGGTAACTGGTTGCACCAGAACTTTTGAGGGGATTCATCGCAAGGGGGGTGATTACATATGCACATGCCAATTTTCTGAATTTTATTTATAAAGATTCTTTTTTATATATATTTTTCTCATTTCACTTCACCAAATTAGACTATTTTGTGCAGATCCATCACATACAATTCAGATTAAAAATATAAAAAAATTACAGGTTGTAATGTAACAAAAAAATATAAAAAACCAAGGGGGATGAATACATTTGCAAGGCACTAACTATGCACCTTCTGTGCAGTCAAACTGTACTGGAAACACTATGGCCCTGATTCAGAGCCGGACGCTCTGACCAGAGCGCTCGCTCTGAATCAGGGCCCACCTCCATAATTATGGAGCGTCCTCCTGGACGCTCGTATAGCTGTGGGTCACCACCCACAGCATATACGAGCGTGCAGGATGATGGGCGCGATGGTCTTGACCATCGCGACTGCGAGCCGAAGCCTGCGGTTGAGTTTCTCAACCGCAAGGCCTGGAGTGATTTTGGCTCTATCAGAGCCAAAATCACTCCCACTGACATCACTAGTGATGTCAGTGGGGCCGGCTTCTGACGGTAGGCGTTCCCTTGGGAACGCCCCCGTCTGGGAGGCACGCCCCCGGCACGCCCACCAAAGGGGGCGTGCTGTCAATCAACATCGACAGCACGCCCCCTTTGATCAGACACAACGAGCGAAGGAAAGTCCTTCGCTCGTCGCGTCTTGCGCATGCGCACGACGGAGCTCCCTCCGTCGTGCGCATGCGCAGTGCAGACCATCGACCCACTTGCGAGCGGACAGCCGCTCGCGAGTGGGTCTGAATCAGGCCCTATGTGCTGTCTTTGCTCTGTGTTCTATTGTAGTTGGTGCTGTGCATGTGCCTAAGATGTGTGCTGATGTAGGTGATCTGGTAACTTGGGGACTTTGTACTTCATACTTGTGTGCCTGGGCCAATTACCTATTGGATCAAAGTACTCACCCCCTTGGCTTTTTACCTTTTTTGTTACATTACAACCTGTAATTTTTATTTATTTTTTTATCTGAATTTTATGTGATGGATCTGCACAAAATGGTCTAATTTGGTGAAGTGAAATTAGAATATATAAAAAAGAAACTTTATAAATAAAATTCTGAAAATTGGCATGTGTGGGGCCTGGCCTGACTGTCTGCCAGCACAGACGTGCTTTGCTGGAGCTCCTGCTGACCTTACCACAAAGGTGCCCTTTATACCCTTCATGGTGGCCAGTTCTACCCGTTTACCTCCCTAAGGGTGCCTGATATCCCCCTACTGAGCTATCTGCGCCCCCTGGGACCCCGTGGCCTCCAGCGCTTTCTGGCCTACCTCCCGCTCAGAAGCCGCGGCCTCGAGTTGGAGCCCCGACAGGAACCTGCGTGATCAAGCCATCGAGGACGCTGCATCGCTACCAGTCTGTCTGCCGATGGTGCCCGCCGTCCTCCCACGCAGCCCTCGATTCCCCCTGAGACCCCAGTGATATCCGGAGCTCTGTGGCCTGTCTGCCGCCCAAAAGCCGCGGCCTTGGGTCCGGAGCCCCAGCGGGGACCAGCGTGACGTCATTGACGCGGGCACGCTCGGCTTCCCCGGATAGAGGACACATTACCATCGGCCTCTGCTACTCCCTGTTGACCTGCTGAGCCAGATCTCTTCCTCTCCAGGACCGCTGGCCACCAGGTTTGTTGCAGTCCTTCTGGAGAGGCCACAGGCACCATCTTGGGTTTGGGCCCAACACTCTCAGCATATATGCATGCAGCCTGCTTTGCCTCCACCACCCTTCACACAATCTACATGGCCTATTTACTTCATTATTATACTTCTGCTAGTGGCTGAATATTTCACTCCGCAGCATTTCCCTAACAGCAGGGAAGTAATACACCTCGCTGCCATGTTTTATCAGTGATCTCCGTCACTCATCCCTATGAGACCTCCACAGCCCATGTTTACCTAATATTGCATTGACCGCAACAGAAACCATTTGCTTTTTCATATCTGTCTATAATTGCTATCCGAAGAAGCCATTATGCCCAACAATAGAAACAAGTTGTCTGCTCTTGCACCTCCAATCAAATTTGTATCACAGAAAACCTGTTATTTAATCCTATCAGAGCAACTGAGCAGTCACTAAACCTCTATACAGAATCAATCATTCCCAGAGAGTTTTTAGAAGTGGAGATGTTGCCCATAGCAACCAATTAGATTCTAGCTGTTATCTTCTAGAAGGTGCTAGTTAAATGTTAAGTAGAATCTGATTGGTTTCTATGGGCAACATCAAAACTTCTAAAAACTCTTACTTTAGTAAATATACCCCTATATGTCTGAAGAATGATAGGTCTACAGTCTGTTGTAGCATTGCTCAAATATAGGATAGAGCTTTTTTCAATGCTTTTAGAACTGCTCTTTGGGCCTGCTTCATTACCGATCACAACTGCTAATACGCACACAATTGGCCGATTGCATGTGCAGAGCGCAACATCGCAGTGCGCTAACCAGCCACTGCAATCGGGACTGCGATCGCAGTGACTACGCAGACCCATCGCAGCGATCTGTAGTGAATCAGGCCCTTAGTTCTGGCATCTTAAATTTGTCACCCCCATTAACTACCTCCTGCATCTGGTATCACCAGATGGACTACCATCCAAATAATAGACAGGCCCAATCCTGCATACATTCAAAAGCTTAGCAAATCTGAGCATATACCAGCAAAGATATTAAAGCTATTGAACAGATACCTGGCTGATGACTCAGTCAACCAGACTAACACTCCTTAGACACTGGCACAATTCTACTATTGAAGACCATATGATCAAGATCACCTATGATGGATTAGAGCCCCACTTTTAGCATTTTTCAGGACTAATGCAGTGAATGGGAACATCAAGATTCCCTGGAAAATAAACCCATCAGACACCATTGCCCTTGTGAGTACAGCCTGAACAGCATCATTTTTCTTTCTAGAAATAGGGCATAACCCTGATTTCCCCATTATTAGGAGGCCTGTTAAACTTGAAATGTTACGATAGAATGTCGGACCAATTTGCTATTTCTTAACGACAAATCACCTACAATGCTCAATGTGTACTGGTTACTGTGGTCGCTGCTCGGATTGATTGTGCTGCAACTCAAACCCAGCGACAATGCCAGTCACCTGTGGTATGCCAATGAAGGATGGACCTGTGAACATTCCATCCTTCATTAACTCGTTCCATTATGCAAACCCTGCTCAATGGCATTCGTTCCCATGTCAAAATAAATGCCTAGCTCCAGTGTTTATCTGGCTTAATACTGACCACAACTGCAGTGCTATACGAGGTATGTCTATAAAATTACGAGACTATGATTCCACCTAGTAAACAAAGCAGTCAGAACCGGTTCTAACTGCATACGTAGTAATCTTGAACTTGTCTGAACCTGCATGACAAGCAGCAACACTCTATGACGTTCAGTTGATTGTGAGTCGCCATTTAATTTGGTTGTGTTTTCTGTAGAGTGCCGAAAAATTTTACATTTTTAGTAAGGAATGTCGTGTTGACATTCTGCAGCAACTTGATGCAGATCCAAACCTGTTTCATAAAGTAATCACTTGTGATGAGACCTGGATCTTCCTGTACGATCCTGAAACCAAAAGACAGTCAATGCACTGGAAAACACCATCACCAAGAATGAAAAAAGCTTGCCAAAGAAAGCCAAAATTCAAAGCAATGCTCATTGTTTTTTTCGATATCAAGGGTGTAATTTTGCAAGAATGGGTTCCAGAAGGCACAAAAGTTACCCAGCATTATTATAAGGAAGTTCTGACAAAGCTGAGAGAGAGTCAGAAAGAAACGGCCGCAACTGTGGAAAAATGGTTTCATTCTTCACCAGGACAATGCGCCTGCTCACAAAGCACTTTCTGAGAAGCTGTTTTTGACCGACAATCACATTACTACACTCGAACATCCTCCATATTCGCCCAATTTATCACCTTGCAACTTTTATCTTTTCCCAAAAGTTAAATCAGTGCTTAAAGGGACACATTTTCAATCAGTTGATGCTGTATAGAAGAAAACGGCAGATATGTTGAAACAACAGAAGTTGATTTGCTCCATGCCTCTGACCAGTGGAAAACAAGACTACAGCGATGTATTAGTGCAAATGGGGAGTATATTGAAGGGGACAAACATTATATTTGTAAATACCAATAAATAAAGAGGAGTTATTTATTCAGTCTCGTTATTTATTAGACATACCTGGTATACTCACAACTAAGTGAATTCAGGTTTCAATCCAAAATGGACATGTGTTGGTGAGCTTTACTAGTGTCTATACACCATATGACCTTCTTTACAGATACTAACTTAAATTTGTAATTAACATTATAGTCTGCAGTACAGCAATGATACTGAGAATGACAGAACAGCCAAACCTGCTATAATATGTCTGAGATATATCCACCAAACTTAACCAATGTTTTACTCTATGTCAAATAAAATCCTGATTCAGATACATTTCTGACCACTGTGTTAAGACATAAATAAACTAGACACCCTTTTTATCTGCACCAATACCCGTATCAACAGCACCTATTATTTCCCTGTGGTACCTACAGCATTTTGTATTCCAAGGTGGTCTCCCACCCAAGTACTAACCAGTCCCAACATTGCTTAGCTTCCAAGATCAAATGACATTGGACATGTCCTGGTCTTGCTGTAGGTCGGTGTGGCTGTAAACACAATCTTTAACAAAGAGAAAAAAAAGACTAATTAGACTTTTCAATCCTCCTGGACCAAGCTTAACTTTCCCAAAAAGTAGTCCATCCTAGTTAGGCCGACACAAACATGAAAATTTCATAGAATTGACAACATTTGCTATTAAGTGATTAGCGTGACTATTTAACTATTTATGCAAACTCAATCTTCCTCCAGGCTTAAGGGGCCTATCCATTAGCAGATCTTTCTCTACAATGAAAGACAAAAGATTTATCCCTTGAAAACTCCTGGGGCTGCGGTGACAGATATCGGTCATGTACATGACAGATTTTTGCAAACTACGAACAATATTGCATGACATCATTCAGGGAGTGGATTTTTTTTATGTTTCTATTAACTTTCATAAAAAATATAATTTCTTCGTTTACCGCTTATAAACTGACAGATATTTCTAATATCTGTCAGCTATAAGCGATAATTGACCAACATGTTGGAGACGAAAGACAAATTTGTCGGCCACGAGAATGCGCATTTTCATTGTTCAGAGCCTATCCATTAGCAGATAAATTGAACGACTGAACGATAAATCGTTCATCGTTCAAATTTATCTGCTAATGGATAGGCCCCTTTAGCCTCTTAAGAGATCTTCTTACGATTATGGTACTTATTCATATTGAAGAGAAACTACACAAGTCTTTATAAAGAGAACTTTCTTTTAGCCTAAAAGGAGTTTTCCCCTGGTCTACAACCAAAGCATCAGCTGGTGTTTTTGTACATGTACTTCCTGCTAGCAACTTCTGCTGGCAGTGCACCAGCCTCATGGCACCGCAGCGCTTCCTGCCTTCCCCGTGCCTGGGTCCCTCTTCTGAGCCCCGCAATCCGTCCGGAACCATGACCTCAGCTCTTTGCAGATCCTGCAAACAGTAAGGGGAGACTCCGCACATACCCAGCCTGGATATCTAGGGAGAACAGGAGGGATACCAGCTCATAGAGAAGGAGGGAAGAGAAAAATTAAAATAAAAAAAGGATAACCAAAACAAAAAAAAAACCAAAAAATTCCAGAGACTGCCTGTCTCTGGAGCTAACTCCGTGCTGTCTACTCCTTCAGCACTTGAGAAAAACTGAGGTGGGGTCAGAGGGGAGGGGTTAATTAGCTAGCTCATTAAGTGATGAAGCCTACCTGCCACTCTAACCCCAGATGTAAGGAAGTGTCCCCCAGATGCCCTATATATGCTAATGAAACAGCCGTCAGGACTTGTACTAAGACTCAGCGGAGCCATCGCAGCTGTCTGCAAACGTGTACACATACGCAGCATCGGAGGCAGATCGTGCAAACATCGACTCCATGAGGGAGTCTATGGTTACTACAACTGAGACGCCGGAACCATGTTATCTGCGTACTGGATCACAGACACAGCCGGAAACACACCATGAAAATGGCCGTGACACACCTTTGTTTTAGTCGTCATTTCCCCTTGTATACCACAAAACATTCACTTTCTGTCAATCATTAGCAAATGAATCCTCACTGCAACCGTAAAATCGCAATTCAATCATTGCGCGTGCGTATTGCAACCGTCATACATGTGCAGACTACCGATAATTGTCTCACAATTGCATGAACATTGGAATAGTGTACATCTCGGAATCAGGCCCCAAGTACACAAACTTTATCCCTTTTGCACAAATACTAGGCTAGTTTCTTATTTAATATAGGCTCTTGGAGAGCACTGAGAAAGAAAACTATAACTAACTATTGTTAGGATCCGCAGGTAGCGGATCATCTTGGTGGCAGGTCCCAGTCATAGTTGTGACTGGGATACTGCATCTAATCCTGTCCTGTCTGTGTACAGCTCATAGCCTGTCAGTGTGCTGATCTCATGTGCTCACTAATTAACTAGCTATCTGTGTGCAGAGCAGATGCACACATGCCTTTCATTAGGAATTGCTCTCTCTCAGGAAATGGTTCTGATTGGATCCTGCTTCCTTTAAAGTTACAGCCAGCCCTGCACTCAGAGCCGGTTATACTGTCTGACAACCAATGTATGCATGTCTCTCTGAAGTCTGAACTTTTGCTGGTCTTCCCAAGTTCCACAGTTCCAGTATTCTGCACCTTTCAGCATTTGTTCAGTAGCATTTCGATACTGCATGTCCTGTTAAGCTGAGTGTCAGTATTCAGCTGTTCAATCTGCTGTACTCTCTATCCAGTTGCTTTTACCCTGTGTACCGGCTGCATCTGTTTTCACCTTCCTGCCGTCTGGTTCCTGCATCCCGGCTGTCTCGGCCGCACCTCAGCCCGCAGGCTACTTCCTAGCCAAGTACTACCAGGCTCCCAAAGCCACACCTCAGCCCGCAGGCTGCTTCCTAGTCAAGTACTACCAGGCTCCCAAATTCGCATCTTTGCTGTCTCAGCCGCACCTCAGCCTGCAGGCTGATTTCAGCCAAGTATCACCCGGCCCTCTAAGCCGCATTTCAGCCTAAAGGCTGCAAATCACCTGGCTCTCAAAGCCACACCACGGCCTCTAGGCCACATCTAGTACCTTGTATCTATTTTGTTGTGTCTGTCTAGTTCTTGTCTGTTTTTCTGTCCCTCTTGTCATAGTCTATTCTTGTCATGTCCAGTCCAGTCTTGTCTGTAATCCTGCTACATCTCAGTCCAGGTCACCCC
Organism: Taudactylus pleione; assembly: GCA_031769625.1. Taxonomy (NCBI): domain Eukaryota; kingdom Metazoa; phylum Chordata; class Amphibia; order Anura; family Myobatrachidae; genus Taudactylus; species Taudactylus pleione. The sequence continues at coordinate 971,035 of JAUIMM010001101.1, forward strand.
TGCCCTGCAGCAATTAGTATTGTCATGCCACTCATTGCCTGACTACTCAGTTGCTCCTCAGTCCCTGACATACCTACAACTATATTGTTCTGTGTAGTGCTATCCTCCCACAGCCACACTCCAGCTAGTCCCCAAAGTGGAAGGACTGCCACCTCATCATCTTGTCTAGCCCTCAATCAGCAGTCCTGCGGCCTCACCATCATGTGAGATTGTAACAACTATGCAGTATAAATTGAAGATATGAAAAACACCTAATGTTGGGTTTTTAACTCAAGTGGGTCTGTTTGGTTGTTTAGGGATGGGCTGAAGTTTTTTTCTGGACACAGACTCCATCAACTCAATCCTATTAGGTGCCACTGGGGTCCTGTGAGCCATTCTCATAGCGAACCCGCACTGTGAATTATATTTGCAATCCAATTTTAAACTCATATTGCTTTTTCAGGAAAGGAGTAGGTGAAAAAGTATGGAAGTAAGTTTTTATTTGAAGAAAAAAAATGTCAGTGTGCAGAACCTCTGGTACAACCCTCCCAATGAATAATCATGCATTTGGAGTGGTTTAAATAGTTAATTTGGCCAATAGAGATGCCAGTTTTCAGGTGAATTTCTCGAAAAAGTTAAATTAATGGGATAAATTATATGGGACTGGTATGTGGAGGTGCATTGATGGGAGAGGGGTTTTTGAACTTGCAGGGAGGTAAAAGTGTTTATTCCAATGTTTAACAAATGTGTATAAAAACACTGAAAAATTGCTAAACAGACATTTTTCTGTCCCTCTAAAATGCTAGACAGATTTTAATTTGAAAAATAATACTTGTTTGCTATCATTTTTCAACCATTAATAAAAAAAAGCGCACAAATCAGCCATTTAACACCTTTTAAAAACCTACAGTGCTTTCCTTATGGCCACTAATAGCAATTCTATATGCAATCTCAGTTGTCACTTTTTGGGGGTCCATGATGATTTCCCCAATTTTTCATGCACTTCTCTCAGGATGCATTTTGTAGGAAAGGCGCACACCCTCGCCACGTCATGTCTCGGGTGCGTGGTTTCGTTTTTTGCGAGTTTCATGAAACAAACTCTCATTCGCAAACTCACTCCAAATTAGATTGAGCCCAATGTGTATGTCTAGTCTAGGTTGCATCTGGGATAAGAAATGCTGAAAGCAGTTCTTTGTACTTCTTTAGCCTGGCCGGTCCATCCTGGTGCCTCTAAAATGAGCATTAAATGCATCAAAGCACTGCTGGACTTTCAGATGCAGATATTTAAATTTTCACAATCAAAACTGCTTCCAGGTTATAAAGCCTACCCTTGGCTTGGATGAGAATGGTGCGTTGCAGAGTCAAAAAAGAAGGATAAGGAGGAAAAGGAAGGAAAACAATGCTACCTGCCTGTCTAAAGACAAACCGACACCATTATATACCATTCAAATGAAATGGGCTCTTTTTAAGTACAAAGGTGTTAACTCATAAGTTTGTCCCGCAGTTATAAAGAGCAAAAAAAAAAAAAAAAAAATATTAAACAGGTATGGGATACACTATAGAGATTTATTGGTCAATTTGGAAAATAATGCCTGAGATTTATTAAGTTACAGCAAATGATAACCGTTTTCCCACATGTGTGGGAAAACAGCTGTGATATTTCCCTGCTGGTAAATATATATAGCCTATGTAAGTTTACAAAACAAAACAGTACTCACCCTTAAGCTATTTATGTCCAGTGTAGGTATCACCATAGTAAACAGGAAAATAGAAAAGTAATCTGCAGAAATGTAATGTCACAACAGCAGAAATGTTTTGAAACATTACTATTTTTTTTTAAGCTGTATATAATAAAATAAGAGATATGGTAAGAACTTATCTTTATCATCTACGAAGTCCTTAGGGTCCACAAGGATACCTTGGGGTATAGGCATGGGCTTGTCCATAGGCCCCACACAGTTAAAGCTGTCATCCCAGGATGCACCGGTCCCCCCCCCGGCGATAGTCACCGAGTGTTTAAATTATATGTAATGCTCTGCCGCGGGCCCCGGACGTTCCCCGGTGGCCACGGCAGTGGTTTGTGTTAACCCTTGGAATGCTGGGCCGGGGGTGGGGGCTGTTAGAAAGCGCCGCTACCCCCGGATCATCTCCGGCGGCGGTGCGGCAATGAAGGCTCCGTGCTGGGGTCCGGGAGCCTGGCTCCCGACACCCCAGCTCCACATGGACGCTACTGGCCCCCCGTGCCGGCTGCTCCTCGTGGCCAGGCAGCAGAGGGCAGGGCTGAGTGCTGGCTGCTGGGGACTGTGAGCAGTGCTCCCGGCGCCCCAGGACAGCAGAAAGTCGCTGCAGCCGGGACATGATTGTCCCGGACTGCAGGGCTAAGTGGCGCACAGGGGCACCGGGCTAGCCAGCTCCCCAGGTGGTGCTGTGTGCTGACGCTCTCCAGCACAGCGTGGAGGCAGTTAACCCTCGGTGCTCTGCACTGAGGGAAGGACTGCGATGGACGCACACTGGGGGTCGGGAGCTCTGGCTCCTGATACCCCACCACGGAGGAAAGGCCACACACTGGGAGACCGAAGAAGCCGGCTCCCAGTGCAGCGCAGCAGCGGGGCTGTCTAGGGCAGCGTGGCTGCCGATAGGGAGCCAATGCTCCCTGTCCCCCCCCCAAAGTCCCCAACACTGAGAGGGGGCAATATGGAGTGCTCGTAGCCAGAGTTCTGTGCTGCGGCGCTCAGGAGTATTAACCCCTGGTGGAACCCCAGCAGTCCAGGACGGCAGGGATAAGGGAGCCTAGCGCTGTTCAAAACAAAATAATAAATAAAAACAAAACACATTTTAAATGGCTTGGGCAGCACTGAGCCAGGATAGGAGGTCTTGGGCTGCAGTGCTGCAAGTGTTTAGAAGCCTGATGCTGTGCGCAGGCATGAAATGTTAATGTACTTAAAAATGGATGTTTAAAGTGTATAATTTAAGGAAAAATGCACTTACCTGTGATCTGTGAAGGGGGATCCGGAGCTCTCTGTGGGCTGCTGGGTCCCCCAGCCTCTTCCCTAGGGGAATAAAATGTTCTCCTATGCAGCCTCATGCCTGGAAGCAGGGTTGCCTACCTTTAACATTCTCTTCCCGGGAGAAGCCCGGGTAAGAGAAGCAGCAGGGGGCCGACGGGGGCGGGGCTTGACGATTCGCGATTGGGCACAATTTACATAGGGGGCGGGGCCAAATGCTGTGATTCATGCAGAATCATAGTTTAAGCCCCGCCCCCTTCACGGAGACCCGCGATTGCCGCGGGTATTCTCCTAATTCTGCCCACTTCACTAGGAAGTGGGCAGAATGCGGGAGAAATGCCTACCCTTCCGGGGGTGCGGGGGGTTACCCGAAAAATCGGGAGCCTCCCGCAAAAACCGGGAGGGTAGGCATGTATGCCTGGAAGTGGTATGAGGAGGTGCATAGGGAGCTGGCTAAGTGGGTTTAGGGAGCTTCAAATAGCTTCCCTTACGTGGCCAGGAAACCGTGCCCGGGGACCCTGCTTGCCCACCTCTGGAGCTCAGTCAGGCAGAGGTGGCTGGCCTGGTCCCTTAGCAGATTCCTGGAAGTAGGGTTTTGGAGGGAAACCTTCCCCGGCCCTAGACGAGCTGACTCCTGGGTGGCAACCAAAACACCAGGTAGTCTCAGGCTCAGGGGAGTGACCACTCCCCACTGTCCATAGGGAACAATGTTAAACGTGTATGTGGCCAGCACATGCACAGGTCATGCACTTAAGGAGATTGGTTGGAAACCACAGAGTGGACGTACCCCCTGTGGTAATGTGTATTGGAGTGGCATAAAAGACGGCTTCGTGCCTGGTAATATTGTACATCTTTCAGAATCCTTTGTGGAGAAGAACTGCTGTTTAATTTCTGTAACCTCTTGTATGCTGATTATTCCCCTTCAATCCGAAGGGACGAGTCTTCTTTAAGACTTTGAGCAATAAACATCTTGCCTGATTTCAATTGCCTCAATCCTGCGACCAACAGAATTGCGCCAAATGCTATTCCGTTCTCCGGCTGTTCTGGGTAAGAGCTCTGCATCTCCAAGTTCAAGCCCTCTGCCAAGCTACCGTGCAGACATGGTCCATTGGCGAGGGATCAGGAGGAATCAGCCGACACCAATCAGGGGGTGTGGCCGCAGCTAGTCAAACGCATACGCAGCAGAAGCGGTTCCAGGTGCCGAGGTAGGAGCCTGAGTGTATCTAAAAGTGGTTTCAAGCGCCGCTGAAGAGAGCTTGGTAAACACCCACGGCGCAGTGGGCGGCGTCAGTTACAGCTGGTCACTGACGTGAGTGAGAGTCCGAAAGTGCTAACCTGTGATCAGGGCCGGCCTAGACGAAAGGCGTCCAGTCACAAATGTGCCTTCACAGAGGGTGGCACATTTGTAAGCCTCAGAGATTGCCAGGCGAATCCACCGCGCCAAAGTCTGCTTATTAGCAGGCCAACCCCTCTTTTGAAATCCATACAGGACAAACAAGGAGTCCAATTTTCGTAAAGAAGTGGTACGGTTCACATAAATACGCAGCGCCCGTACCACATCCAAGGAAGCCTCACCAGCTGAGAGATCCGAGGAAGGCCGGGACCACAATTTCCTCATTAATATGGAAAGTAGACACCACCTTAGGAAGGAAATCAGGGTGGGTCCGAAGAACCGGCCGGTCCAAATGAAAAATCAGAAAGGGAGGGCGACAGGAGACAGCCCCCGGATCAGACACTCTTCTGGCCGAGGCAATAGCCAGAAGGAACACTGTCTGTCATAAGCCATTTCAAATCCACGGAACCCAAAGGCTCGAATGGAGGACCCTGGAGTGCCCTCAGAACCACAGCCAAATCCCAAGGAGCCACTGGGGGAGCAAAGGGAGGCTGGATGCGAAGGACTCCCTGCATAAAGGTGCGGATATCAGGCAGCGCAGCAATCCTATGCTGAAACCAAACCAACAGAGCTTCCCATTTGACCTTCAGTGAGGCGAGGCACAGACCAAGATCCAAGCCCACCTGTACGAAAGCCAGCATCCTGGATATCCGAAACTCCTGAGGATCGTACTCTCTAGGGCAACTCCACTCAAAATACGAATGCTCACTCTGTGGTATATTCTAGCCGAAGCAGGATTCCGAGCTCATAGCATGGTATTCCCCACAGATCTGGAGAAACCCTTAGCCCTTAGCCCTCAAGAGGGAAGTCTCAAAAGCCACGTCGTCAAAGATAGACTCAGGTCCGGGTAGAGGCAAGGACCCTGAAACAACAGGTCCGGGCATTGAGGCAAAGGGAATGGAGCGTCGATGGACAGACATTGAAGATCCGAGTACCAATGTAGTCTGGGCCACGCAGGATCTTGCCTCCTTCTTGCTTGAACTTTCGAAGTACTCGAGGCAGTAGGGAAAACGGAGGGAACAGGTACGCGAACCAGAAAGTCCACCGTACCGACAGAGCGTCCACCAGGAGAGCCTCTGCGTCTCTTGTTTGGGATCCATACGCTCACAGCTTAAGGTTGTGTCTGGAGGCCATGAGATCTATTTAAGGAAGGCCCCACTTGTTCACCTGGAGTTCAAATACCTCCTGGTGAAAAGACCATTCCCTCGGCTGTACATCGTGACGGCTGAGGTAGTCCGCTTCCCAGTTGAGTACTCCCGGAATGAACACTGCCGAGATGGCAGGGAGATTGCCTTCCGCCCAAATCAGAATGGGGGATACCTCTTTTAGAGCCACCCGACTTCGAGTTCCTCCTTGACGGTTTATGTAAGCCACTGTGGTGGCGTTGTCTGACTGAATTTGTACAGGTTTTCCCTGCAGAAACGGTCTTGCGTGCTGCAGCGCTCTGAACACTGCCCAAAGTTCCAATATATTGATTGGCAGGACAGATTTCTCTGACGTCCACCGTCCCTGGAAGATGTGTGGTCCCGTCACAGCATCCCAGCCCCGCAGGCAGGCATCCGTTGTTAGAAGGACCCAATCCAAAGTCCAAAACGGACGTCCCCTGTTGAGATGAGACATCTGTAACTACCAAGTCAGAGACAGGCGCACCTCCGAAGAGAGCCTGATCATCTGTGTCTTTATCAGACGGGGAATTCCATCCCATCTGGAGATGATCAACATCTGCAGAGGTCTGGAATGGAACTGGGCATATTCCACCATGTCGAACGTCGACACCATGGAACCCAGTAACCTCATTGCCGAGTGAAGAGACACTCGGCGACTCTGTAGCCAACTGCGTATCCTGGACTGCAACAGGGCTATCTTTTCTTCCGTCAAGAAGATCTTCTGCTGCTGAGAGTCCAACAATGCTCTGAGATGGAACATCCTCAGAGAAGGAATTAGTGAGGAGTTATTCCAGTTCACTAGCCAGCCGTGTGCCTGCAACACTGATATTGTCAGTTGCAGTTGGTTGCAAAGGACCTGTGGCGACCCCGCCAACAACAGAAGGTCGACCAAATAAGGTAAGAGGCGAACCCCATGCAACCGCAGGTGTGCCACCATGACCGCCATTACCTTTGTGAACACCCGAGGGGCCGTAGAAAGGCCAAACGGTAGAGCCTGAAACTGGTAATGGTGATCCGAAACCGCAAATCTGAGGTAACACTGATGAGCCCTAGCAATGGGGATATGCAGACATCCTGAATATCGAGGGACACCATAAAATCCCCAGGCTGCATAGCTAAAACAATAGAATGTTGAGTCTCCATTCGGAACTGAAGGACCCTTAAAAACCTGTTCAGGTTGAGGATAGATCGGTATGATCCATTTGGTTTCTGAACCAGAAAGAGGTTGGAGTAATACCCCATCCCCCTTAGGGGTAACGGAAAAGGCACTATGACTCCTATATGGAGCATAGAGCGCACCACCACCTGGATCGCTAGAGCCTTTGTTGGATCTGAAGGAAGGCCTGCTGCAAAGAACTGATGAGGAGGCCGTCTGCAGAAGGAGAGGGCATAGCCCTGAGATACCACTTCCCTTACCCAAGTGTCTGTGGTGGTCTGATACCAGCACTGGGCGTATTGCAGAAGTCGGCCTCCCAGCTTGGGGTCCCCCAAGGGGAGGCCCAGCCCGTCAGGCTGAGGGTTTGTCGTCTGACTGGGCTTGGCGCTCTTTTTGGGACAGGAAGGTCTCGGAAAGGACTGCACCTTAGATTTGCTCTGTGGGCGATAGGGTCGAAAGGATTGGTTCTTAGACCCTGACGGAGTCGGGGCCAAAGGCAGACATGCCGATTTGGCTCCCGCCAACGTGCCCACAATTTTGTCCAAAGCGGGCCCAAACAGGACCTGACCATCATAAGGTAAGCATTCCAAATCCTTCTTGGATTCAGCATCCGCCCTCCAGGAACATAACCACAAGGTGGCAGCCGCGGAAATCCTAGAAGACATTGACGGCATAAGTAGAGTCGCGCTCTTTACTAAGCTCGTCACATGAGAATCCACCTGAGGGGGGAGACTCCCATTTAGTGAAATAATCCTCTGCAAAGGGGTATGCACGTGCTAGACGTTTTTGAGGCTGAAACCTCTTACCCGGAGGTTTCCACGCCTCCTCCACTAGCTGAGGAGTGTCAGTGTCAGACATATCCAGAATCTCTCCATCATCAGATGACCCGTCATCATCATCAAACTGTGTAGATGGAAATGACAGTAGGGGTCTTTTAGCAGGTCTTGAATCCTGCTCTGCAATATTTTATACCGTAGCGGACACAGACTGCACCCAAACAGGTTCCACCGGTGCAAGAACCTGCTGAGGGGGAAACACGGGGGGGGCTGTTAACTATTCACAAGGATATTCAAGGCTTGTGCAAACGAAGCCAATGGGGGTTCCTGTGAGGTGCTGGGTACAGCAGAGGTACCAGGAAGGGTCAAACATGTAGTACATATACCATCCTGAAGTACTAAACCCTCCCCCACACTTGCCTTGCACATAGAGCAGGAAAACATGAGAGGTGCTCCCATAGACACAGAGGACCTCATTCAGAGTCGGTCGCAAGCGGCTGCTCAGTCGTACGCATCCGATGTTTCCAAACCACACATGCGCACGGTTAGTTGTGCGAATGTGCGTACGAGGCTTTGCGATCCAAAATGCTGTAGATCGTACGGCTTATGAGCAGGAAGTGGCTTCCGAGAGTTGATTGACATGAAAGGCCGTTTGTGGGTGTTGACAGGGGAGGTGGTCTGAAACCGCAGGCGTGCCTCAGCGTTTTGAGGGTGTTTTAGGGGCGTACATAAATTACCTGCTACGACCAACATAGAAGGCCGGAAGTAGTAAAACGTCACTCTGCGAGCAGGTTAGAGGGCTGGCTGATCTACAGCTTAAGGTAGGGTAGGAGCTCCCACAAGCCACACAGTACAATCGATACTCTCGAATGTAACTGATGTTAGGATTGATGTTTCTATTTTGAGCCACACAACGCAAGCAGCTAATAATCGATTATCGATTGATGAAGCGAATAACACTGCTAATTGGCTTGCAATTGATTCAGCTGCGTTTGCATTAGTGAATAATAAGAATAAATACATTTCATGGGGATGGCTTTTTCTATGCGTTTTTTTTTTATATTTTTGTGGGCATCAACACAACACAAGCGGCCACAACCATCAGGAGAAAATTAACATACAGCGACTGACAACGATTGACTCAATCGGTAGCTGCTATCACTCATTAGCTAGAGAAGGTGTATTGTTCATGTATGGGCGTCACTTTGGTTGCGACCAACCGGCCGTGCGATTGCTTCCTTTTTCAGTTTCTCGGTCGTTAGGAGTCCTCACTAGACATATTTGGTATGTGACCTTCCCACATTAATAAATACTTAAAACTGTGAGACAAATTCCCACCCTTACAGTACTGCACCGAGAGGGCTGAACAGGAAAAAATAGGGATAGTAAAATGGCTGACAGGAGAAGAATCAGACACACAGCGCTAGCATAATAGTCACATACAATGCAGAAATTGCCTGCACTAATTGCAATCAACTACACAGAACAGCAGCCCGGTAGTGATAGTGCTACATACGCTGACCTGAAATTATGGAGGAGAGGTATGTAAGGGGGACCCAGGCTAAGCACCCTGACACCAGCGTCTAGCTCATACAAGATGGCCGCCGGAGGAATCAATAGAGGCGGGCTCGGGGGAGGATAGCTGGCTCAGCCCGCCAAGCCTCTGTGGAAGGAGCTGAGAGCAGCGGGGTGTTTTGCCTGCTGCGCTGAACAGGGAAGGCGCCTTCCCCTGGCATGCCATTAACCTCCGAGATACTGGAGCACTTCCATAACGCTCCAGCCCTGTATCTCTGGTGGTCTAGTGTGAGCGCAGGCTCAGTGCCTGACTCCACTATACTGCCGTCCCCAGGGAGCCCCCAGCCCTGGGGACACTGGACTGTGTGACAGCGGGCGCCTACCGCAGACGCCCGCTGCTTACCTTGCTGTCCCCCGTAGATCCGGCCACAGTCCCAGACCCCCGGGGGTTCCGCTAGCTGGAACCCCCAAGAGCTCGCCGAGTTCCCGTGATCGGTACCGGCGGTCGGCGCTGGCGGGGGTGTCAGAGCGGTAGCGCGGACGTCTTCTGGAATGTCCTTGCTGCCGCTCTAATACTGTTAAGCTCTTCAGGGGCTGTGAATACAGCCCACCTGTGCAGTGACCCAGCTCCAGCCGGGCACCTACTGAAACTGAGGTGCCGTGGCCTAGGGGCGGGGTATAGGAGGGGGCCCGGTGCATCCTGGGATGACCGCTTTAACTGTGTGGTGCCCTTGGACAAGCCCATGCCTATACCCCAAGTTATCCTTGTGGATCCCCAAGGACCCTGGAGTAGAAAATTATAGTGCTCCCGCTAAACAGGGGGAAAGCAGGGCACAGACTCGCGGGGAGGGCATCCTCTGCAAGCGCCGAAGGCGTGCGTAATCCTGAAAAGGGGGCATGCCGATCGAGGAGGGGGCAGGGCGCATTTTGCAGGGCAGGGCACGGCGCCCCGCTAAAGCAGCCTAGCGGGAACACTATAAATATATACATAGACACAAAGCGACCACTATTGGGTACACCTGCTCTTTAATGCAATTATCTAACCAGCCATTTATGTGGAATCAAATGAATGAATAACTAGCAGACAGACATGACAAAAGGCCCCCATACATCAGCAATCAATTGTGGCAGTTCTGCAATTTGCAGATGTTTGTGTATACAAATCTGCAATGTATGGGCTTCATAGATCACAGATTTCAACCAAAAAGTGATTGGAATTGGTAAATCAGGTTGCCCAAAATGTTGGATTTCACAGATCAATTGGGGCTGTAGATTGCTAGTGTATGGAGATGATCAGCAGATGTGCAGACCATTACTAGTAAAATGGTGGGTCTTTCAAGACTGGAAGATCTGTGGGTCTCATTCAGACCCGGTCGCAAGCACCGATGTAATCGCAACCGGGTCGATAGTTGCGCAAGCCCCGGAGCGAGATAGTTGCGCAAGCCCCGGAGCGAGAGAGAAACTCTCTCGCTCCGGAGCTCTCTACAAAAGGGGCGGCTGTCGATGTTGATCGACAGCTCACCCCGTTTTGTAGGCGGGCCGGGGGGGTGGTTTCCAAAACGGAGGCGTTCCTTAAGGAACGCCTACCATTTTGTGGGCGGCCGCACTGACATCAGTGATGTTAGTGGGGAGCTTCCTGCTCGATCAGAGCAGGAAGCTCCCTGGGGCTTGCGGCTGCCGAGACCCAACCTTAGGGTCTTGTCGCAAGCCCCGATGGTCGCGAGCGTGTTCACCATCGCGACCATCAACCTGGTCGGTCGTTAAGCTGTGGGTGGTAACCCACAGCTTAACTAACGACCAGGAGGCCGCACTTCAAAAATGAAGCGGCCGCCCTCATTCAGAGAGAGCGGTCGCTTCTTGCGACCGCCTCTGAATGAGGGCCTGTGTTTGCTGAAAATGATCTCCAAATCACTGGAAAAGATCTGTAATCTATGGGCGCAGATCGCTAGATTGGGAAAAGATCGGACAACATATCTTCAAATTGTTCAATTGTGTTTTTCAGATTGCTAATGTATGGGGGCCTTAAGGGCCTGACTCAGATTATGGAATAGAGTTAAGGTCCCCATACATCTGCAATGAATTGGGGCGATTTGGCGATGAGTGCACAATAATTCAATGTATGTACTTCCCCAACTGACTATTGCATTAAAAAGTGATCGCAATAGCCAAATCAGGTTGTCCAACATGCTGGATTTAACCAATCAATCAGGGATTTAGATTTGTAGTGTATGGTAATAATCAGCTAATTTGCAAATTTACTAGTAAAATGATGAGCCTTTCAAGATTGGCAGATTGTTTTCAGGAAAGACAGATCTGCCAATCACTGAAAAATATCAGCAATGTATGGGTGAAGATTGCTAGATTGGGAAATCGTTAAATCGGGCAACAAATCGTTCAATTGTGATTTTCTAAATGCTGATGTATACAGCAAGTAATACCCCTTTCAGACTAGCAGCAAAGGGTTATTGCAGGGTTAACCCAGGTTGCTGCTAGGTGAGAAAGGGGAGAGGGTTGGATTCCCGGGTCGAGTGACCTGGCAATCCAACCCGGGTAGCTTGCAGGGTTGAACACGGAAACGACCTGTATAACTCGGGTAAACCCTGGTCCCTTTTACAGCATGAGCACTTCCTGGTCTCACTACACCCGTGTACAGCGTGAATGACGCCAACCCAGCTCTGCGGTCTGGCACGATTTGGAACCTTGTTCCAAATACCGCGTCAGACCCGGGAAATTAATGTAAAAGGGGTTTTACTGTGTACATGGACAAACCATGTTGCATTGCAAGGGGTGCAAATAAATATATATTTTTTGCATGTGGGGTAAATTCCAGCTGCTTTGGCATGTAGCCCACAAATGCTGGACAGCTTTATTTTTACACTGCAGTTTACAATTCAGATAGAAATACCCCTCCCAATTCTAAATCTCTCTGCACATTTTAAATCTGCCCCACCTGCAGTGCAACATGGTTTTTACCAAAATGCTCAGTTACTGGCTCTTTATTAAGGCCCTCATACACCTACAGCCGTATTGTCCAATCCTGCGATTGGATCAGAAATGCCGACCGGTGGCCATCAATGTTCCCCCGATCCATCGGAATATTGTTGAAATTTTACATGTTAAATTTCACCAATTTGCAAATCATGATCATATATTGATCATGATAGGCAAATCAGTGAAATCACCAATCCTCCGACCCGACATCTGTGGATAGCAGCATCAAGACAATCTGTCGCCAAATCGCCCCAATCCATTGCAGATGTATGAGGAGGGCCTTTACTCTATTCCCAAAACTGAATCAGGCCCTAAAGGTATAAGTGTATTGTACAGACCAAACATCACAATGGGGAAGAAATGGGATCTAAGGGACTCTGACCATGGAATGATTATTAGTGCCAGGCAGAATTATTTCAGTATCTCAGAAACTGCTGATCTCTGTGGACTTTTACTCAAAAAAGTCTTTAGACCTAATAGAGAATAATGTGTTACAACAGTGTTATGCAAAAAATCTCTGTATGCAAGACACGTTGAAACGTCAAGTGGATGGGCTACAGCAGCAGAAATAAAAAAAATAAAAAAAATAAAAAAAGGAGTTCCACTTCTGCCAGCTAAGAACAGGAAAATGAAGCTACAGTGAGCACAGGCTCACCAAACCTGGCAATTGAAGATTGGAAAAATGACACCTGGTGTGAAAAATCTTGATTTTACACGCAGGTGAGAAGGTCAGAATTTAGCGTAAACAACATGAATCAATGGATCCATCCTGTCTTGTGTCACGGTTTCGGCTGGTGGTGGTGTTATGGTGTGGAAAGTGGTTAGGCTCTATAATACAAATGAGCATTGTTTAATGATGGACTTTCAGTTACTTGGGAGTAAAGCTGCCTGCACACTTGGCGATTTTTTACACGATTTGCCCGATTCCGACGAATCGTGGTGACAAATAGTGTAAAATATGGCCAAATCGTGAGTTTCCATTCACAATCATGACGCCGATGCGCGAACCCGCTGGTCGTACATCGCATCTTCACATCTGCCGTGCTGTAGAGTCACGATGCACTGGAATAGTTAGGAGGCACGATAGTTTGTCACATTGGACAGTTCTTAACATCAAATCGTGCCCACGACTGCCGGGGAGCTGCTGGGGAGAGTTCAAGGGGAAATCGGACACATGGTCGAATCGTGAGCACATCGCCAAATGTGTAGGCACCTTACACTTTGCAATATAAAGAGGCTGGGTACGGGATCCCAAAGGTCAGGATGCTGACTGTCAGAATACCGACAGCAGCATCCCAACACTTAGAAACCTGACAGATTTTTGTAAGTATTATAACCCTTACCCTAACCTTCCCCTAATGCTAACTCACCCCTAACCCTCATGTCTCTCAGCCTAACCCTAAACCTCCCCTCCCGCAGCCTAACCCTTACTCTCGCCCTGTCCCTAATACTTACCCCCGCAATCTGTCGGTATTCTGACAGTCGGGATGCCACTGTCAATATTGTGACCGCATGAACACTGACTGTCGAGATGCCGACTACATCCCATATAAAGTTTTCATTTCAATAAAACTTTTATTTTGACTACTTAACTGGAAACATCTAAAATAAAAAAAGTATACAGAAGAACCATTTATACAAGGATAAAATCAATCTTTCAGCAGATATAAAAGCTGCAACAATAAAAAAAATTACCTTTAATGTTCAGATGTTCCTAAATGCGGTCCTCAAGGCTCCCCAACAGTTCAGGTTTTAGAGATATCCATGGTTGAGCACAGGCGGTTAAATCGAATTGACTGAGATACTAATGAAGTCATATGTGCTCAAACATGGATATCTCTAAAACCTGAACCACAAATATTACAATTTAGTAAACACAAAATGTCACTGGTGCCTTCATGTTTAAAGTGCGGTATATAAACATTTGAAACTGAAAGCATGCAATTGCGAGTACAGTGGTTATGATGTTAATTGATCGCTATGTTGAATGGCCCCGGAAAGGAGGCCCCAAAGCTATTCAAATGACCACAATGTTAAGCCGACTAAAGGATTTCTCAGAAGGGTGTGTGAAGAAATTCGACTTAAGTGCCGGCCGCGAGGTTGTTTTCCGGCTTAATGCGGCACCAACAGCCTCGCAGCTGGCACTTTAGTCAGAGAATACCAGTTCTCGTAGCTAAACACCCAGATTAAGGTGCGAGAACTGGCATTCTCAGACTTAAGTCGGACTAAACAGTGCAGTGAATTGAATCGGGACCAACAGCCCGGCAGTATTCACCTTGCGCGTAATTGAATTGCCCCCTTTCAGCACTTGGGCTATTTTCTAAATGCCGAAAGCAGCATCCTGGACAAACATCCAAAGTAATCAATACTAACATTTTTCAATTAAAATCCATAATTAATGGGGACACCCACTGCACAATGCTTTGTAAGCACTCATTATAAGCTGTACAAATGTTAAAAGACACACTGTCTGCTTCAGTTCGCAGACAAAGCGCCCCCGCAATGCATTCTGTAAAATAGTTGTATTCAGAGATGGCCCGATGTAAGTGGCTGCCTCTATACATCCTCTTTTGAGAGCACTCATCATCACTATCAGCGGACATTTACACCAGCCTCATCCTGGCTGCAAGAGATCCACCTGAAAACCCCGGATCTGTGCATACCCTTACCGCTGACTAAGCCATCATTTGTTCTACATACTCAGGGCAAAATTTTGGCAATGCAAACTCCCCAATGCATTGCCAAAAATTTAGAACACATATAGAAATAAGTGACGATGCGGCTGACTTCCGTGCTGTTCTGAATAGCCCCGCAAATCCACAGAGGGGAGTAAGTATGCCTTGTGAGTATGCACAGGGTAATAAAACACAGCTTTAGCCATTATGTGTGCGACTCTGAATCAGGTCCACAGTGCTGCATTTAAAAACAAAGGTATGCAAAATATGCGTAAGTGCTTCAAAACCTGAAAATGGGCTTTAAAAAGCAACACTGGACACCACCCTTAAGGTTCACAAGTTAAACACGTGACAAATCTATTAGTAGTTAGGAGAAACAAGGGTAAATGGTGCTATTGTCACATAAAATGTTTACGCCTAAGGTTGGTATGGTAACGACCAGAACAATACATGGGGGCCCATTTATCATTCTATATTTGCGGCTATATCCCTAAAAACACCCTATTTACGGGGGTTAACTGCAAATATTAAGTTTCCCACGGATATATGAAGGAGGGACCGCAGCAGGTATCGGAGATCCCTCCATTCCCGCGGGCAGCCGCATCCCCCATAGGTTTCTATGGGGATGCGATGCTACCAATTTACCAACATCCGGATGCATTCCGGATATTGGCCCCCTCAGCTAACGCCATCTGAAGATGGCGTTAGCCGCTATAGCCTATGGGCTACATGGCGTAAAATTAGCTGGCGGAAGGTTCCTCCCCGGCAATGGCGGCCGTGCATGTGCAGTCAGCGGGACTACACATGTGCAGCAGCCCCGGAAGCTCTCCGGGCACATCCCAGGGATGGACTCCTTTCGGAGCCCTGTCCCTGCATGTGCCAGATGATACATTCAGGCGATAGGATCGCATCTTGTTATGCAATCATGGGCGGTAATGTCATGCCCATATCGCATTGCAATTATTAATAAATGGGGGCTATGGTATTTGGTAAAAGCGCTTGGAAAACCTGTTAAAAACGCATCACTAAAACACATCTAAAAGGACTTTAGTTTTCATGTGAACAGGCCCATAAAATTCACACTCCTAACTTTCTCAATATGAGTAATGAATACAAAAATACTGCCTAATCATTAGCCTTACATTCTACAGCCTGCCATGTACTGGCATTTGGACATTGCAAAGTATATACAGGGTTACAGTATTTGTTACATTCATATTTTGTATATACTGTATTTGTGCAACTTTCCAATTCTAAAAAAAATGTAAACAAATTATACAAAACTCCATATTCTCCAAGATTTCCCCCCAAAAAAGACATCAGTGACACCAGGTGGGAACATCAGGCTGTCTACAACAGTAGTGACATGCACCTCTGGACCCAGAGCTGACTCTTCATTGCCAGGAGCCGAAGCACAGCCATGAACACAGGCAACAACTGGAGGTCTACTACATGTTGTCACACTGGCAGTAGCCACAGGAGGGGTGACAGTGTGACTGACCCTCCTGACCCCCAGTAGCCACTGCCCGATCCCCACTGGCTGAGTTGTGCAATATATTAGACTCTGTTTTAGCACCACAGCCCACGTCACATATAATATAAAATAATGTTCCATACTGCAGCTCTTCAAAGTTTCTCCGCCATTCACAGTTAAGTACAATATCCATAACCTACTGCGCTTACCTGCTCCAGGTCTCTGCGCGCATGCGTGGAGGCAACATCTCAGCGGACAAAAGATCCTTCCATCTTCTCTTCCCTGATTGGTTTATGGGCTCAGCTGATCGTCCACCTCTGCTTTCTGAGAGTTGTAGTTTTTCTACTTTAGTCAGCACCGACGACAGTGCGATCTTAAAACTACAATATCCAGAATCCTCCGGGACCTGCATTGCTCTCTCGACCTTCTTTTAAACTAAACAACTTTATAAACTATATGTGTCAATTGCATAATGACACCTTTTGTCTGATAGTATGTGTACGAAATGTGTGAGCAGGTTTGCGGACAGGAGCGGCGGGGGAAAGTGGGCGTGGCCTAATCGCGCCACATGTGGCCACGCCCCCTTATACCTAATTTATGGAGGGTATTTAATTAACTTTTGCAACGTGAGCCCCAGGCCAGGCTCAACCCGGCGCAAAGCCAGGAGGGGGCGCGATCAGTCAGTGTGATCGCTCCCCCCCAAGGCATAGGAGACTGCTGTGGCTGCTGCTAAGCAGCCTGCAGCAGTCTCCCGCTGCAGAGGTGGGGGGGAATTATTAGTACCCGCTTTTCATCTTATATGGTATTACACGATCCAGCCTTGCCTGCTAGCACTTTTAATTTTACAACAGATGGAGAGACCTACCCCTTTTATAAGTTCTTAATGTTGCTAAACCCTCCAACATGAGCCCCTCATCATCTGTGTGTAAGCCTGATCTATTCTGTAGTATACATTCATAACTCCTCCTCTGTATAAATATCAAATATCACCTCATTAGTATATATGTCATAGGGCCTGATTCACTACCGTATGCAATTGTCATTACATACGCAGTTGCGATAGTGTGCTAATTCATTGTGATAGCTATCCCGTTGCAGCACTGTATAAGGACGCCCACTTTACTCAGCACACATACGTACTGTTTAGCAAGGCTGCGAAACCATCGGTACAATCGAGTACCATGGCAGCCTCATGCACACTTGCAGAAGCCATGATCTTACTCAGAAATTGCTAACTTCCACGCATGCTATGAGACCTCAGACTGTGTAGGTCATCGCAGTGGATAATTTATGCATGCCCCTACAACGGCGTGCAAACGCACTGGGACGCCTGCGTTTCACCAAACACCACCCCCCCCCCCTGTTACCACCCACAACGTCACTTTCTGTCAATTACTCTGATGGGTCTGTATAGTCACTTAGATCGTAGTCCCGATCTCAGTGGCTGGTTCATGCACACGCACTGCAATGCGTTAGCATGCGCACTGCGAAACAATCAGCAGATTGCGTGCGTAATTGCAGTTGCGTACGGTAGTGAATCAGGCCCATAGATATCACAGTGGTATTACAGACCCTCCAACATGACCCCTTCCACCTGGTACTATGGGCCCCATTTACAAATGAAGGGAAATACCAGCAGCAATTTTCGTTTAGTATCACTGTGATACAAACGAAAATTCCACTGGTATTTAGTAATACTTACCCCTTCGCCGAGGTCCCGCGAAGCCCAGCGGAGTCCTCGGCGAGGTCCTCAGCTGGGCTGCTGGCAGCCTAACGCTGCCAGCGACAGGGCTCCAGTGTCATGCGCATACGCGACGGTCTGTCTGCGCATGTGCATGACAGGGAGACCCGGCAGTGCCTGGAAGGTAAATACAGAAAAGCGGCATAACCCCTTTAGCGAGCGCTAAAGGGGTTACTTTTTGTTTGTAAATGGGGCCGAAAATGCTCTGTTCCTGAAATTCCCTCTTAATTTATGATTGCAGTCACCTGAGTTGAACTAAGTATTGAAGAGAAAGGTGTTTCAACACAGGTGACGTCAATCATAGAGTAAAGTCCTGGAGCGGAGCATTTTGTACCTGATGTAAGGGGTCATGTCTGGTATAATATACATACTGTGTATAATATATGTTATGTACCGGGTATCAGTGAAATCTGGAGATTCCGGAACGCCAGACCTCTGCCGCTGAGGAGCTGTGTAAGCGCGTTCTCATCCGGGGGGTGTGTCAGTGACAGACTGACACCAGGGAGTGGGAGATATTACAGTCAGCACCCCACACCCTGCTGCTGCTGGACTGGCCATCCATCATCGATGTATTTGAAACATCGATGGTTCCTGGCCAATGTCAACTAGTATTGCCATCAATGGCAGAGAACCAATGGTTCGCTGCCATAGATGGATGACTGTGAGCCAATGTTTTTTTTTTTTCTCTGTACAGGATGGAGCTCAGCCCCACCCCCCAGTGCTCGCTACGTCCCATCCCCATGAATTTAAACAGTGCAATTTCCTTTAACAGGAGCTCAGCAGAAAATTAGTATTTTTCGAGAAAGAGGGTCAGAGTGAAGTACATCATGAAGGCTGAGGAGAGAATCATCATGCGTTAATAGTGACAACTGATGCTTTAGAGTCAAGGACAGAGGAAAGGGCTTGACCATAGAGGGTGGTCTGACCGAAGAGAGTGATGATTGTGGAAAGAAGAGAAACTAAGGATAAGGTGAAACTAGAGTGACCAAGGACATTAAGGTTGCTGCTAATAAGATTAGCCTCAGCGGAGGTGTACGGTGCAGCAGTAGCAAAGGGAAATGCTGAAGAATAGGAGGTGGTGGTCATAGTGAGGAATGAAGAGCTGTAGATAACACAAACGTGAATGACAACCAAGTAGAGGGATTGGCCGTTGCTATTGGAAGGGGTAGAAGTCCTCTGAGAGAGGCCAAATGAGGAAGGGAGGGAGTAGGTTTGGTGGGATTATCAATTGAAATATTAAAGTCACCTACAGTACAATGAGGGAGGGGAGATCAGAAAAGAGAGAATGGGGAGCCAGGTTGAGAACTTATCAGGAAAATGGGAGACAGAAACAGGGGTTCAACAGATAATAGCTACACGGAGTTGGATAGGATGGAAGAGGTGGATGGTGTACGTAACCATACTGTAGGTATTGTACTTTGTTCAAATAACTAAAAAAACAGTTATAGTCACACATATTTTAAACCACTTTGATTATGTGTAAAAACTGCATTGCTATACAACATTATTTTAATGTCTAAAACCTCTTTAATACAACAAAAACACATCACCGTCTTGTGTACACTTAGAAACCCCCCAAAATTGACTTGCTTAAATATGCTCTCAAAAGCATATTCTGTGCCCAAGTGGCAAACAAATCACCAATCAGCCAGTCATAAACATTTCAGTAATTCAAGCCCTGCCATCATCATTGAGTATTTGCAATTACCATGAATGCCCACAAATTATACAGCTTTTCCAAGCATACTCCACCTTTTTTGTATAGACTGACTCTAAAGACATTGGCATATCTATAAATGGGTACACTGCAAACCCTGCACCCATAACACTGTACAACAAATTAATACTTTTAATTTGTTTCCTTTCTAAATATTCATACATTACTAATTTGAGTTCAAGAAAAACTAGAATTTATACTAGCTCTATTTTTTGAGCTACACTACTTGCACTATACTGTATGTACATTAGTAATATAGTCATAGAGAAAAGCTATTTTAAAATAATCTGATATTTTCTTGATATAAAATAAATAACAGTTGTTTTAATTCAATCAATCACAAATAAGAACACAAAACGAAACAAACATACAGCATACGACACAAACATACAGCATACGAAAGTACTATGTAATATAGTGGCCTATTCATGGGGGTGCTTTCTCTTTGCTTGTCGCTTGTACTCCTCTTCTGGGGCATCTCTTGTCACTGTCCAACAGTAGTGATCACCTACCCTGATAGCTTTGTTCCATTGCTGAAATGTCTTGGTGGAATCGCTCACTATGCTTGTCACTCAGTGCACCACAGTTATCTTGTGTGGGTAATCCCGCGAATCTCATATATTTGAATAGGGGAGGGGACAGGGGACAAATAACTGATTCATTTAATTGGGTCATTAGGCCCCGCCCCCTCTGCACGGAACGCAGATTGCTGATAAGATTCTCTCCATTCTGCCCAATTCACTAGGAATAACCCTACATCGTCATAAATGGGCTATATCTCGGAACTCAGAGCTAACAGAGTTTTAAATGTCATATTCATTCTTTGCATGCTGAAATCAATTAAGTAACTATTTTCACATCGGAAACATTTTCATTGTTGTGCAGTGTTATTTTACTTTCCTCTCCACAGTCCCATGCTGGTCGGCACTGCAGTACAGGAGAAATCACTGGGACAATGGTGCGGCGGCCATTTTACCAGTGTTTTGCGCATGAACAATAGAGAAGTCTCTGGGAACGTGGTACAGGTGCCATGTTCCCGGAGACCTGCACTAAGCCAGAGTCTACTGCTAGTGAGGAGGGAGCTCACACGGACCCTGCACACGGGCCCTTTTAAACTGCCTCTATCTAAAGATAAAAGGGTACATTTTTGATAGTTTAAAAAAACATTGCAAACGGACAGGTATATACGGCATAAAAAATGTGTATTTATTATCCGTCGGGTTTGAGTTTCAATTGAAACTCAATGTTGCTTGGATTGTGCTGAGGTAAAGTCCGTCAGACTCCGGGGCAGCATCCATTCAGACTCCGGGATCCGGCACCATCGCATAGCTGCGTCGGTGGGGTCCCCAACCTCTTGATTTGACCACCCGCGGGTGGAACAGCGGGACACTACTGTCCTGCTGAAATCAGAATGTTGGGGAGGGGTGCGCCCTCTATGGGAGGCACCCCTGTTCGACTGCACTGGTCGAACACCCCTCACGCCGGCCCTGGGGTTAGATTTAGGGGTAGGGGACTTACCGACACATGTCTGTATTTTAACCCAGTCGGGATGTTGGCGTCGGGATTCTCAGCACCAGGATCTTGAGCGCCAGCATCCCTTACCCAACCCAGCAGAAGTAATAAACATTAACATCACACTAGATTGTGAAGGACAGATAACTGCAGCATGGGTTGAGAAACCCTCTGAGGCTAGCTGGAGCTGCAGGTGGAATTAGTGTAGTACTTATTGATCATGTGCCCAACGTATGGGTAAGCAAACAGTCAGTCTCTGAAGGAGATAAGGGAGCAGAGCACTGGTGATATGGAGTGTGCTAGGAGAAGAGCAAGAGGGAGGAGGGTCCTGCCTGGAAGAGATAATATACTAATGGAAAGGGGTGACCAGTTGGAGGGTGAAGAATACATGATGGAGAGGCAGCAAAGAAAATTTTTATGGGGAGGGCTGATATGCTTTAACCAAGATATGCTTTAATCAGATGCGACCACACCAGACTGGACTTTCCCTGGCATGGTTGCATCTGATGCGACCAAACGGTTTGGTTATCTGCACAGGAACTCCAATGTTTATATCAAAATCTCTTCCTCTTTAGATTAAATTTAAACTTTATATTAGCTTATGTGTATGGGGAGGTGCACCTAAGAATAAATCAGAAGTCTTGCATAAAGAAAAAAGAAAACAGGTATTTTAGCGCAGTTGTGATCAGTACGCATGCTATCAGATATATTGTGGGAAAGTGCTGGGCATTCTTGGGCGGTGACTGGGAGGTGGCTAGAAGTGCAATGCAACAATGATCCATCTCAGGGACGTGTTATGTGAATGTTGCGGGTGTGTCAGTGAAAGCGGATGCACTCCCAGACATAGGAGGACAGAGTCAGACAGAGAATCTGCACCTGCCATAGGGTTGGTGCAAATTTCGATGGTTTGAGCGATGGTGGCGACTAAAGATGCACCAGCGGTATTACAGTGCCCACAATGCATTTAGGTGTAATTGGACAGGAACCTGGCGATCACTTGTACAGTAAGTGTAGTTAAGGCGTGTCGGAGGTGTGTAGACTTACTTGCAGGCTATGCAGACTTTTGCATACACAGAGAACCAGCTGATTTTGGGTGGATCTCCTGCACCAGTGATAGGGTAAATACATGCTAATTAGAGATGTGCCTGTCCCGCTCCCAGAGAACCGACAACAACTGAGTTTAGGGCATCCGAGTCCCAGTTCGGTTCTGCAGACAATTCGGAACTCGAATTTAAAAACCAAACTCAGGATTTAAATGGTATGTAAACAGGTCCAAATGACATGATTTTAGCCACTTTCTTTTAAAAAAATACAGGTCCAAAACCAAAACACGAAGATGAATCCGGATCCAAAACCAAAACACGGGAGCCGCGCACATTTCTAATGCTAATAGAGATGATGACTACTTCTGCTGCATACATGCATACAAAGATCTACAGGCAAAGATCCACATGTATTACTATACTGTACACTAAGGGCCTGATTCAGAGCCGCTCGTAAGCGGCCGCTCGTTCGCTGTGAGCGATGTTCGCACAACTGCGCATGGGTCGTAATGCGCATGCGTAAACCAGTCATTGCGGTCGGAAATCGAGCTCTTGCAAAACAGCGAGGGGCTGCTAATTTGAGTGACAGAATGTACCGTTTGTGGGTGGTAACAGGGGAAGGTGCTTGAAAACGGGGGAGTGGAGATCCGAACGCAGGCGTGCCTAACGGTAAAAAGGGCGTTTCATGGGAGTGCATAATTAGTAAAGGAGCGTCATCGACCACGTCACTTGGTTGTCTTTTAGCCTGAACTGCTCGCAGTGATTGCGGTAGGAGAAACCTACCACAAGCACTGCGAGCAGTTCAGATGTCTTTCGATGTACCCGATTAATCAAATAAATACCGGAGATGACGTGTGATGCGAACGGCAAAGGGGAGTCTTTACAAAATAGCCAGCGCATTTTTCGTTCGCTCGCTCAGACATAGAGGCATCAACAAACCGCAATGAGCGAGCGCTCAATTTAAACAGCCGGCCCCTTTTTAGGAACGACCGTCCGCAAATAGCGTCCGGCTCTGAATCAGGCCCTAAATCTGGCTACACTGTAAGAAATGAAACCTCATATAGGGGCCTGAATTTTGTTTAAGGGCAGAGTTAAGTATCCCTAAATGTAACAATACAGAAAGCATGAGGTATTGAAGATTTATTTTGCTTTCTGTCCGACAGCTCCCACAAAACATTGCAGATGTTGCCTGTGTGGGCGACCCGTAGATAGCTTGTCTGGCCCTTGGTAATGCTAGGGGGTGTGGACATAACCTATTATTTAAAAAAAAATTAGCAAACTACTGTTTAGACAACTCAAAGCAGTGCTGACCTGCACAGGGGTAGCGCTGTGTGCCCCTCAGCCAGGGGCAGATCTAGGTGGGACGTGATTAGTGCAATTACACCCCTACCCGCAGACAGAGGAGAATGCTGCGCTCAGCAGCAGCCTCCCGGGACCCGCCACAGACCAGCAACCAGCAGCGTGTGCTTGGCTAGGGATGAGGCTGCTGCCAGCTGACGGGCAAGAAGGGGAAAGGTGAGGACCAGGTTAGAACCGTAACTAGACTTTTTGGTGCCATGGGCCAGAAAGAGCTTTGGTCCCCTGCCCCTTCCTATTTTTAAAATAGTTTCATAAGAGAAAGGGTTGTGGCCTCATAGGAAAGGGCCATAACAAATCTGATTCATCCCGTATGTTGATGAAGGGGTGCTGATCCTGTTGTACCACTGTTATCCAGGTGTCACTGCCAAATACAAAGTGAATACAATGGCAGCAGTGATGATACACAATAATTATACAGTATAACTCACCAGCTCTAGATGTAGGAGAGCGCTGGTGAAACTGCACCTGCAGCAGGCTTTGTCCATCAGAACAGCTGCGCACAAGCCTGGAGCCGACACTGTAGATCACAGAGTGAAGGTATAGAAAGAGTGATACTTGTAGTGTATATGCAGCAGATATCAGCAGCCTGAGAGATGTATGTACCTTGTAACGGCAGCTGTACTCAATGGGAAAGGTACTCGAGGTGTGCTAGTAATACCTAGGTCGGGTATTGGTGGCTGCCATCAGAAATTGTGGGGCAGATAGCTCCATGTGTAAGGTGTCTGACTGCCATGTTAGAGGTGATAGGTTTGAGTCCCAGGTATGACAGTATTTTGAAATGTGTGTTAAATAAAAGAAGGTGCTTTGGGAGGTGGCCAGATGGAGGGGCAGTCAGCCAGGGAGACAATAGGTGTGGCCAGGAGATGCCGGAGAGAAAAGAAAAGGAGGCTGAGAATGATTCTAAAGAGAAAAATGACAGGTCCGAAGACCGCCCCTTACCCTGGTGGTGCCCTGTGCCGTGCCACATGCCGCAGCACCGTAGTTACGGCCCTGGACCAGGGCCTCTCTAACTAGCCCAGGCATGGGTTTTTAATACTTGCTGCCTCCCCCTTTTGGTGCCTCTGAGTGAGGGCTAATGCCATCTTCAGATTGATTCAGCCCATTGACTGCAATGAGGCTGACTTGCACAGGTCCGGCACCCAGAATGGCTATGTAAGGTGGCCTGTGCCTCGTTCCAGCACCCAATAAAGGCTAAGGTAGTCAGCGCCCTATTATGACACTCGGAATGGCTGGCTAAGGTGGTGTGCATCCTGATTGCGCACCCCGGAACGGCTATCTTAGATGGTCAACGCCCATTTCAATGAACCTGGAATGGCTAGCTAAGGTGGCCTGTGCCCTGTTACACAATCCTGAGCTGCTATCTAAGGTGGTCTGCGCCCCATTCTGGCACCCGTAATGGCTGGCTGAGGTGGTCTTTGCCGTCCATCGAAGGTGGTCAGAGCATCTGAACGGCTGGTTAAAATGTTCAAAGCACAGTTCAGGCACCCAGAACAGCTATATAAGGTGGCCTGAGCCCTGTTCTGGCACACGGAAAGGCTATTTAAGGTGGTTCACGCCAATTCCAGCAACCGGAATGGCTAGCTAAGGTTACCTGTTCCTGTTCCGGCACTTGGAACGACTATCTGAGGTGGACTGCGGCCATCTATAGCGAGCAGCTCCCCAATCCGGCACCCAAAATGGCTATCTTAGGTGGCCTGCTCCCCATTCCGGCACCTGGAATGGCTATCTAAGGTGGTATGTGCTTCATTCCAGTAACCAAAACTGCTATTTAAGGTACCCATCGCCCCATTCTGGCACATGGAATGGCTCTTAGGTGGCCTGCTGCCCATTCTGGCACCCAGAATGGCTATCTGAGATGGCCAGCACCCCATTCTGGCACCTGGAACGACTATCTAAGGTGGTCAGCGCCCCAATCTGGCACCTGGAATGGCTATCTTTGGTGGTCATCTACCCGTTCTGCCACCCTGAATGGCTATCTTAGGTGGCCAACACCCCATTCCGGCACCCAGAATGTTTATCTTATGCAGTCATCTCCCCTTTCCGGAATCCAGAATAGCTAAGGTGGCCTGTTCCCCATTCCGGCACCCGGAACTGCTATTTAAGGTGGCCAGCACCCCATTCCATCACCTGAAATGATTATCTTAGATGGTTATCTACCCATTCTGGCATATTTTAGGTGGTCATCCCCCTTCCAGCACTCAGAACGGCTATCTAAGGTGGCCTGTTCCCCATTCTGGCACCCAGAATGGCTATCTGAGATGGCCAGCGCCGCATTCTGGCACCTGGAATGACTATGTAAGGCGACTGGTGCCCCATTCCAGCACCAAATGGCTATCTTAGGTGATTAGCTCCAAGTTCCGACACCCGGAAATGCTATCTAAGGTGGCCTGTGCCCCATTTCGGCAAATGGAAAGGCTATCAAAGGTGGTCAGCACCTTGTTCTGGCACCCGGAACTGCTATTTAAGGTGGCCAACACCCCATTCCAGCTCCCAGAATGGCTATCTAAGGTGGTCTGCGCACCGTCTATCTAAGGTGGTCTGCACACTGATATTCACAATCACTCAGCTTCGGGTTACACCCCCTAACCTCCCAATATTAAACAGTGGGCAATGGGTAATTCATCAATAATTATAAGTAATACCGTATTCAATTATTAATTATAGGTAAAACTGTATTCAAAAGATCTGTCACCCCCACCCGCCCCCTCCTCACTGTCCGGTATGCAGCAAGTGTTTAAAAGATTAGTTTTAGCACCAACAGCCTCTGTCCAGGGGCAGCAAAACAGATGCCATCTCCATACCCCCCACCTCGGTCCAGGGTCAGCAGAAGCCATCTTCCTTACACCCCCTCCTCCCTCTGTACATGCAGTGCACAGGCACCGCCACTGTGCAGGGATGACGGTCTCCAGTTAGTCCGGCAGCAGCAACAGGGTGTTGGGAGCCTGCTGTAATCTCTCCATCCCTGGCTCCCCAGTGAAAAGCCTGTCACTGACACCACAGCCGTAAGTAGACTGTCACGGTTGCTGACACTTGAGACTCCTGGAGGGAGTTACTACTAGGCACAATAAACTGGGGTGGTCTTAGGAATGACCTTTCCATGAAACTCAGTAGCACAGGATAAAAGTAAAATAGAATTTATTCACATAAGAATTATAATCAGCATGGTCTCAAATAAAGTCTCAAACAGCACAGAGGTTAACATATGCAATAATATGTATAGGAGAGAATCCCCAGATATATATAATCAGTCTTTAGCATATAAGAACTAACGTGGTAGGGAACCCCAAGTCCAGAATGAGACTAACAGCTCAGGATGACATTAAGGACCTTTGCCAGGGTAGAACCATGTAGTAATGGAAATCCGGAGCAGAGCGGGCCCTGCAGAATAATATAGTTTCGGGACAGGACCAAGCCCTGCAGTGCAGTGAGAGATGAAGCAAACTTGAGCCTTGTGGAGCAGTGAAGTCGGAGCAGGGTTAAGCCCTGTAAGACGATGAGATTCCAGGACAGGGTTGAGCCCTGCGGCGTGGCTAGAGTTCGGAGCGGGGTTGAGCCCCGTGATGCAGAGAGGATTGTAGCGGGGTTGAGCTGAAATATTCACAGTCCTGACATAGACTTCTTGGTGACCTGTGCCAGAAAGAGCATTGATCCCCCCCCCCCCATTTTTTAAATAGGGACATAAGATAGTTGTCACGGCTGGCTGTGTGGAATCCCCTGCTGTGGGGATGAAAGCTGAGGTCCCGGGCTGAGGAAGGAATCGGATCTCCTCATCCACGAATACCAGACGTTGATGAGACCTGACCAATGGTACGGAGTGTAACCAGCTGGAAGGTGTTCACCAGTGACCCCTCCAAGCGGAATATGGGTTTAGCTGCACCCAGCTGGCAGGTCGCGGTCCTTTGGTCGGGTGTCTGGTACCCACGGGAATATAGAAATTACTACAGTGGCACTAGAGAACTACGTCTGTAAGAAGTAGACTGCACCAATGAGGAGATTGCAACTTGTACACTGGAAAGGTCTTTGACGCACAATTGCGCCGAGAGGTGGCACTTGTAATAGTACAGAACTGAAGGTGGTTTTGATGCAGAATTGTACCAAGGGGTGGTGCTGGTAACACACTCCGATGTGGTGTCCTGACGCACAGTTGCGCACCAAGAGGGCACTTGATGGGCACACAGGTAAGGATGTGAATACGCTCTGTTGCACAATGGATAGGCACTTGCTGAGCACACAGGCGAGATGTTATAGGATGCACTTTTGCACAAAGAATTGGCAGTTGTTCCGCACACAGGCAAGATCTTATAGTAGTACTGTTGCACAAAGAGTTGGTGTTTGTTAGCACACAGGCAAGATGTTAGGATGCTCTGTTGCACAAGAGTTAGCACTTCTCAGCACACTGGCAAGATGTTAGGACGCTCTGTTGCACAAGGAGTTGGTATTTGTAGACACGAGGATATCACGAAGAGGGAACCTGGAACGAGTTAGCGGCAGTAAACACTGGATAGTGACAACATTGCACAGGCAACTTCCTGCTGTCCGGAGACTGGCTTTATACCCTGAGGTAGCAGATTATTGGTGGACAGTGTCAGGGTAAAGGGTAGTTAGGTGATGAAGACCATCATGGCTGCATCCATGATGGCAACCGCAGTAACCAAGGCATGGCACAGCTCATGGATGTCCACATGGCTCTTAGGCATAGTACTCAGCACGTCACTCGCCGCCGCACCTGATGTCTGACCACCCGATGGATTAGGGGAAGCTGGCGCTGAGACAAGTAACGGACGATCCTAGGCCACAACCTTACAGTACCCCCCCCCATTTCAGGGTGGACTCCAGATACCCACAAGGCTTCCCAGGGAATCTTCTATGGAAAGCTTGAACCAAAAGAGGAGAATGAATGTCAGAAGCCTTAATCCAAGTACGTTCTTCAGGTCCGTACCCTTTCCACTCAATTAGATACTGCAACTAGTTGGCCCGATGTCGGGAATCAAGGATCTTTTCCACTTCGAACTCTACTCCCCGGAGAGTTTGAACTTGAGGAGTCTTGGGTGGAGAACATTGAAATCTGTAAAGCACCGATTGTCATAACAATGAGACATGAAACCACTTGATGATCCAATTTGAAAACCACGGGGTTGATGACCTTCAAAATGCAGTATGATCCAATTAAACGGGGGGCAAATTTCATACTTGGAACCTTCAAACAAATAGTTTTTGAAGAAAGCCACACCCTGTCCCCAAGTTTCAGAAAGGGAACCGCGAGATGTTTATGGTCAGCAAATGTTTTGTAGTTACTGTAAGCTTTTTTCAAAGAGCAATGGATGTTCTTCCATAATGTAGAAAAGGTCTCTACGAGATTTGTAACAGCAGGAACTTCCATTGGTGGTAACTCTTGGAAGTCTGGTACTCGTGGGTGTTTACCGTAAACTGCGAAGAATGGAGTGGTATTAGAAGACGAATGATACCTGAAATTGTGAGCAAATTCTGCCCAGGTTAAGAAATTGATCCAATCATCTTGCGAAGACACAAAGGACCTTATTCAGAGGCGGCCGTACGGTCTACGACCGCACGGCCGCCTCGATTTTTGGCCAGTGCGCATGCGCACGAGGGAGCCGGCTCCCTCGTCTGCATGCGTGAGACCCGCTACGACCAACAGCGCTGGTCGTAGCGGGTCTCTTTCCAAAGGGGGCGAGCTGTCGATGTTGATTGACAGCTCGCCCCGTTTGGAAGGCGGGCCGGGGGGGTGGCAGCCCAAACGGAGGCGTTCCCATGGGAACGCCTACCATTTGGGGGAGGCCCCACTGACATCACTAGTGATGTCAGTGGAGAGCTTCCGGCTCGGACAGAGCCAGAAGCTCTCCGGGGCTTACGACAAGTGAGACCCTACCCTAGAGTCTCGTCGTAAGCCGTGACGGTCTCTGACCATCGCGACCATCACCTGAGCGGTCGTTAGAGCTGTGGGTGTAAACCCACAGCCTAACGACCGAAACAGAGGCGGGCGGTCAGGATGCAAGCGGCCGCCCAGTTTCTGAGCGACCGCTTGCATCCACCGACCGCCTCTGAATGAGGGCCAAAGAGCCTGATGAATGTCTCCAACTCTTGGTTCACCTTTTCTGTTTGACCATTAGTTTGAGGGTGATAGGTGGATGAGAATTTTAATTTAATACCGCAGGAAGTACAGAGAGCCCTCCAAAATGTTGCCACAAATTGAACCCCACGATCGGATATAGGGCCTGATTCAGAGCCGGACGCAATTAGTGCTCGCTCGTCCAAAAAATAGGGTTGGCTATTCAAATGAACCGTTTGCTCTTTGCGGTCTGTTCACGCCTCTAGGTCTGAACGAGGGAACAAAACTTGCGGTCGTTTTTTGGATAAATACGCCCCCTGGCCGCTCGCATCCTACGTCATGTCCGCTATTTATTAGATTAATCGAGTACATCGACCAGCGTATGAACTGCTCGCTATTCTTGTGGTTGGTTTTTGCTACCACAATCTTGCGAGCAGTTCTGGCTAGAAAATAACCCAGTGACGTGGTCAATGACGCTGCTGTTTTAATTATGCACACCCATAAAACGCCCGTTTTGACCTTTAAGCACGCCTGCGTTCTGATCTCCACTCCCCGTTTTCAAGCACCTTCCCCTGTTACCACCCACATACGCCTCTTTCTGTCACTCAAATTATCAGGCATTCGCTATTTTGCGAGCACATGAATTTCGACCGCACTGACTGGTTCGCGCATGCGTATAACGATCCGTACGCATGTGCAGTTGGGCAAACATCGCTCGGAGCGAACGAGAGGCCGCTTACGAGCGGCTCTGAATCAGGCCCATAATCTCTTTGGGCAAGCCATAAAGCCGGAAGATTTCTTGAATAAAGACTTTTGCCAATTGAGGAGCCGCAGGAAGGCCGGTCAACGGGATGAAGTGGGCCATTTTCGGTCAACTACCACCCAAATGGTATTGTATGCCTTGGAAGGTGGTAACTCAGAAATAAAGTCCATTGAAAGATGGGTCCAAGGGGCCATTGAAAGATGGGTCCAAGGGGCATCTGGTATAGGTAAAGGTTGCAGGGGACCAATGATTTTGTTGTGGCTGGATTCATGTTGGGCATATTTGGCACAAGACACCACAAAACTCTGAACATCTTCCCTCATTGTAGGCCATCAGTAAGACCTTTGTAAGAATTTAAATGTCATGAGAATCTCCAAGTGACCAGCAAACAGAGAGGCATGAGACCAAGTCAACAACTTCTTCCTTAGATGAGGAGCCACAAAAATCCTGCCAGGAGGAGGGGACAGAACTTGAGTGGGAGCAAAGATGATAGGATCCAATATAGTTTGAACTAATGGTTGGTCATCCTCTTCTAACGGTGACAGAAATAGATCGTGAAAGGGCATCAGCCTTTTTATTCAAGATCCCAGGGTAAAATTGAAGTTTGAAATCAAATCGGGAGAAAAAGAAAGACCAACGAGCCTCTCTGGCATTTAGACGATGAGCAGTCTGACGGTACACCAAATTCTTGTGATCTGTGATAATGGTAAATGGAAATTTCGCACCTTCGAAAAGGTGTTTCCATTCTTCCAAGGCTAGGTGCATGGCCAACAGCTCCTGATCTCCAATTGCATAATTTCTCTCTGTCGGAGAGAATTTATGCAAGAAGAATCCACATGGGTGAGTCTTCCCGTCCTCAGCAGTTTGTGACAAGACCGCACCAACTCTCACCGAAGAGGCGTCCACCTCCAGAATAAAGGGTTTGGAAGGCTGCAATAGCTGTGGGGGACCACCGGGATGGAATTGAACCTTTTCATGTGAGAGCTGTGATAGGTGCAACCACCGTAGTAAAGTTCAAAATAAATCGCTTGTAATAATTAGAAAAACCCAGAAAACGGTGGATGGCTTTTAAGGAGGTTGGCTGGGGCCACTCTTGTATATCTTTTAATTTATTCGGATCCATCTGTAACGAAGTCCCAGAGATGACATGCCCCAGGAATGGCATGGCTGACTGTTCGAATGAACACTTGGAAATTTTCCCGAAAAGACTGTTCGTGAAGTCGAGACAGAACTTCTTTGACATGAAGTCGGTGAGTTTGTAGATCTATAGAAAAAATTAACATGTCATCGAGATAGACAACCATGAACTCATAGAGAACATCTCTAAAAATGTCATTGACATATCCCTGGAAGACGGCTGGGGCGTTACATAAGCCAAATGGCATCACCAAGTATTCGAAGTGTCCGTCACGCGTACTGAACGCAGTTTTCATTCGTCTACAGCTCTAATGCGGATCAAATTATAAACTCCACAGAGATCCAACTTCGTAAAGATGCAGGCTCCGTGAACTTTAGAAAAAAATTCAGAGATGAGAGGTAATGGATACCGTTTTTTTATGGTAATAACATTGAGTCCTCTGTAATCTATACAGGGTCTGAGCCCACCGACCTTTTTTACAAAGAAAAAACTGGCTCCTGCTGGAGAGAAAGATGGCCTGATGAATTCCTTAGAGAGATTTTCCTTGATATACTACGACATGGCTGCCGTCTCAGGTACAGAAAGAGGATAATTTCGACCTCGAGGGGGCATCTTACCAGGAATGAGGTCAATAGCACAATCTGAAGAGCGGTGTGGAGGCAATTTGTCTGCAGATTGTTCATTGAAGACAACCAAAAAGTTCTGGTAGGCTTCCGGCAGATGAGGATCAGGAAGAACTTTCGACTGTTTTTGGACTGGCGAAGGGTTCACAGGAAGTGTTAATGGGTACGCATGGGCAGCACCCAAGATAGACACAGATGGAAACAGTTTTTTCTCCAAGCGAGAATTTTCATCGTAGATCAGTTAATTGTAGGGTTGTGTTTTTAAAGCCTGGGCAGGCCAAGTACTAACTCATATGAAGTTCTGGGAAGAACTAGGAATTCCAGCCTTTCTTGATGAAGGCAACCCACTTGAAGATACATTGGATGTGTAATAGACGAAATGGAACTTCTTAAAATAACACTGCCGTCCACCCCTGAGAGTGCCAGCTTGCTTGGGAGAGGATTAACTGGAATACCAAGAGAATGTGGCAGGGACTCTGAAATAAAATTTCCAGCTGCTCCAGAATCAACCAATGCCTTCAAATTCTTTGTCTTTGCCTCATGGGTAAGAGTCACTGATAATAGACTGTCCATGACATGGGATGGCTTGATCAATACCCCTAACTGGATGCTCCCAGATCCAGTTAAGGTCTTGCGTTTCCCCTAAGGTGAGGACAATTTTTGAGGACGTGATCTGGAGTGGCACAATAGAGACAAAGTTTATTCTGCAACCGATGGGTCAGTATTGGTTAATCGCCCCCTATTGACCTGCATATGTTCTTCTCGACTAGGAGTAGGAGGTCCGCCTAAAGACGGTTTGTCTAGGAACTGATCCCCTTGCCACCTGCCAGCCAGGCGTTCCCTGTGACGAAGGTTAATTTTATTACATAGAGAAATAATTTCAGCAAAAGAGTCTGGGAGGTCTCGTGAGGCTAATTCGTCCTTCATTTCTCGAATAGCCCATGAAGGAAAGCTGCCTTGAGAGCCTCTTCATTCCACTTCAACTCTGAGGAAATGCTCTGAAACTGAACCACGTACTGCCCCACAGTACGACTCCCTTGGCAGGCTCGAAGGAGATCAGACCAAGCTAAGGCAGTACGACCAGGTTCATCAAAAACATTTTTTAAAAAGGAAAGATAAAGTTTTCGTAGTTGGACACTAACGGATTTGCTCATTCCCATAGTGGAGAAACCCATTCCAAGGCAGTTCCGGACAACAGAGAGATAATGTATGCCACTTTAGACCTAGGCATAGGGAATTTCTGCAGCAGCCATTCGAACTGGATCTCACACTGGTTGATGAAAGCCCGACATCGACGAGGGTTTCCATCAAAGCATTAAAAAGCAGCCAACTGGAGAAGAGATATCTGGGACACAGAACCTTGTGGTTGAACTGGCGGATTCGTAGGATCTGGAACCGTGGAATGAGGAAGAAGCG
The DNA here is from genome assembly GCA_031769625.1 of Taudactylus pleione. Classification (NCBI taxonomy): domain Eukaryota; kingdom Metazoa; phylum Chordata; class Amphibia; order Anura; family Myobatrachidae; genus Taudactylus; species Taudactylus pleione. The sequence continues at coordinate 1,004,544 of JAUIMM010001101.1, forward strand.
TGGCCAATGTCGCCTGTATGGATAATAGCTGACCTGAAAGTCCTTGAAGGTATTGACCCACCTGAAGTTGTGCCGCCTCCTGGTTTTCCATGCCAGAGGCAAGGTCTTGTAGTGCCCCTGTAGCCTGAAAACCAGTAGCTTCCATTGGGCCTTTGCAAACTGTCATGGCTGGCTGTGTGGAATCCCCTGCTGAGGGGATGAAGCTGAGGTCACGGGCTGAGGAAGGAATCGGAGGCGTGGGGCCTGTATGTAAGATCTCCTCATCCACGAATACCAGACGTTGACGAGACCTGACTGATGGTGAGGAGTCTAACCAGCTGGAACGTGTTCACCAGTGACCCCTCCAAGCGGAATATGGGTTTAGCTGCACCCAGCTGGCAGGTTGTGGTCCTTTGGTCAGGTGTCTGGTACCCACGGGAATAGAGAAATTACTACAGTGGCAGTAGAGAACTACGTCTGTAAGAAGTAGACTGCACCAATGAGGAGATTGCAACTTGTACACTGGAAAGGTCTTTGACGCACAATTGCGCCGAGAGGTGGCACTTGTAATAGTACACAACTGAAGGTGGTTTTGACGCAGAATTGTACCAAGGGGTGGTGCCGGTAGCACACTCCGGTGTGGTGTCCTGATGCACAATTGCGCACCAAGAGGGCACTTGATGGGCACGCAGGTAAGGATGTGAATACGCTCTGTTGTACGATGGATAGGCACTTGCTGAGCACACAGGCAAGATGTTATAGGATGCACTTTTGCACAAAGAATTGGCAGTTGTTCCGCACACAGGCAAGATGTTATAGGATGCACTGTTGCACAAAGAGTTGTTATTTGTTAGCACACAGGCAAGATGTTGGGATGCTCTGTTGCACAAGGAGTTGGTATTTGTAGACATGAGGATATCATGAAGCGGGTACCTGGAATGAGGTAGCGGCAGTAAACACTGGATCGCGACAACATTGCACAGGCAACTTCCTGCTGTCTGGAGACTGGATTTATACCCTGAGGTAGCAGATCATTGGTGGTCACCACCATGCTGCCATAGGGTAAAGGGTAGTCAGGTGATGAAGACTGTCATGGCTGTGTCCATGATGGCAACCGCTGTAACCAAGGCATGGCACAGCTCATGGATGTCCACATGGCTCTTAGGCATAATACTCAGCACGTCACTCGCCACCGAACCTGACATCTGACTACCCAATGGATCAGGGGAAGCTGGCGCTGAGGTGAGTAACGGCCGATCCTAGGCCGCAACCTGACAATAGTACACCTGAAAAAGAGCCATGGCTTATGGGGAAAGGCCAGGGAAGAGATAGGGGAAGCCAGGAGATGCTGGCGATAAAAGAAGAGGAAGCTACAAGTGAGAATGATAGTAAACAGGAAAATTGACAGGCCCAAACAGCGCCCCCTGCCCTGTGGTACCCTGTGCCATGGCATTGGTCGCAATACCCTAGTTACGGCCCTGACTGAAACCCCTACCCAGATGGGGACATGCTTACACAGCTCCTCAGTGGCAGAGGTCGCTGCAGGGAGCTGGTCCAGTCCGGCGTTCCAGAATATGGTCCGGTCTGGCTTTCAGCTAATCCCTCCTGTCTCTAATCTGTGTGTCATGTATGTACATCCCAATCTCTGTATATACTATACAAACATCCCCTACTGTGTGCATAATAAACATACATATCTTTCGCTATGTATGCTATACAACATAGATCTCCTACTCCTGTAATATATTTACCTCACATCCTCATGTATAATACACTGTATGTACAGTGGGGATACAGTCAGGAAGCCGACAGTCGAAATGTGGACCGCCGGCTTCCCGACTGTCAAATCCCAACAGGGTACTAATGATATTATACCTACGCCGGGAGCCCGATGGCTGGCATATCGATTGAAGGTAAGCCGGGCGTGGACAGCCATGGGGGGTGTCGAAACCGTATAAATTGGTTACGATTGCTTAATTGCGCACAATTCGCAACACGACATCCATTGGACGATTTGATCGTCCACGGCCATTTTATGCGAACACACGCTCCCGCCGCATTCGCGCACGCACTTGCGCACGCGCAATTGCACATGCTCGCTATACATGCACACGCATCCCATGCCCCCGCAACTCGCCATATTGTGAATGGCGAGCCATGCTTCTGTGCTCACAACGGTTAGGCGCCATTTTACATTACATAAACACATAACAAAGTTAGTACAGCAATACTGTTTAAATACTGTTTTGCGTTTCAATCGCATAGCTAGCTTTTAAGTATTATTGTCGGAAACCTTACCCCGACGGACAGCAGCCTTTCCTTACAATAAACTTATATCCCATTTAACCCTAAACTGACTGAGATACGCACAATGCTATTTAGTACATAAACACCTCTTTCCTCTCATACAAATATTCACCCACTTACACAATAAATGTTCCAAACATAGAAGTGTATGTGTTTTAAAGGTATACAGTGAATGTTACATGTTAAATAGCAGTTATATGATATCTGGGCTTAGGAATAAGATAAATGGGTCATGAGTAGTATCTACCGATTTCCCTCTGTCTCAACAGGAATATGAAACCAACAGAATGAATATGGAAGGGATCACTATCGAGTTATGAAGACCTGCCAAGAATTATACTCTATACTGTAAAAATCACTGTACACATCCCCTGTAGAGTTGCATGCCAAGGGTAGGACAAAGGGATTTTCTAACACAGTTCAACCTCCAGTGACGTCAACCGTCTACTAACCAATGAATAGCAACAACCATTGTGACTCAGTAATAAAGGGCCAATAGGGAGCCCCTCTGAGTATTTAGCTTATGTTCAAAGGAAATTGTACACCTATAAATTCCTATGCAGTCTGGATCCCAACCCCTTCTTCCTCTCTCTTTGTCCTTCTCTGCTTGACCCTGGAGAAACACCCAGCTATCTGAGAGACAGCTGTTAGTCTGGATCCAGACCGCATGGCGAAGTATTGGTAATTGTATCTTTGTCTTTATCCTGTATATAGCTGCATTGTATAGATTAAGGCTGATTATACCCTTTTTACAATATAGTACCTTTGTGTGTGTTGGAACCGCAAACTGTTTCTGTGTGACAAAGTTATTTTATATTGGGAAGGGAGGTATGGGCAATCTGGTCTGTGCAATCAAATCTCTCTAATATCGATACTGTTTAAACGGTATCAATAATTTGGGGGCTCACCGAGTTGGATATCACCCATCACTGTATTTTTGAACTGCTCCCCTCGTCTTGGAACAAAAGAGTGGAAAGGCGCCCGCAGACTTTTTTTCCTGCGTTCCTATTTTTGTTCAGAGACGGAGACGCAGTTTGCGAATTCAGAGAGGGCTGATTAGAATCTGGGATAGTGGAGAGAGATTTGTGCTTGCCCACGTTGTTGTAGAATGGCCGCGCATTGCATACGCAACCGATCGCACAATAACGCCACAAAGGTTTTAGTGTACACCACGTGCAAACAGTCGCAGCATAGTGCGTGCGACCGGATGTACGGCCACTTCAATCCTGTAGCAATGTCTGCTGTATCCCATGCTGTGCAGTTATTAAATGTCCCTTCCCAGCAAGTACAAGTAGCTGCCCCTATGGCATCAAGAGGGGGGGAGGGATCCTTAGCTCATGGGGGGGAGGCCCTAGTAGAACCCATGGTGGGGGAGGCTCCTTTAATAAGGGTGCAGGAAGTATTAGAACCAACTGCTTCAATAGTGGAGGTTACTAATACCGTTCGCTGCAGTAATAGGCTTAAAGGTATAGAGGTGGGAGGCATCCACCCTGTAAGGACAATTATTGTCCCTAATGGGAACGCGGATGCGAATGGTGTCGTACCCACAAGGGAAGTAGCGATGCACTGTCCTTGGACACGGGCGGAACTACATTCCATTATGTCTGAATTTCCTGACCCCAAGAAACATCTGGCAAAATGTCAGCGTTTCATAAAGGATCTAGGCAATGCCCATGAGCCAACCAACAAGGATTGGCGAGTGGTGTTAAGAGCATGTCTCCCAGAAGGTACAGATGTGAAAAAGTTTATCACAGCATGTACTCTGGATGCAGACATCCCCTTAACTGATCAAGGTAATCAGGATTGCATTGCCCGTATAGTTGCCCAATTAGCCATATTTTTCCCGTTAGTTGTTAATTGGAGTAAAATCTTCTCCATTAAACAAAAGGAAAGTGAACCTGCAGAAGATTACTTTAATCGTGGGCTGCAGACGATCACTCAGTACACTGGGATCGAAAACATTAAGGATAGCACGCACTACCGGGGAATGGTCATCACTGTTCTAATGGACGGTCTAAAAGACAGTTTGAAAGACAGAGTTCAGACCTCACACCCTGGTTGGAGAGGGATAACAGTTGACGCGCTCAGGGAAACTGCAATAGACCATGACAAGAATATCACCAGGAAACGTGAAGCTCAGAGCGAGAAATTGATGGCTGTTAGCATTCGAGCTCTAGAAGATATGCACTTACAGCCAACAGACACATATCCACCTGTGCAGTTACAAGTCTTAAACACATACCATCCTGTCTAGGCCCCACCCATACAATTCCCTCACACATACCACACCAGACCACAACACACTCTTCACACACACCCAAAACCATCATACCCACACTCAAAATTCCCTCCTCCCGGACTTCAACCTAATTACCAACAAAATTTCCCCAACAGATCAGCTAAGAAATGTTTTAACTGTAACCAAGTAGGACACTTTAGGAAGGACTGTAGAGTCATAATTCAGGAACCCCACATGCAGCAACGTATTGATGCATCTCGTAACCATAAGAACTACCAGATAAATCCTGCCCACATAGTTGCTGCAAATGCCTTGCTGGGGGAAGATAGCCAACTATAGGGGTTAGGTCATACCTGTAGTCTGCAGGCAGTCAGGATAATGGGAGGTACTAGGGAAGAGCCGGTAATAAAGGTTAATGTAGCTGGTACTGAACGTTCCTTCCTAGTAGACACAGGGGCGACCAGGTCTGTTTTAAAATCTCTTGAAAATCTACAGATAACAAACCAGACAGTACCAGCAATGGGTGTAACAGGTAGCGTACAGCATTACCCTTTAACCAAACCCACGGAGGTTACCATTGGGCCTTTGCATGCCAGGCATTCTTTCCTCCTGGCAGCAACAGCCCCTACTAATCTCCTGGGAAGAGATTTATTGTGCAAAATGGGATGTATTATCTATTGTACCCCTGACGGGATATTTATGGATGTCCCAGGAAGGTTTGCACACGAGGTAAGGGATGTGCTAGACACTCCCCAAAGGTTAATGCTGCACACCATAACATCAGAGAAGGGTTCAGCTCGGGTAAATTAAATGTTAGAACAAATACCTAGTTTCCTTTGGACTAAGGATGGACAGGACACTGGGTTAATGGCAAATGTAGCTCCCGTCATGGTAAACCTGAAAAACGGTAGACACGCTTCTAAAATTCCCCAATACCCATTAAAGCCAGAAGTGGAGTTAGGGGTTCACCCCATAATTGAGCGTTTACGACAGCAGGGAATTTTAGTCCGTACAGCCAGTGTAGCCAAAAGTCCCATCTTCCCTGTGAAAAAGAGTGGTGGGAGGGGGTACAGGCTGGTACAGGACCTTAGAGGGGTTAATAAGGTGGTAGAAAGCCAATTTCCCGTAGTGCCTAACCCAGCTGTCATCCTTATGCAAATCCCATCAACCGCAACCCATTTCACGGTAATAGATTTATGCTCCGCTTTCTTCTCCGTCCCCCTTCATCCTGATTGCCAATACCTATTTGCCTTCACATACAAAGGCATACAGTACACATGGACACGACTACCCCAGGGCTTCATTGACAGCCCCAGTATCTTCTCCCAGGCCTTACATGATTGTTTACAGTCTTTTCAACCTGCCAATGGATCAGTACTAATCCAATATGTAGACGATTTGTTGTTATGCTCTGATTCGTTTATGTCATGTTTTAATGATAGTAAACTATTGTTGCTTCACCTCTCGCACACAGGGCATAAGGTTGCTAAGGACAAGTTACAGCCGTGCCAGACCAGGGTTAAATACTTGGGACACTGTCTTACCCAAGGCCTCCGACATCTGACAGCGGACAGAATCCACGCCATACAGACCATGACACAACCGCAGAACCAGCACCAGATCCGTACATTCTTGGGCATGTGTGGGTATTGCAGGTCATGGATACCCAGTTTTTCCATTCTGGTTTTACCACTGCAGGAGTTAGTCTCTTCCACAAAACCAGACCGTGTCTTGCACTCTGAAGCGTCAGAGCAAGCCTTCCTTAATCTTAAGGACAGTCTGATAAGAGCACCTGCATTGGGGATTCCAGACTATGGGAAACCCTTTGATTTATTTTGTACGGAGGCTGCTGGTTGTGCGGCAGGAGTTCTCACACAAAAACATGGTGATGCCAATAGACCAGTAGCATACTACAGTGCCCAGTTGGACGCTGTGGCAAGAGCACTCCAAACGTGTTTAAGGAGCGTAGCTGCAACCGCACTCTTAGTGGAAAAGAGTGAGGATGTAGTGTTAGGCCATGACATGACTGTACATACACCACATGCTGTTTGTGCCCTGTTAAATTCGGCCCAGACCAGACACGTTTCCTCCGCTAGGTTCACTAAATGGGAACTAGCGTTAATTGCACCGACCAACATTACTATAAAGAGGTGTAATACTTTAAACCCTGCTACATATTTACCAAGTGTGCCTCATGATGCACAAAGGGTGGAAGGTAAAGGTGAATCGTTACCAGTGGTAGAAGGTGAGTTTGGTACAGGAATTAATAGGCATGACTGTATGGAGTATTTAAATCAAAATTTTACAGCTAGGCCTGACATTCATGACACACCGTTAGAAAATGCAGACTTAACGTTTTACACGGATGGGAGTTGCCATAGACAGACTGATACAGGTGAGTTATGTACAGGTTATGCTGTGGTTGATGACAAGGACGTTATAGCGGCCGAACCACTTGGTCCACCCCATTCAGCACAGGTGGCGGAACTCGTGGCACTAAGGAGAGCGTGTGAGTTGGCCGAAGGAAAAACGGCCAATATTTACACAGACTCCAGGTACGCTTTTGGGGTGGTGCACGATTTTGGGGCCCTATGGCGTCTAAGAAATTTTCTAACGGCAGCATGCACATCACATAAAACGACTGTTGACGGCAATACAGCTACCCAAGACAGTAGCTGTCATTAAGTGTAAAGCCCACACCTGCGAAGATGATCCAGTATCATTGGGTAACAACAGGGCTGATGAAGCTGCCAAATGGGCAGCAGGTTTAAAACTTAATCAAATGGATAAAGTGTTGGTATTTGAAACGGTTGACATGCAGAAACTGGTTGAAATGCAAGGTGTGTGTACCCATCAGGAAAAGGCAAGCTGGAGATCCAAGGGATATGAGCAAGAGTCCTCTGGGCTCTGGAGAAATGGACAAGGGAAGCCAGTCGCTCCTAAGGCATACTACCCAAGCTTAGCAGAAGCAGCACATGGTCTGACCCATCTGGGTAAGCAGGGTATGTGTAAGTTAGTGAAGGCATACTGGTATGCACCTGGCTTTTCTTCCCAAGCAGAGAAGAGGGCAATGTCCTGTTTGACCTGCTTAAGGAAGAATATAGGAAAAACTGTACCCACCGAACCATCTCACATCCCTCCAGCAGACGGCCCTTTTCAGGTCATACAAATTGACTTTATCCAGTTACCACCCTGCAGGAATTTGAAGTATGTTTTGGTTTGCATAGACGTATTCTCTAATTGGGTAGAGGCATACCCAGCTGCTACCAACACTGCTGCATTCACGGCAAAGAAAATAGTTCAGGAGTTTGTATGTAGGTATGGTATCCCTAGAGTGATTGAAAGTGATAGGGGTACCCATTTTACCGGAGATGTTTTTCAATGTATGTGCAAGTTGATGGGTATTAATAGTAAGCTTCACACCCCATATCGACCGCAGGCCAGTGCCAAGGTGGAGAGGGTAAATGGTACTATTAAAAACAAGTTGAGTAAAATCATGGCTGAAACTGGTTTGGGATGGCCAGAAGCTCTGCTCCTTGTGCTTCATAGTATCAGGACCACCCCTAGATCCCCTCTTAATCTTTCCCCATTCGAAACACTGTTCGGGAGGCAACCTCATTTAATTATAAGTCCTCAGGAAGATTTGAAAAGTAACAACGAGGTTACTGTGAGGTACCTTATAGGGATGAGTAAGCAGCTCCAACAGCAGCAGCAGAAACTAAAACTGTTATCACCTGATATGCCTGAAATGAACTGTCATGATGTTGAACCTGGAGAGTATGTTATGATCCGAAACTTTTTATGTTCAGGTTGTTTGACTGACCGTTGGGAAGGACCATACCAAGTGCTACTGATAAGTACAACATCCGTGAAAGTAGCTGAGAGAGACACCTGGGTCCATTCCAGCCATTGTCGGAAGGTCAAAAATCCTGAGGAGAACCAGACCAGGGGAGAGACAGAGAACCTGGACCTGTCGATTGCAAGCCTGTTCCGTGAAAGCTACTAATTGTATCAGTAGCACTTGAACAAGGCTGGTAAGACCTGGTATGGTGATGGGGTTTCAGGTTGTAACTGCTTTTGTGTATCCTCCTAGAGTTCATATCATACTGTTGTGTTTCGGGATGTCCTGGTTCTGTGCTGGTGGTCGGAGGATGGAGAGAGAGATCGGTAGTGGTGTCAGTGGAGAGGAGCTGGGAGAGAAAGAGCTGCAAAAACAAGGCCAGTACCTGACCAATATTAGCACTGTAATGGTTAAAAGATCTGCTCTCTTGGAATCTCGGAGGCAGTGTGAAGGTTTATTGTCTGAAGAGTATTGTATATGCGCAAATTGTGGGCCTGTAGTCAATGATAAATGCATCCTACGATGTCAGACCCAGAGTAATTTATACTTGGGCGAGCATCCGTTAGAGGACTACCATTCCCTAGTAGGTAAGGTTTTGAACCAAACCGAATGTTGGGTATGCTCCCAGGTTCCTCAAGGACAGCATAATGTAGGGTTAGTCCCATTCCCCTTAAATGTCTCTGAAGTCATTGACTTACAGGGAGGCAAACCGGTGGACAGAAAATTTAACACATCCAATCCCCCTAATTTGAAGCTCCACCAATATCAAGTAGATAAATCCCTGTTATGTTTCAACTTCACCAATCCCAACAAACCTGGGAATTGGGAAGTCACAGGAATTAATCAGACAATGACCTTCTCACTGAGAGCCGATAATGTATCTATAGACTCAGCACTTTTATACAACATTGTTACAAGTGGGAAATTCTATAGGTACAGGTATACGCGGAGTAATGTTAAAGTGATGGTTGGAAGAGTACCACCCGGGTATTGTGCGAAGATCATACAACCTGATACTTGTATTAGCCAAATGGAGGAGATAGGGATGGGATCATTCATAGAAAAGATGTGTACTGGTATCATGAAACATTCCATCCCATTCATCCTCCCAGATGATGTATATTATATTTGTGGTAGAAAAGCGTATAAATGGCTCTCTCCAAGTTCCAGTGGACTATGCTATTTGGGAAAGGTGCTCCCTGAAGTCATGACTCTTGCACATAATGAAATGATTGATGTCCATAGGAACATACCTTCTCCATACCTTCATACGCATTATGAACACAGAAATAAGAGAAACATGATTCCTGGTGATGTGCATAAAGCCACTCAAATGATAAGTGAGACGACTGGCTTCCAGATTTTAGTTGCACTTGATCCCACTAGGATTGCTCGGGGATCTCTAAATTTTAGGTATATTCAAGATCTCGCAAATTTAATAGATAATATCACCGAGCTATATGATGACACCTTTAGGTACACTGGTAAGGAGTTGCAAGCGTACAAGAAAGAGCTGGTCCAACATCGTTTAGTGCTGAATTATTTAACTGCTGTCACTGGAGGGTATTGCGTAATCCTAGCTACCCAGTTTGGTGTTAGATGTTGTACTTATATCACCAATAGCACTAGTGACCCCAAGGAGGTGATAGACCGGAAAATGGATGAAATTCTGCAGTTGAAATGGGAATTTCGGAAGAACCATAATGCTTCAATCGCTGAAGTGGAGGAACAGGTCGAAGAGTGGTTCTCCTGGTTGAACCCTATGAAATGGTTCTCGGGTCTAGCAGGGGCCGTGGGATGTCGACGGTGCCGCCCAGAGAGCCCTGCGCTCTGTGCGGCAGCACATCCCTAGCTACGGCCCTGTGTACACTGTAGGAAGTGAGAGTGGGAGAGATGGAGGAGTCAGGAGGGTGAGGTAGGCTATGTGGTGACAGATTTATCTTAGTAGGCCACTGTTTCCCAGCTACAGTTCTGAGGCACCGCTAACAGTGCATGTTTTACAGATCTCCTCAGTATCACAAGTGACGTAATTAGCACCACCTGTGAACCTTTTAAAATGTGTGCCAACTTGGAGATTTGGAAAGCATACACTGTTATAGGTCTCTTATTGCTTTGGTTGGGAAACACTGTATTAGGCCATAAGGGGATGGGCTTAATTAATTTATTTTTTAAGGTCTCTATGTTCCAGGCTTTATTAAAAGGAATTTCATATCATAAAAATGTCTCTTATGCCACTTTCATAAAACAGCCTTGTACAGCAAATTTTTAATTTGTAACTAAGGAGTGTGTCAATATATTCACCTCCTACTTTATTGGTGTGTGTAAGTGAGCAATTCCTCATTGGCGTGAAAAGGTTGGAACTAATATATATAAAGTTGTTGGGGGATATCTGTTGTGTCTGCCTTGCTAGCAGACACATTGTATACTAGTGATCGGTTACAGAAGATATTTACTAAGATTACTAGGACTAACAGAGGGGTAAATTAGTGGGTTCTGCACTCAATTGCCATCATACCCTAGATTACTCCTTATTTACAGAATATCATGTCTTTAACCTGTAAGTCTTCACCTACCCCCTATTTGCCTTTTTGTTATTGTCTAATAAAGCACACAGTGGCTCAAGCTGAGTTGGAACATAATTTGTTTAAAAAAAACAATAAGAGCTGTCATCTCTCCCTTTCTTGCCTTATACAGTCAGGTGCATAAATATTGGGACATTGATAGAATTTTCATATTTTGGGCTCTATTCACCACCACAATGGCTTTGAAATGAAACAAACAAGATGTGCTTTAACTGCAGACTTTCAGATTTAATTTGAGGGTAATTACATACAAATCAGGTGAACGGTGTAGGAATTACCACGGTTTCTATATGTGCCTCCCACTTTTTAAGGGGCCAAACGTAATGGGACTATCAACTCAAAAGCTATTTCATGGACAGGTGTGGGCTATTCCCTCGTTATTTCATTATCAATTAAGCAGGTAAAAGGTCTGGAGTTGATTCTAGGTGTGACATTTGCATTTGGAATCAGTTGCTGTCGACTCTCAGTATGAGATCCAAAGAGCTGTCACTATCAGTGAAGCAAGCCATCATTAGGCTGAAAAATCAAAACAAACCCATCAGAGAGATAGCAAAAACATTAGGTGTGGCCAAATCAACTGTTTGGAACATTCTTAAAAAGAAAGAACGCACCGGAGAGCTCAGCAACACCAAAAGACCCGGAAGACCGTGGAAAACAACTGTGGTGGATGACAGAAGAATTATTTCCCTGGTGAAGAAAAACCCCTTCACAACAGTTGGCCAAATCAAGAACACTCTCCAGGAGGTAGGTGTATATGTGTCAAAGTCAACAATCAAGAGAAGACTTCACAAGAGTGAATATAGAGGGTTCACCACAAGATGTAAACCATTGGTGAGCCTCAAAAACAGGAAGACCAGATTAGAGTTTGCCAAACAACATCTAAAAAAGCCATTACAGTTCTGGAACAACATCCTATGGACAGATGAGACAAAGATCAACTTGTACCAGAGTGATGGGAAGAGAAGAGAAGGAAAGGAGCTGCTCATGATCCAAAACATACCACCTCATCAGTGAAGCATGGTGGTGGTAGTGTCATGGCATGGGCATGTATGGCTGCCAATGGAACTGGTTCCCTTGTATTTATTGATGATGTGACTGCTGACAAAAGCAGCAGAATGAATTCTGAAGTGTTTCGGGCAATATTATATGCTCATATTCAGTCAAATGCTTCAGAACTCATTGGACAGTGCTTCACAGTGCAGATGGACAATGACCCGAAGCATACTGCAAAAGCAACCAAAGAGTTTTTTAAAGCTAAATAGTGGAATGTTATGCAATGGCCAAGTCAATCCCCTGACCTGAATCCGATTGAGCATGCATTTCACTTGATGAAGACAAAACTGAAGGGAAAATGCCCCAAGAACAAGCAGGAACTGAAGACATTTGCAGTAGAGGCCTGGCAGAGCATCACCAGGGATGAAACCCAGCGTCTGGTGATGTCTATGCGTTCCAGACTTCAGGCTGTAATTGCCTGCAAAGGATTTGCAACAAAGTATTAAAAAGTGAAAGTTAGATTTAGGATTGTTTAGTTTGTCCCATTACTTTTGGCCCCTTAAAAAGTGGGAGGCACATATAGAAACCGTTGTAATTCCTACACCGTTCACCTGATTTGGATGTAATTACCCTCAAATTAAATCTGAAAGTCTTGTTTGTTTCATTTCAAAGCCATTATGGTGGTGAATAGAGGCCAAAATATGAAAATTCTGTCAATGTCCCAATATTTATGGATCTGACTGTATATGTACATATACACATACATACACACACACACATATACATATATATATATATATATATATATATATATATACACATATGCACACATTCACATATATATATCCTCAAACTGGTCATTATTTATTTTACTTCTGTCTGGACTAAAGGAATGACAGACAATGGGGTTTTGTCCTGTTCATGGATGGAGCAAGCCTTGGCAAACAATCTGTTAATGTTAACAAAAGGCTCCCCTAATACAACTTAAATACATCAGCATTGGATACTTGTTAACAATAGCTACACGTTTGGCAATTGTTTATTAAATCTACATTTAGGACACTTCAATTGTGCATATCGGTGTCTGGGTTATAATTCAATTGCCACAGACATACTGTGTATATATATGAAGTAAACACTCACAGTATCTTTGTGTATTCTTGATTATTTGTCACAGACATGTCTACAAGACAAGTCTGTCATCACTGAATATATGAAGTCTTTAAATATATATTTATATGTGTATCCGTGCGTATGGGGTATGATAGGGTTTTAAACAGTTTGCAGTGGTAATGCGATCGCACGATGCTAATAATAGCAAATTAGCATCACACACCATGGTTTCATGCTGAGGACGCAAGATGGCGTCGTCAGAGGCAACCTAAAATGGCGTCGCTCGATATTAATTTTAAGATCTGGTCTCAGCTAATCATCCGGCTTCGACAGCCCTGTGAAGCGTGGGCATGTATGGACGATGAAGATATCGTCCATCGCCCGTGCATGTAGGCCAACCTTGTTGATATCGACCAGGTAGTACCAGGTTAATATCAACCAAGTAGATATCATTGATCGTGGGTCATTGGCCGTCATTGGTGGGTTGGTGGTGTGCTGGATGATCGATATCAATCATTCAGTACTCCGGGAAGGTGCAGGACGATCAGCCAGTGATATTGTTATCGCTGACTGATCGTCCCGTGTGTACGCACCATTACTGTACTTTGCCCACCACCTCCATCCAACTGTGGAGAGTCACAAGCACAATATCCCATAGGCATGGATGTGTAAGAATTATAGTTGCACATGTAAAATAGAAATATTGCAATTTGTGCCAAGAAACAAGCACTAATTGCATTTACAGTACTCCCAACTCTAAATGGGCTGTTAAAAGTACTATACTCTGCCTTTCCTACTACCAGCTCAGATATTGCATGAGACACATGCTCTTTTAGTTATACCCCTTATAAGTCATCTTCTAACTAAACTAAGACATTTTGATCATCAGGACGCAATTCATACATTTCTATTTTTATTTCATTTCAATTCCAGTTAACCAACTTAAATTTGTTTTGTTTTTTAGTTTTTCATGACAAAACTGTGACTCTGCATATGCTCAGGTTGGCATTTGTTTTCCCCAGTAAGTAAAGCTGTAAATCTTTCCCTTCATCTGCCAGTCATCACTTGTCTCTGACATTGCATGTTAAGAGACTTATCAGATTGGCAGGACAAGCTAAATCACTCCCATACATTTGAAGCCAGACACTGCACAGGGGAGCAATAACCAGCCACAGGTGAGTGATTACTTTATTAATGATATGTAGTCTGTACTTTCTTTCTTACTTTTTTTTCATTATTTACAGAAAAATAATATGCTCCTCAATAGTATTAACATCATCAACATTAACTCTGGTAACACTAATGTTTCTCTCTGCCTTATATGGAATTAAATACTAATTTTCATGAGAAGCTGTAAAAACTGAATGACAATATAAATTGAATAAAACAGTAAGTGCACCGAATGAATGATCACTGCTTGGAAAAGATTTTTACTAATGTGTACCATCCTCTATCCCAGTAATTCTCAAATCCAGTCCTCAGGTAGCATCAACACGTCATATTTTGTGGATTTCCTTAATCATGCACAGGGGACTTATTCTATTTTTGAGTCAGTAATTATCCCACCTGCAGAGAGATATCCTCAAAACATGACCTGTTGGGAAAACTTGAAGGTTAAGGTTGAGAACCGCTGCTCTAGCTAGAAACCGAGTGTCTGCTACATACAGCTGTGTTTATTTGGGTCTCTGAAGGGTTTATAATGCAGAACCAACAAGACAGTTTAGAGGTCTATGTACTAAAGCTGGGTACAATCTGGCAGATCGGAGCAACATATGTTGCTGACGATGTGCGCTCCCATGCATGCAGGTCTGACTGGCATGATCTGTCTAGTGTCTACCGGCCTTAAGACTTCGAGAGAGATAAAGTGGATGGAGATAAAGTACAAACCAATCAGTTCTCAACTTTCACTTTTCAAACACAGCCTATTAGGAACTGATTGTTTGGTACTTTACCTCCATCCACTTTATCTCTCTCCAAAGCTTAGCACATAGGGGCCCATTTATCATTGTATATTTGCAGCTATATCCCTGAAAACACCCATTTTTGGGGGTTAACCGCAATTTCATGTTCTCCCCAGATGTATGAAGGAGGGACCACAGCAGGTATGCCCGATACCTGCTGCGTTCCCTCCATTCCCGCTGGCAGCTGCACCCCCCATTAGCTGCTGTAGCCTATGGGCTACACTTCGCATAATTAGCCGGTAGAGGATTCCCCCGGAACCCTCCCCAGAAATGGCGGCCAGGCATGTGCAGTCACGCAGGTCTCCAGGCGCATCGCAGGGACTTTCAGAGCGCCTGTCCCTGCATGTGCCAGCGATAGGATTGCATCTTGCAATACGATTATGGGTGGTAATGTCGTGCCTAGATCGCATTGCAATTGCGATCATTAATAAATGGGACCCACAGACCCCATACTTTGCTACCTTTTACCAGCTGTGGAGGAGGGAGGAAAAATCACAAGCCACAATCTCTAGATTGCAGAATTCAATTTATCCCAGGACTAAAACATGATTTGTATGGGCGCCATTCATCTTACATTATAGTTAAGTGTCATAACATGTCATAACATAACATGTCACCTTCTTCTACTTATAGTAATGTGTATTTGTTTCATTACAAACATATAGCGTCCTCATAAGGAGTGCTGCAAGTATATCAGATGATACCTGTCAGCAACATAAATCCAGACTTCACAGAAAGCTAAAGATACTTTGTTATCACTATCTGACCATTGTTGTGTAATTCATAGAGCAAATATATTTTTTGCCAACAGCATTTGATATATAAAGATCAATATAAACATACAAATATACTAGGCCTTTCTATATATCATTACAAATAAATAAGATACCTGCCAGCAGCATAAATTGAGACCTATAAGTTTGCTGTACAATTGATAGTGTGGGGGGTTCCTGCCAATAGCAACTATTAATTAATATCTCATTCTAGAACTTAATCAGGATATATATCTTGGTGTATTGATTCCATAGTGGACACTATAACACCAGTGATTTGTATCATAATTAAGAATAGATATTTAAAACACATCAGCAGTAGAATTTTACCACCATATTTCAAAGACATAAGCAATATTAGTTATATTAATAAAATAAACAGTAAGGAATTAATTGTAGACAAGCACTCTTCTATACAAAGCTTTATTCAAATTAATTATATTCTCTGACAACACAACCAACAAATTCCTGGGAGGTTATAATTACCAATAATAAAATAATTTGGAAAAGGACATTGCATACACACTATGATACAGTGTGTTTATTTTTAATATCATTTTATTTTTCCTTTCATGATTCCCACCTTATTTGTTCTTAATATTTTACAGTAATGGGCCATTTAATGTAATTAATAAAAGTTATATTTTACTGGTGTAAATTTTCTCTAGCTGTAAGACCAATCCTTTCTTTTTGGAGTATGTTCTAGTTTATATTGGCAACAATAGAATTTGTGGCAGCACCCCCAGATGTGATTGAATTGTACGTGATTATAATATGGGGTTATAAAACAATATTTCAGATAGTGAATAGTGCAGTAGCTTTTTCCCATTTCCCCTTTTCCTTTGTATTATTAGTTGTTATACATACAGAAGTGAAGTGTTTGTCAATACCAGTTTGATATGGTTGACAAATTACATTGTACTCATATAGAAGATGTTAAAACATATTGTAGCAACAATGTTATAAAGTAACATTAAACTTTACTGATTGCAACATTGTAGTGAATATGGAAGAGAGGGATTTGACAGTTCTAATACTGTATCTTTTGAATATTATTTGAATACATGACAACTGAAGTCACGGCGGCACTGAGAGGGTGGTGGAGTAGGTACTACTTATCCGACCAAAGCCAGTTGGGTGGGTCCGGTGGGTGCCCAGGTCAGCAATCACCCCCACTGCTATGCCCACTACCTCTGGTCATGTCTGTATAGCAGGGCAGCCGCAGCAGTACATCGGGCAGTGAGAGAGCGGAGACGGATGCTGCAGCAGTCTTCTCTTTCAATCCTCCACATTTAATACACTACACATAGCTTACTTTAGAAACATAGAATGACGGCAGATTAGAACCATTTGGACCATCTATGTTGCCCCTTTTGGGTTTAGGTGCCTACACACTTGGTGATGTGCTCACGATCAGACATCGTGTCTGATTTCCACTTGAACTTTTCCCAGCAGCTCCCTGCCAGTCGTGGACAGGATTTGGTGTTAAAAAACTGTCCAATGTGACAAACGATCTATCGTGCCTCCTAATTATTCCAGTGCATCGTGTCCCTGATTGGCAAATCTGCCCTGCAGCACAGCAGATCTGAAGATGCGATGTACGACCAGCGGCTACGCGCATCGGCATCGTGAGTAGACACTCACGATTAGGACATATTTTACATGATCCTTCGTTCTGATGCGTTGGAATCGGGAGGATTGTGTAAAAAATCGCTAAGTGTGTAGGCAGCTTTAGATTATTAGGGTTAGGGTTAGGTGGTTAGGGTTGTTTCAGCATTATTGATAGGGTTATGCGTTAGTGTACTTTGTCCTAGTTAATTTGCATACCATTGTAACTCACACCAGTGGCATTGACATAAAATAGAGGTTTTGATCTGTGAACTGATGCCATTACCACTGTAGTGGTTACATCTAAGAGCACACTATGGCAACCATATGCATACCAGCAATTTGTTTAAATTCATCCTGTGCCATGCCTCTGCCCTAATGCTGCCACTAACATCCTCACTGTAACTTACCTAGGATTACAAATGGGTGCAGCTGTAGGTGTGAGCAACGTACACATTTTATTGATTATAATGCACCAGATAAAACTCTGAAAACTCTTTGGACCAAACACTTTAGAATGATGTGACCAGTAATGTGTTAGCCTTACTGTCAATGAGCATAGGTTTGCCCAAACCTCCTAATTTGCCCAGACCTATTATAATTCAAATGAGCAGCAGTGACACAAAGAGAAGAGCTGGGCACTATACTGAGTGTTTTGTTTCTTTTCTCCCAGTTCACATACTTTGATTTTGCGTATTCATTTTTTTATTATATAAAATAATGTTATCACCAATTTATTGAAAGGGTTTTAAACCATGGTCAGCACTGTTCCTAAAACAGGTGAGAAGTCAGAGTAGATTGCAAAGAATTCTTCCAGACCCACGATAATGTCACAAAAGAAAACATTCAATTTCTACATTCATTGGTTCAGTATTTTGACCCAAAACTTGAGCAAATGATGCAATTGAAATTTGGGCAAGTGGCTTAAAATATAGAAAGGGAAGGGGTAAAATTTGCTCATCTCTACTTGTACAGCATATATGATAAGAGCAATATTGGACAATTTGAAATTGGAAACTGCAGGGCCGGATTTAGGGCCACATAGACCTGGGGCTGAAAATGATCAAGGGTGTATTCTGAGAAGGGGAGGAGCTGTTTCCAGTGCAGGGTGGGTGTGGCCATTGCTATGTGGGAGTGTACAACCACTTCACTATCTGCACCACTGTATCTCTAAACACATAAAAATAGAAAAATTGCATCATTTTGTGCGAAAAATATAAATACAATTTTTGTACTTTCGATTCATGGACAAATGTGTGGCCAGCTAAGCAGCTGGTCATCATCATCATGATGCTATGATGATGGACCTAATTTTATGTGGAGGCCTGTGTCACAAGCCGCCGCGCTACCAATGCTGTGCGGGGTGAACGCCGGACAAACGTTTACTGAAGTCTCCTCCTTCCTCTTGTTAGGATCTGTGGTAGCAGCATATTGTTTGTAGTTTCAGTCTTGGTTGCTAGTTGCTACTGAGGCTCTGCACTAATTACTGCCTGTCTGTGTGCAGTATCAGGTGTGCACTAATTGATTCTCCTGTCTGTGCACAGCCCAGGTGCTCAATAGTATCTCATTAGGGAGGCTTGCTCTGGTTGGGCCCTGTTTTTGTTAAATTCCAGCCAGCCCTTCACTCCATGCCGGTGATAGCATTTACTCGTGTTTCCGGTAGTGCCAGTCTCCTGTTATTCAGTTGAGTTCCTGTGTCCAGTTTGCTATCAATCTTCTGCTGTTTGTTCCATCAAGGCGTCACGGTCTGCATTCCATCTGCTGTATGCTGCTCGAGTCATCTAGGCAGCATAGTGTGCATCTCTGTCCTCAGCTGTTTATATCGTCCCAGTGGTACAGAGTGCATACACGTCCAGGGGCACACACCAGCGTCCGGTGGCTAGTGTCAACCCGGCGGCATTGGTTGCACCTCAGTGTCCAAAGTGCACAATCCGGCACACCAACCCCAGTGTCAACACGGCGGCATTGGGCGCACATCAGCGTCCAAAGTGCGCACCCCGGCGCACCAGATGCCAGTATAGAGGAGCCTTGATGATGGCCTGGCACTTATTCATATATTTGCAAATGTATGTAACTAATACCTCTGAATCTCTATTATCATGTAGGATTTAAGTATTTTTTCTTGACATTGCTGCAGTGAGCTGGAGGGAATCTTTTTTTCTGTGGTTCAGTGTAAACCCCACCCTTTACAAGCACCTGTGCTATGTCATTAAGCTGATATGAGCGACCACCATCATTTTTATCCACAGGACACTACCTACCAAGTCACCTCCGGCTCTCAAGGCTGCTACTGGCTCAAGACCGCATCCTGCTTTACTAGCCCACTGGCTACAGTCAGCCAAGACACTTCCAGTCTTCAAGGCAGCTACACGACCACAGCAAGCCAAGGTATACCAGCCATCAAGGCTGTGGCGGGACTAATACCCTATTGCCTGACCTGAGCCTTAACATTATCACTGGCCACACATATTTTTTCAGGGTACTGTGATCCTTCATCATGGACCCCGGTCAGAACCTGGCTCAGATTCTGGCTGGACAGATCCAGATTCTGACACAAAAAGAGCAGGAACTTTCCCTCCAAGTGGAGGAGACTCGTGGTACCACTGATCCCACTATTGTGGAACCTAAACTAAATTTGCCTGACCAGTTTTCTGGAAACCGGAAGGATTTTTTGAACTTTAGAGAGAGCTGTAAGCTCTATTTTCGACTCTGGCCCAGGTCCTCGGGTTATCAGGTCCAACAAGCAGGCATTATTATTTCCTTGCTTCAGGGTGATCCACAAACCTGGGCCTTTGGGCTTCCTTCTTCCAGTCCGGACCTTCTGACAGCTGAGGCATTCTTTACAGCTTTAGGATTGCTACACAATGACACAGATAAGGCAGCCATGGCAGAGGCAAGTCTTAGGTCACTGAAGCAGGAGGATGGAGCGGCAGAAGATTATTGTATGGAGTTCCGCAAGTGGGCTGTCGATGCTGGATGGAACAATCCAGCCTTGAGAAGTCAGTTTTGTTGGGGCTTATTGGACAAAATGAAAGATATCCTGGTCCAGTATCCTGCCCCAAGTTACCTGGATGACCTCATGAGTTTGGCAATTCGTGTTGACCGACGGCTCCGAGAACGCCGTGTAGAGAAGAAGCTTCCTTCTCAGCCCCCTCAATCTCCTTTATGGATGACTCCATCTGACTCGGGTGAACAAATGTAGTTAGGAGCATTCCGTCTTCCACCGGAAGAAAAACGAAGGAGGCGCTCCTTGCGTTTATGTCTCTACTGAGGTGGTAGAGGTCATGAACCAAAGCTGTGTCCTCTGAAGTCGGTTAAAGGTAAGGTCTAGATGAATAAGGGGAGGTATATCTAGGCCTTGCGTCCGTCTCCCCAGAAAATTCTGTCCTGAAAACTGCAGTGATCCATCTTTCCAAAAAGCAGGTCTTTGTCCCTGCATTCATCGACAACAGTGTAGTGGATAATTTCTTGGACTTTATCTTCTTCCAAACCTTGGGCCTGACCCCACTGTCATTATCCACTCCTGTGTCAGTGATTGGACTGGATGGGACCAGTCTTTTCGAGGCTCCAGAGCTCTTTTTCGGACTACTCCTTTGCAGTTGTCAGTTGGTGTCCTACATTGTGAGGAACTTTCGTTTCTTCTCCTTCAATGTCCTTTGGCTCCGGTGGTCTTGGGGTTACCCTGGTTGAAAAAACATAAACCCGTGATCCAGTGGCAGACCGGTGAAATTCTGGAATGGGGTACATCATGCTTTTCTCAATGTTTGTCCCGACCTATTCGCTGGCAGCCGGCTCCATATCGTGTTTTACCCGTGTGTTCTCTAAGAAAAATGCTGATGTCCTGCCGCCTCACCATCCCTTCGACTGTGCCATTGATTTGTTACCCGGTGCCAGGCTTCCTAAGGGCTGACTATATGCCTTGTCTATTCCGGAGGATGAAGCCATGAGGGAATATGTCCAGGAGGCCCTGGAGAAAGGCTTCATCCATCCTTCCAAATCCCCAGTGGGATCAGGGTTCTTCTTGATTGAGAACAAGGACAGATCTTTTCGACCCTGCATTGACTTCCGTGGACTGAACAAGATCACAGTCAAGAATGCATATGCCTTGCCACTAATTTTGGTGCTGTTTGACCAACTGTGTGAGGCGACCATTTTCTCTAAGATTTATCTCAGCGGCGCATACAATCTCATTCGCATCAGAGAGGGGGATGAGTGGAAGACAGCCTTTAACACCCATTTTGTACATTTTGAATACCTGGTCATGCCGTTCAGCCTCTCTAATGCCCCAGCTGTGTTTCAAGATTTTATTAATGAGGTGTTAAGGGATTTCTTGGGATTCTTTGCAGTGGTTTACTTAGATGACATCCTCATCTATTCTAAATCCATGGAGGAACATCGGAAGACATGTCAGACAGATCTTGCGAAGGTGGCTGGATAACAACCTGTATGCCAAGCTGGAGAAATGTGAGTTTGATGTTAAAGAGGTGTCATTCTTGGGCTACAGTATTTCCTCACAACGTTTCTCCATGGATCCTGGGAAGGTGAAGGCCATTCTAGACTGGGAGCAACCCGCTACATTGAAAGCCATTCAACGATTTCTTGGCTTTGCGTATTATGATCGCAAGTTTATTAAATCCTCTTCTGCCATAGTCTTCCCCATTGTGGAACTGACCAAAAAAGGAGCTGAGGTTGCGAATTGGTCACCTGAGGCCGTTCAAGCCTTTAACACCTTGAAGGCGGCTTTTGTGTCTGCTCCTGTCCTCCGGCATCCGAACCCAGAGCTTCCGCTCATTGTAGAGGTCGACGCGTCTGAGATAGGAGTGGGAGCTATCCTTTCTCAGAATTATATCAAGGATGGTAAGCTACACCCGTGTGCTTTCTTCTCCAGGAAATTCTGTTCAGCAAAGAAGAATTATGATATGGGCAACCAGGAGCTTTGGTGATTAAGTGGGCCTTTGAGGACTGGAGACACTGGTTTTAGGTAGCTAACCATGTGGTGACGGTTCTCACTGATCACAAAAATCTGGCCTACATTGAGACAGCAAAAAGGTTGAACGCAAGGCAGGCAAGATGGGCCCTTTTCTTTACCCACTTTAATTTTGTGATTTAATTTTGACCTGGGTCCAAGAATATTAAAGCGGATGCCCTGTCTCAAAGCTTCAAGGTATGTCAACCTCCCAAGCCTTTGGAAGAGTCCATCATTCCGATGTTCAAGATCCATTGTGCAGTCTCCAGGATGCTGGCAGATTCCCTCAGGGCTTGTCAAGCCGAAGCTCCTCGTAATATGCCATCAGGTCTACTGTTTGTCCCTGAGAGACTTCATAAAGTGGTGTTGAAGGACTTTCATTCCTCCAAGACAGGGGGTCATCCTGGCATTTCTCGAACTATTGAACTTTTGTCCCGATCCTTGTGGTGGCAGTCCATGTCAAGAGATATTCATGAGTTTGTCCTGGCCTGTGAAGTATGTTCTAGAAATAAGACCCTCAGGACTACTCCGCAAGTTTTTTTGTGTCCTCTTCCAAATTCCTCTAAACCATGGACACACATTGCGATGGACTTTGTCATTGACCTTCCGGTGTCTTCTCGTTGTACAGTTATCTGGACCATCGTTGACCATTTTTCCAAAATGGTGCATTGTATCCCTCTGGTCAAGTTACCATCTGCCAATGAGTTGTCTGCACTGTTCTTACAGCATATCTTCAGGCTTCATTGGCTTCCAGTTTATATTGTCTCAGATCGAGGGACACAATTTGTTGCTTGGTTCTGGAGGTGCTTTTGTGCGGATCTTGGCATCAATGTTAGCCTGTCATCAGGTTACCACCCACAGGCCAATGGGCAGACGGAGTGGGCCAATCAGTCCCTGGAACAGTACCTCCGCTGTTTCACCTCAAAATGTCAAGACGATTAGGCTTCACTGTTGCCC
This sequence comes from Taudactylus pleione, assembly GCA_031769625.1. Taxonomy (NCBI): domain Eukaryota; kingdom Metazoa; phylum Chordata; class Amphibia; order Anura; family Myobatrachidae; genus Taudactylus; species Taudactylus pleione. The sequence continues at coordinate 1,027,863 of JAUIMM010001101.1, forward strand.
TATGCAGAATTTGCTTATAACAACTCCTACCATTCTGCTTTCTCCATCTTTCCCTTTTACTGCAACTCCAGGACCCATCCTAGGAGCAATTCCTTTGAGCCTTCAATAACCAGAACGTCTTCTTCTTCATGCATTTCCAGGTTGCGGTCAGTTTGGAGAAAGATGCATCAGTCTCTCCTTCAGGCATCAGGTCGGTCCAAAGTTTGGGCTGATAAGCATTGAAGGCCCTGTAGGAGACTGGGTCTGGCTCTCAACTAAGAATATTAATCTACGTCAGAGGTCACAAAAATTGGGGCCCAAATTCATTGGCCCATTCCGTCTTATTGCTCCAGTGAATCGAGTGGCCTTTCAACTAAGATTACTGAGAACTCTTAGGATCAATAATACCTTTCATTGCTCCCTCCTGAAACTGGTGTTTCTTTCTTTCAGGTTTTCTCCGAGGCGTCCGGTCAGACTTCCACCTGTGCTTGTCCAAGGATGCCAAAAATTTGTTGTGGAGAAGATCTTAGACTCCAGAATTTCCCTGGGATCAACCCAGTTTCTGGTCCACTGGAAGGGGTATGGACAGGGGGAGCGTTCCTGGATTCTAGAAACTCTTTGCATGCTCCTACCCTGAAGAGAAGATTCTTCTCGGAGTTTCCAGACAAACCAGGGTGGGGTATTTTCACAAGCCACCGCGCTGCCAATGCTGTGCGGGATGAATGCCAGGCAAGCCTTCACTGAAGTCTCCTCCTTCGTCCCGTTAGGATCTGTGGTAGCAGCATATTGTTTGCAGTTCCAGTCTTGGTTGCTGCTGAGGCTCTGCACTAATTACTGCCTGTCTGTGTGCAGTATCAGGTGTGCACTAATTGATTCTCCTGTCTGTGCACAGCCCAGGTGCTCAATAGTCTCTCATTAGGGAGGCTTGGTCTGGTTGGGCCCTGTTTTTGTTAAATTCCAGCCAGCCCTTCACTCCATGCCTGTGATAGCGTTTACTCATGCTTCCAGTAGTGCCATCCTATTATTCAGTCGAGTTCCTGTGTCCAGTTTGCTATCAATCTTCTGCTGTTTGTTCCATCCAGGCATCACGGTCCGCATTCCATCTGCTGTGTGCTGTTCGAGTCATCTCGGCAGCACAGTGTGCATCCCAGCGGTACAGAGTGCATCTATGTATAGGGGTGCACATCAACATCCAAAGTGCGTAATCCAGCGCACCAGCCCCAGTGTCAACCTGGCGGCATTGGGCGCACATCAGCGTCCAAAGTGCGCAACCCGATGCACCAAACTCAGTGGCAACTCGGTGGCATTGGTCGCACCTCAGGGTCCAAAGGGCGCATCCAAACCAAAGACATTTCAGCCGTCTAGGATGCCACACAGCCCAAGGGCTGCATCTTATCCTCGGCCCCCATGCCGCAGCTAGCCAAGGTCTCCCAGCCCTCAAGGCTGCTACCCAGCCTAGTGGCTGCTACCGGCCCGAAGGCCCAACTAGCCCTCAAGGCTGCTACTCAGCCCAGAGGCTGCTACCGGCCCAAAGACCGCACATCACCTTATTGGCCCATAGGCCCAACCAGCCCAGGCTGCTACCTGCCCAAAGGCCGCATCTTACCTTTCTGGCCCACAGGACACTACCTACAAAGTCACCTCCAGCCCTCAAGGCTTTTACCGTCCCAAAGGCTGCATCCTGCTTTACTGGCCCACTGGCTACAGTCAGCCAAGACAATTCCAGCCTTCAAGGCTACTACACGGCAGCAGCAAGGTATACCAGCCATCAAGGCTGTGGCAGGACTAATACCCTATTGCCTGACCTGAGCCTTAACAGCCTGGAGCTGTAGTGCCATCCGCCCTGGGTTACTGGATGTAAGCAGAAAATTAAATATACAAGGAGGCCTGACATTTTTTATGACACCAAAACCAAGGCCTCTGAAGAACATACAGCAATAGATAACCCTCTAAACTCATCACCATAGTTCTCTCTTTTTTCCTTGCCATGATGAAAGCATTAGGATTAAGGGCTAAATGTAATAGATTGTGATCTTCAGCCACTGCGGGGATTTATGCGAGTCTCCCCGTAATTTTAAAGTGTCAATCATTTGTAAGGCTAAACCAGCTTGGTTAAGCCTTAAAAATGTTTGCCACTTTATAAAATACGGGGAGACTCGCAAAAATACCTGCAGCAGCTGAAGAATCCAAGTTCTTATATTTTGCCCCAAGAGTAAGGACCACGTCACTGAAATAAATATTGATTTCACATTTGACACAACTAGCAATCCCTCCACCCCCAATATCCAGTATTCGTACAATCTTTAGGAAAAGTGAGCCCAGAAGGCAAATGAGGTTGTAGAAGAAATAGGGACATGTATTATTAAGGCACATATTGTGCTTGTTAAGTATTTCCTGCTTCACCATTTATCAAGGCAGGAATCTGTAGTGCCAAGATGTATTAACATCTGAGCAGTCGGAGTAAAGGAGAGAAAATTCCACCCCCCGTGATCTCTGCAAGTCCTGTAGCACATCAGCCAAGTGCCTGTAAAAAAACTCCCAGTTCCAGGTGTCTTCCCAGTCAGCCACCACAGGAAAAACTAGAGATACTGGCAGGTAATCCTGCCGATATATGCAAAAATGATAAGCAGTATGTGGTCCCAACATAACTAGTATGCTTCCCACTCCCACTACCTGTAAGCACATCAAGGACAGCATGTCTTAGCAGATCAGATATGAATCTGGTTTTCTCCTTCAGACAGTAATAAAAGACTAATGATAACAAGATCTGATTGGTATATATGTAGCTGCTGTCATATGTAGTTTACAGAAAATCCCTTGGGGGTCTCTTCCTTTTCCACAGCATACAGGTTTACCTGTGCTGGCCTCCCAATTAATGTTATAAATAAATAGCCTTTGATACATACAGAATATATTAAACTATTTATTTCATTATCCAATGAAGATTTGTGTGAGATCTATTTTAATATCCACTTTGTTTAATGACAGGGGGTAATAACCATGTTGAGAGGCTATGCCAGGCTGTGCCACCAGAGTATTGTTCTGTGTAACCTCTCCACTCAACAAACAGCTGCCACTTCCATTTCCTGCCACTTCTCAGTAAGTACAGTATTTCATGTATGTACAGAAATGAGATTGAGATCTGGCTTCTAGACAGGAGCCTAGATTGCTTATTGGATCTGGATATTGCTATCTGGCAATAACTGTGTCCTTCCTAATTCCCGGATGTGCACTTTCTTCCAGATCAGACACACTACTGAAGGACTGCGTGATTTTGCATTGCCCAATGCCACCTGGAGCCAGAACTTCCAGAATCTGTATAATAAATTCCTGGAACTAAGTAAAAATGGAAGTTGGAAGCGAATCCCTTCCCACAACACCACAGCTCATCACTTAACAGGTTACAGTCCCTGCAGAACTGTCCCTAGAGGAACATAATAATAGCAGTGCATGGAATGGGATTGAAATGTTGGCGGCTATTTAGCCGCCGGTTCAAATCCTGACAGCGGATGCCCGACAGGATCAAGATCCCAACAGGGGCAGGTAAGTACCCTAACCTCCCCTGCCCCCCTCCCCCTAACCCTAATCCTTCCTTAGCGGTGCCTAACCCTAACCTACCCCCTTGGTGCCTAACCCTAACCCCCCCTTACCGTTCCCTAAACCTAACCCTCCCGGGGGGGTGCCTAACCCTGACCTCTCCCTGGGGGTGCCTAACCCAAACTTCCCTCCCCAAACCTAACACCGCTATACTCCCTAATCCTAACCCTCCCCCCGTGGCTAATGCTACGCTTACCTTCATTCGGAATGGCGTCCTCGGCATTCCGGCGTCGGGACTATGATAGTATTTAGACGCCTATCATAAATCCCCAGCCGGCATTCCGCTGTCGGGATTGTGACCCGCGACTTTGCGGCGGCCGGTCATGTGACTACATCCCAAGTGCATTATAATTCTAAAAGGAGATGTATAATATACAGTAGTCCCTGTGTCCTTGCATAAACAGTTAATTGCTTTTGACAGTAATATGCTTGGAAAAGTTTGAAATTAGTAACTTGGACAGAACAGAAAGCTTATTATTGGTTGATAATCGTTTATTATGTGGCGCTTGATTGGTGGCTCCAGTTCACTACCAAATGTATATTGCATTTTCCTGCTGGATCACTACCTGCCCCTTACAGTGTGTTCTGTTCTGACTGCAGTCAGTAGCAGTGATTAAAATATACAGCTCTATACCAATTGAGTAACATCATCTAGCCCTTAAATTTCAAGCAAGTATTCTACCACTTTCACTTCCATCTTTTGAAACTAAAAAAAAAAAAAACAACAACAGTATATGTATACTTTCTCTTAGCTGAGATAAAGTAGCTTTGGGAATCTCCTGCCACTAATCTTGTTAGTACACATAAATCCCCATTTGTTAATTTAAATAATATAATCTGGAGTATGATAGCTTGGCAAATATGAGTTGGATAACACTTTGGGCCTGATTCTGAGCCGGAAGCACACTGTGCATGCGCTGAGAAACAGTGGCGTAACTTCATCCCAGACGCCCGGAGGCAAGTTATAATTCGGTGCCCCCCCCACCATCACAGCCACTGACACTGTAATGTAGCAATTTGCATGCAGGCAGGCTATAGATAGAGGAAGGCAGCAGCTGATGGTCTGACATGGAGCTCTCCACTAGTGTATGGTGGCTTCTCAGGTGCCGGGAAGGGGTGCCATGTATTGGGCGGCCGTGATTGTACACTCCGAGTACATAGTTACAGCCCTAAGCGGGGTAAATATGTTGTGGACAATGGAGGAGGTGCCCCTTCAGAGCTGGAGCCCGGCGGCAGGCGCCTCCATTGTCTCCCATAGTTCTGCCACTGCTGAGAAAGCAATCGCAGTCTGCGCATTCACATGCACCCTGACGGAGGGTAGAAGAGAGGATGGGTTACTCCATGCCTGATTGCTTCTCTCCACCCATTAAGTACGTGATTCTGGGCAACAACTGTGTGTTTCTTTCATCTCATGGAAGTGTCATGGGAATGTTGTGGACATGGAGCCACACTTCCATTCCTGTTTAAGGCCTGTGGATGGAGATGGGACGCCTATTTTCGCTGGATCTTTTGCATCCAGCATGAGGTGGGAATTCTGTAAGTGTCGATACTAATGATGACTGCTGTAGCCGCAGATGGGAAAACACTAGGCGGTGTAACCATACAGATGAAGACGGACGACTATCCACAAAGATGGCCGGATACTCACATTAGCATATGGTAGTAAATGTGGCTGCAGTGGATGCACACTTATGACAACTTTGCGTCTGACTCAGAATCAGGCCCTTAAAATGGAGGTTCTCACAGACGGGGCAGCTGAGAGTGGATGGGCCAGGAATGATCTTGCAACAAACTATATAACAAGCTCCAAATAACCCCCCTGACATTAACAAAGCCAGCTCCATAGTTACAGATTTCCTATGGTAAACCCAAACGTTGACCAGGTAAAACTGGGACAAATAGTAGCCCTTTATTTGTATACTCTTTTATTGAAATGTAAATCTGATAATCAAACCCCAGCCTGTTCATGAGGCAGACATACTTTACACTGAGATAGGAGTTATGATCTTTAAAATTGTGGGGAAAGACTGAGTGGAAAGGGCATGGCCAGGCGGATTAGGCCAGAGCAGACCTTGGTGTGAACTAAAGTTCTCTGTTCAGAGTGTTTAAAAAAAATAAATATCGACAATAAAACATAGGAACTCATTCAGACTCGTTCGCTAGATGCGATTGCTCGCTCCGAGTGTATGGAAATTCGGCCTAAGTAACGTCAAGGCAGCCGCTCGTAGGGCAAGTCATAAGCACTCCCACTTTGTTTTGGCAAGCGATCACTTTTTGTTTGTAGACGCCCACCAGGCTGTCTAAAGACGCCCACTTGCGTACGTCATATCCAGGCAGTGCATGAAACCATTGGTACATCGAGCAGCATCGAAAGTGATCGCAGCGCTTGAGGTTGACTATGCCCTACCGCAAGCACTGCGAGCACTTCAGTGTGAAATTCCACCAAATGACGTGTACTATGACGCTGCCTGTTAATTATGCATGCCTCTGAAACAGCATTGCAACACTCAGGCACGCCTGCGTTCGCACCTCCACTCCCCCGTTAGTAGTGCCCTGCCCCTGTTACCACCCACAAACGGCCTCTCCTGTCACTCATTCAGATGAGCTGTCTATGCTGGGCGTGCGAGCCCTTCCAGACCACTCGCAGTGGTTCATGCACATTGGGATGCATGCGCAGATTGGAAATATCGGCCGTGAACGAGCGAGCGGCCGCTTGCGAGTGGGTCTGAATCAGGTCTATAGTGTATATTAAACCTGATTATAATTTAAGTATAATTTCCCTTTAAATTATACATTTTTATAGACAGATCGTAATACGCTGATACAGTGGAGGTCAGCATGTACTAGACAGTTTATTCTCCCTGCACATTGAGCCTCAGAGCAGCCTCCATTGTACAGCTAACACCTAACTTCCACTTCAACTTTCATTCATTTGCAGGTGACCCCTTGGAGACAGGGAAAGGCAAACGCCTGTTCCTTAGGAACCTAGATAGTGATGGTGTTGGATTTGAGTACAGCATGTTTTATAACAAGGCCGAGAGAAGGATGGTCTGTCTCTTCCAGCCTGGCCCCTATTTGGAGGGGCCCCCAGGGTAAGCTATGATTTATCTATTCATCGTATTTTCTTATAATAGTCAAATAATATTATTAATAATACTAATACTACTTCTACTTTTACTACTACTAATAATAATAGTAGTGTATTTAAATGGAATCAGTATGTTATACCGCCGGCTGCATGGTTGAAATTCCGACAGCGGAAGCCCGGCAGGGGTGAAGATCCCGACTCTAAAAAGGTAAGTACAACTAACCCTATTCTACACCCTAACCCTACCTTAGTGGTGCCTAATCCTAGCCCCCCCTAAGTGCCTAAACCTAACCCCCCCTTCCCCGCAGCCTAAACCTAAGTCCCCCGGGGGTGCTTAACCCTAACCTCCCCCCAGGGGTGCCTAACCCCCCCTTCCCCTAGCCTAACCCCAACCCTCCCGGGGGGGGGGCTGCTCATTAGCTGGAACCCACATGGAGGAGCCGCTCATTGGCTAAGTCCATGTGGGTCCCAGCCAATGAGCGGCCGCTAATGGAAGCCACCGCTGATTGGCTAGCGTTGCGGGTCTAATGATAACTCATTCTCCGTGAGCTATCATTAGCGTAATGTAACTAAATGCTGGAGCGTGTAATTCCAGTGTATCCGGCGCCCTATTTGGATTACTGCGGAGAACATCGTGGTACAAAAGGTGAGTATTGGATCTTTTTTTCAGGTACTTCCCATGGATACTTTACGTTGAGAAGGGGACGTGAACATCTGGCAGCAGGTAAGTATGTGTGAGTGTGTATAGGTGTAATAAATCTTTATTTTCATGGTGTGTTGTGTGTTTTTTTTTTTTTTACACATTTCTTTACAGGTGAACTACACGGACCAGCAGGCCCTTAATGCCCCGCATGCTGGTACTTGTGGTTCTCCAAATACCAGCATGTGGGGGAGGCTTGCTGGGACCTGTAGTTCTACTGTAAAGACAATGTGAATTATTCAAATGTTTACACTACACCTACACTATCAACCTGCCACTCACTGCCCAGGGGTGGCGGGGTTAGCCCCGGGCTATCAGTCTAGGACAGGGATGCCTTGGAGAGGTGGTCCCCTTTATTGGGGGGGTCCCAAACTCCCCAGGGATCCCTGGCCTGGGCTGACTAGCAGTCAGGGCTGATTCTGCGGCTGGGGGGCCAGGTGAAAGGGCACCCATGGCTGTGGCATCAGTCCCCCGCTAGAAAGGGTGCTGGTTTTAAATACAAGGGTGACCTCACGCAAAAATTTTTAACCCTATATTTAAAACCAGCTCTGTCCCTGCTGCCTGATGCTGGTTCTAAAATTACAGTGGAACCCTACACATTTTGTTCCCTAAAATTTTAAGAACCAGGACTGGCTGGCAAGTCCGGAGCTGGTTAGTCTTTTTTTGGGGGGGGAGGCTATGTAATTTTCATTTTTTTTTACTTTTAGCCCGTTTTTTTACAGGCTAGAATACAAGCAGCTTACACATATCTCACTGATATGTGCAGGCTGTTTGCTCGGGAGAGTTTTTCAGAGATAAGACACTGCAATCTTGGGTGAGTCATCTCCTGCAAAACCTGCTACTCGGGAGAGAAATCTCGTTCTGCTTCACCATAGGCCATCTCACTCTCAGCTAAACTCACTTCTTTGTAAATTTGCGAGTTGAAAAAAAGCAAAAACTCTCCCAGACTCGATTCTTAGTAAATTTACTCCTAAGGGGTAAATTTACTAAAGGGAGAGTTTGGGAGAATTTGAGCATTTTTTCCCACTCTCAAATTCACTAATGTCAAAATCGGAGAGAGATCTCCTTTGCTACGGGTAAATACTGGAGAGTTAGCAAACTGTCTTCAATTCAACATCTGCAAAACTCGAGAACCTTTTCCCTAGTGAAGATAGGATTCTGGAATTTACCAAGCAGAGAGTTTCTAAACTCTCATGAGATGGGAAAACTCTCCTGTAAAAACTCATGAAATAAATACACCTGACTGTGATCTGCGAGTTTGGCAGAAACATACACAGATCACTGTGATCCATGTATGTTTCTGCCTGTAAAAATAATAAAAAAATTTAAATATCAGAAAAAAATGACATTGGGTCCCCCTCAAAAGCCTAACCAGCCCCGGACTTGCCAGCCAGTCCTGGTTTTTAAAATTATGGGGAACAAAATGAGTCGGGTTCCACCATAATTTAGAAATTAACACCAGGCTTCAGGGCCAGTCCTTGTTTTAAATATAGGTGGAAAAAAATTGTGTAGGGTACCTCCTATATTTAAAACCAGCAACGGACCCAAAATGGCCACAGCCCAGAGACCCTTTCACCGGGGCCAAAGCATTATCAGCCCAAACCGTTCAGACCAAGCTGTTGATCTCAGGGGAAGTGGGGACCCCCCCAAGAAGGGGTCCCTCCCCCACTGAAACCCCAGGCTTGGAATGAAGCCCGGAGATCTTCCCCGCATCCCTGGAGCATTGGGTACGGGGGTAATAAAGTGGGAAATATAAGTAAACTATTGTATTTTACAGTGGGACTACAGGTGCCAGCATGCCTGCCCTTTGGCACTTTTGGAACTACAAGTGCCAGCAGATGGGCGGCACCTGTACCCCCACTGTAAAATAAATAGTTAAGTAAAGACAAAACACACACCGTGACAAGTAAAAGTTTATTGCATACACCTACCCACTCACACATACTTACCTATACCAGCCCGTCTGTCTTCTTCTCCCATGTAGAATCCTTAATGACTGGCCCTGCAAAAAAAGATTGCATACTCACCTATATCCTGGCTTTGGTCTCTGTAGCATCCCAGGGCATTGGCAAAACAAAAAAACGACTTAGCCGACCAGACGGACCCACTAACCATATGTGTGTCGAAAGTTCCCTGTCAGTAGCCGGAGCCAATCAGCGGCCTCTCTACATTTAGCGGCCGCTGATTGGCTGGCGGGATGTGCAAACCCCGTGCAGTCCCGTCAGCTGGCATTCGCGAGCTATCTGTATGTGTGGCAACACACATACAGATAGTGGGTCCGTCTGGTCGGCTAAGTAGTTTTTTCGTTTTGCCAAGTCCCGGGGATGTTATGGAGACCAGCGCCAGGATGAAGGTGAGTATAGATTCTTTTTTGCAGGGCCAGTCATTATGGATTCTACTGGAGAAGAGGACAGAAACATCTGGCAGCAGGTACTGTAAGTATGTGTGAGTGGGTAGGGGAATGAAATAAAGTTATACTTGTCACGGTGTGTGTGTTTTGTATTTATTTAACTATTTATTTTATAGTGGGGGTACAGGTGCCAGCCGCTTGCTGGCACTTGTAGTTCCACATGTGCCAAAGGGCAGGCATGCTGACACCTGTAGTTCCACTGCAAAATACAATAGTTTCATTCTATTCTTCACTTTATTACCCTTGTACCCAATGCTCCAGGGGTGTGGGGAAAAGCCCCGGGCTTCAGTCCAAGCCTGGGGTTTCGGGGGGGGGGGAGACCCCTTCTTGGGGGGTCTCTACCTCCCCTGAAATCCCCGGCTTGGGCTGATAATGTTTTGGCCCCGGAGCCCTGGTGAAAGGGTCTCTAGGCTGTGGCATTACAGCTCGGCCGATTTGGGTTCGGTGCTGGTTTTAAATATAGGGGGTATCCTATGCAATTTTTTTCCCCCTATATTTAAAACCAGTCCTGGCCCTGCAGCCTGGTGTTGGTTTCTAAATTACGGTGGAACCCTACACATTTTGTTCCCCGTACTTTTAGAAACCAGGACTGGCTGGCAAGTCCGGGGTTGGTTAAGCTTTAGTGGGGGGGGGGGGGGACTATGTCATTTTTTAAAAAACTTTTAACCCATTTTTTTTTACAGGCTACAACACGAGCAGCTTACACATATCTCACTGATATGTGCAGCTGCTTGCTCGGGAAAGTTTTGCAATGAGAAAACACTGCAATCTTGGGTGAGTCATCTCCTGCAAAACCTGCTACTCGGGGGAGAAATCTCTTGCAAAACCTGCTACTCGGGAGAGAAATCTCGTTCTGCTTCACCATTGGATATCTCACTCTGAGATGAGCTCACTTCTTGGTAAATTTGTGAGTCTCAGGAGCCCCAAATCACCCGAGTTTCGGTGAAGCTAATAGAGTTGAAAAAAAAGCAAACTCTCCCAAACTCGATTCTTAGTAAATTAACCCCTAACAGTCCAGATTTTAAGGATAACCATACTTGAGCACATATGACTTAATTATTACCCGAATTATTTTGATTTAACCATCTGTGCTCAAGCATGGAGTATAGATCTTTTGGACATTTACCTATTCAATGCCTCTAATTCTCCCCTGATATTCTCACAGATATGCTCATGGAGGATGCATCGCTACTATAATTGACAGCACGGCTGGAGCAGGAGCTGTGTATACATATGGAAGTGTCATGACAGCCAATCTCAACATCAACTACCTCAAGTAGGTACTGCTCCTTACAAGTGCATTGCTTAAAGTCTGCATTATTGTTACGCCAATAGCAACATTTGTGTGTGTATATGAAGAGGGGCAGGCCAGCTGGTCCATCTGATAAGGATGCCCCTGCTGTGTTCTTCTGAGATTTAGTAGGACCTGGTGCATGTACAGCTTTAGGCAGCTGCCTAGGGCACAGGCTCCTGTTGGGACACAAATGAAGAATGTCTCTTTCCTTCATTTACATGATATTGGCAGCGGCCACGTATCTTCCCAGCCACAACTGCCGTTACCTCTGCCTGCACTTGCCCCTTCCTAATCTGGGGCAGGCTGGCCACATCACTGACAGTCAGATGACTGATGAGCCATGTTCTGTAATGAGGGCAATGTTGCGCGGGCGCCCGGACCCTGCTCTCCCCCCTTAGTTTCCTGCAATAAATGAGCTCCCCACCCATTTAAACTTAGACACCGCCCCCACTGTCCATTTTGCCTGCAGGGGCATTTAAACGCAGACAGGGAAGGTGGCGGCTGGCACCTCCCACCACAAAAAGAGGGATTCCAGTCAGCTGTGCAGGAGACTAATTCCACCTCTTCCCCAGTGGTTCTTCCTCCTCACCAGCAGCATGGGACCTGCTTCTTGAGGCTGCTGGTGACAACAACAACATGAGGGTGACAGTGGTGAGAAGACCAGTAACAGGTAAGTGGAGCTGGGGGGAGAGGGGCTTGTGTGGGGGATGGGATTGTCAGTTCACATAAGTTGATAAGTATAAAGGTAAGCTATGTGAGTTTTATTATGAGGTTAAAGGGGTCAATGTAGTATAGATAAGATTAATGACATAATGGTTTTTATTGGTGGTCTCAAACAGTGATGTGCGTTCAGGTGAGGCAGAGCCTTTCCTGCCACACTTAGGCATATTCCACAGTTTTTACTATAAAAATTATAAAATATCTTCTTTGTATTATTATAATAAATTTTATAGTCAAAACTCTGGATTAAAAAGTGTATGGCAGGTGAGGCACTGCCTCCCTGTCTACCTTTTCTGCAGATCCCTGATCAAAACACACCAAATTTCCAGCACTATATACTGCTGCACCTTTGTATAAGGACCACATGTACCCTCGGGGTTCATATATGTATCTGTAAGTCTGGCTTTGATTCTAGCCAGAGTCTCCCCCACATGTCACTGGTCTCAAAATGCTCTCATTATGGTGGTCACAAAAATGCTCTCGGTATTGCATGGGCGTCACCAACATTTTCTCACAGATGCTCTCAGTATCTGTTTTGCAGTCACAAAAATGCTCTCTGTATTCTACGGCAGTCACAAAGATGCTGTCAGCATTTACTGTTTGGCGGTCACAAAAATGCTCTCGGTTTTGTATGACGGTCACAAAGTTGTTAATGTTAATTGCTATATTGTTTTAGTGTAATTTTTATCATTTATGTTGTAATAAATCTAATAATAAATCTATAAATATTTTAAGAAGTCAAGTTTGTATGTGAGCGGTTGGGCGGAGGATATTGGGAGGAGCAGGGGCGGTATTGTGTATCTTTGCCTAGGGTGCCTAGAAACCTTGCACTGGTCCTGCGCGGGCCCCATAGCAGCCTAATGTTCCTCTCTGGTGGTAAGTCAGGCACTGGTTATTTCTCACTGACACTATTTTTTGATCTGGGTTTCGAGAAAAGGATCCCAAGTTTGACCTTTTGTGGCAGTCCACAAGCTAAACTTTTTTAGTATTAAGGATCAGTGTCAGACTGGGGCATGAAAGGCCCATCGGGAGAATGCAGTAGTAGGGCCCATGCTTAAGGGGCCAGCCTACAGTGGGGGTGTAGCCAGCCGCCACAGAGGATTGGCTAGTCATTAGAGAGGACATAGAGAGTATGGCTACTACAGTGAATGGTCTGAGCCCCTTTATAAAATATGTATAGTATATACAGATTGATAACCACCATGCACTTTAGGGCATACATAATATTGCTAGGATAGCAATATAATGTAACATATGTATGATAAAGCACATGATGGTGATCCTGTCTACAGTATATATACCACATGTACTGCACATCTGATATGGGAGCCCATATTCCCCAGCCATATTCTAAACCTCAATGAGAACTGCAGTAGGTTTACTAAAACAAATACATGCAACTATAAAAGAAAAAGTTTCTATTATCTAAATTCTGCCCACTGAGATCACGTAAGTGTTGGTTAGTTTTTACATTTTGTACAATCTACATTCTCAGTTTGCATTATAATGTATTTAAAATGTTAGATCTTTTAATCTAAATGCTGATTTTGATTGGCAGGAGGGTGAATCTTGGTGCAATTGCCATGGAAACATCCCAAGCACCCATGTTCATCCTTGGTCCTGCTCTATCATATAACCTTGAAGAGTGGATGGTAACCCTCAGGCAGTGGGGCCCAATGGGGATTTCCCCTGTACCCCTGTGGGCCAGTCCAACCCTGTTTCACTACAAATAAGTTATCAGTTACCTATAGTGCATATAACTCAGCCACATGAGTGGAAGATGAGAGACATTTTATGTCTGTTCAATGTGTAATCAACACTATGAATCACAGGTCAAAATATTTCTCATGAGGCATCAATATTTGGGTTTTATCTAGGTACTTAAGTTATAATAGGGGGTGGATGCAAAAAAAAAAGGACACTAGGAGGTCGCTTATGAGGTGCATGCATCAGTGTCTGTTGGCTTCCACCTGTCTACGAGTTTATGCAAATGCCGCTGCAAACTCTCTCCCTTGTGTACATCCGTGTGGCCAAATGTACAGTACAAGGACTGAGATGGCCACTTTTAGCGTCCATCACTTTTCTGCAACATTTCTGCTACCATCTGTCCCGATCGCAATAGCACCATTGTGTGTACACTCTGTATAACACGTGTCAAAAGGGTTTCAGAAATTACACCTATAGAATATGAAAAAACAAGTTTTACAAATTTGTTGAAATTGTTATGTGATGCTTAACCCAGAATTGTGCTACAGCGTGTATAAAAGAAAATCAGGATAAATAAATCACGTTATGTAGAAGTAGCTAAAATTTATATTACTTTGCAATATATCTATTAACCAGAGTTTAATCTAGTATCACTTCCCCTCACAGGCCCGTACACTTGGGATGCACATTGTTGGTGGATAGCCGTGTTGAAAAAACAGAAGGTCGGAAGGTGTATTCAACCTGCCATATCCGTAGCCATGATGAGGTCATCCTTCACACAGAGGCAACCGGTGAGGAGCAAGCAGTTCATACACACAATCACTTTTATTCTTCCTAAAACCTGTGCTAAATTGTTCTTTTTTTATTTGCAATGTTACCCCTTTAGGAATGCACATTTTATGTCACATAGCTGTATATACAGTAGTGGAATTAATTCTGGACACTTTCAATTAAAAAAAAATTAAAAATTGATATTTATGCAGAAAATTCATATTCTGCTATACCAAATCAATACTTTAATGATTTTATTTTAATCTATGATGTTTCTACTTATTATTAATATTTTAACATGATTTGTCAGAGAGAGAGGAAACAGAGAGAAGGGGATGAGAGATAGAGTGGGAGAAAGAAAAGAGAGAGAGAAGGTTTTGAAATACACTTACCAGCCACAGTCAGTGGTGAAGATGCAGGTTGTCACCAGTCACAGCAGGCAGCATGCTGACAGCATCCGGGAGCAGGTCCCACACAGCATCCATGCAGGCTCATGTGCTTTGTTCAGCACTCAATTCATCCAGACTGTGGCAGCCTTTACAATCAATCTACTGTAAAATCCTCACAGCTAGTTGCAGCTGTAGTCAAAGTGTGAATAACAACTAAAATGGCTCAGAATACCTCAAAACGTGTTGACTGGTCACCTGGGAAGAGAGGCAAAGCCATGACGCTTCATGAGGAAGGGTATACCTACAAAGAAATTGCAAAGAGGTTGGGCAGTGGGGCAACAAAGTCAGGTGTAAGGAAACTCTGCATAAGGGTTGCGAGCAGTGGATTGACGAAATCAGCCACAAGAACTGGGAGAAAGCCCATGCTTACAAAACAAGATGAGCGCAGAATCTGTCGCCTGGCCCTGCAGGACAGTCGAAGGTCTGCAAAAGCCATCAACAACATAATGAAAAAATCTGGTGTCCAAGTTTGTGATCAAACCATACGAAAAAAACTTTATGACAATGGTTTGCGAGCTAAGACCCCGAGAAAGAAGCCAAATCTAAACCAGAAACAGAGGCAGAAATGCATAGATTGGGCTCTGGTACACAAGGAGTGGACAGAATAAGATTGGGACAAGATTATTTGGAGCAACGAGACCAAAATCAGCATCTTCGGGAGTGAGATGGTGTGGGGCAGCATGGCCATCCATGTTGTTGGACTTTTTGCTGTTATTGATGGCAATATCAATGCCAAAAAGTATCAAGAAGCAGTGCTGGAGGTGAAACTGTTGCACACAATCGAGGATTTGTTCGAAGGTGACCCACGGAAGTGTACCTTTCAGCAGGATGGAGCGTCATTCCACACCACCAACAGTTCCATGAAGTGGTTCGGTGATCACCAAATCACTGTCCTGCCTTGGCCAGGAAAGAGTCTGGATTTAAATCCGATAGAAAATCTTTGGTCAAGGCTTAAAGTGATCACAAAAAAATCCAAATAACAAGACAGAGCTGATCGAAGCCATAATCCAGGCTTGGTACCACAGGATTTCACCTGAAGATCTGGGACGTTTGGTTCACTCGATGCCTTGACGAATCGAAGCTGTTCTTAAAAATAGAGGATGTCCAACAAAATATTAATTTTGTGTATTGCTGAAATTGCATATTTTTTTTCCATAATAAAAGCATACCTGTAAAACTGTGGTTTTACTGAATTGTTCACTGGAAATTTTACAAATGACAACTTAAAAATAAATAGTAATGATTATACCTGTACTCACATATACTTCAATTGGAATATAAATTATTAGTGATTATAATGTAAAAATAATGACTCGCAAAATTGTCCAGAATTCCACTAGTGTACACAACTGAAGAACGGTATGCAGTAAATCATCAATAGTATAAGATAAATGTGTTATTATGTTGAGATTTGCACACTAGCCTGTTCCTAAAAGAAGATGATTTTCCAAAATTGAAATTATGCAGGACATCATTTGTGTTACTTTATTAGATTTCTGCATTCTGTAAGTACACAGAACATAAGGCATTGCAATGTTTACCCAGGTTCTTGTTCAGAACATATTGTAGTCTTTATTTCTGCTTTACTTTTCAGCTCTATTTATCAAGGTGAACAATTAACAAAATCCAGTTCCTACAAGCCATCCATGTGTTGTCTGCAAAAAAAAGAGACTCCTCTATTATCAGCAAGCTGTCGTGGGATTTTTCCAATGTAAGAAGGAGACACAGCACATTCTACACCTACTGTACCTCCGAGTTCCTGACAACTAAAGTGAATGACTACATGGTCCAGCAACTGGGCACACACATGATGGCTGCCTTACCCTCTGCAATAATGTAAAGTGCTTTGAGTCCTATTACAATGAAGGCACTCCAATAATAATTATTATCGGTACTTCCGTATCTTTGCGGCCCCCGCTACGTAACTTACTTAGCCACTACGTAAGGTACTGTACTACTTACACTACTGACTCTTGCTAATGAATTTAGGCGCTGATACTGCGCCCTACTTTATTTTGTCGCCGACGACGCGCGATATATCTGTTTTGTTCCCCACTGTTCTGTCCCCATTTCGTGCCCCCCCGCGTTATCACATAAAAAATAAAGCAATAACAATAATACAAGTCAGACTTACCTTTCTTTACCCGCCAAACACTCGCCGCATTTCTTTAGCCACCGAACACTCGCCGCATATGCCCAGCCAAACACACTCGCCCCCACATATGACGTATATTCAATAGTCAGTGAAGATACATAGGTAGGTGTAGCCAGCAGCGGGCCGCAAAGATACGGAAATACCTTATTATCATAATCAAGGACTACTAAAGTGTGTAAACTATGACGCTGTCAATATTTCTGGATTTTTATGTTACCAGCAGATGGAGGCTTGCACCCTTGTTCTTTAACATGGTAACAGAAAGCTTCATACTGTATATCCTTACTGTTATTAGTGTAGGTATTGCCTAGAAGTCCCATTATTTGGATATCCATGTGGCATTAAGGCCCCCCATTTATTAACGAGTTTTATCATCAAAACGAGTGATAACTTTCACTGTGTATGATAAATGGTGCTCCAACCAATCAGCTCCCAACTGTCAACTGTTAGAAATATGACAGTTGGGAGCTGATTGGCTGGAGCACCATTTATCATACACAGTGAAATGTATCACTCGCTTTGGTGATAAAACTCGTTTGTAAATGGGGGCCTTTATTGGCTCAATGACTCACTCATACATGAGTGAGTCACCCCATGCTTGGCCGTTGGTGCTGAAGGCCGCAAAATAGGTATCAATGTTTATTCTAATAATGCTAATCTGCTAGGAACAGAGACGTGACATTCTCAGCACTGTGCCAGAGAATATTAACCTCATTCCACATTTGGTTATGAAATGTTACATGATTCACTATCAGAATTTGGCCTGAAGTGTTACAGGTCCTTCCCCAAAAATACCAAACAGCAGAATGAATTGCTCGTTACTGGACCAACTTTATTTGTACATTCTGTGTTAAACAAGATTCAAACTTATACATACAATGCAGAAGGGCTAAGCTAAAGTGAGACCTGAAAATTGTATCATATACACTAAAATAAAACTACCAAAACCTGTACAATGGTCGTGGATAAACATATTGTCTACTTTGGCAAAGAAAATGTTAAGTCTTGTGACAGTGTCAGCAGGTTCAGTTCTGTAGAGATACCTAGTAAATAGGATTAACTGAAGTATTCGTGACAACTGTATTCTAGTACTTATGTGTATGTTATTACTAGTGATTCTGCCACCAGCTTCAGAAAAGTTTTTTTTAACGTCAGAAGAAAAGTATATAAAAATGAAACGCACAGGGGGCCGATCTACAACTGCCCGCAAGTTGGCACCAATTGTACCTGCATTGCGTGCATGGAATTAAATGTGGATATTGGCTGATATGCCAAGTTGTACGCATCTATATGACAACACCGCCCCGTCCTGCACACTTGGCTTCACAGCTCTCACCATTATCAGTGCGCTAGCACCACCATCAGGGGAATCCCGGGCCCACAATCCCGCCTGTCTGCTGGCGCCATGCAATAGTTTTTTTTTATCTTTGAAGACCCTGCACTCGTGACATCATGCCGCGCTGCTGAAAGGAGTCGTGTCACGTGAGGATGAATAAGTAGAAGGTAAGTGTGGGGACTGGCTGTGGATGGAGACAAGAGTTGGAGACACAGAAGGGGGGCTGGGCTGGAGACACGGAAGGGGTCTGGTAGAGAACACAGAAGGGGGTCTGGCAGGGGAGACAGCAGGAGGCTGACAGGGGACAGAGAAGAGGAGCTGGCTGGAGAGACAGAAGGGGGCTGGCTGAGGACACAGAAGGGGATCTGGCAGGGGGCACAGAAAGGGTCTGGCTGGAAAGACAGAAGGGGGCTGGCTGGAACTGGAGAGACATTGCAGCACTGGAGTTGCAAAAGCACAGGGGGTGGGCTGTCTATTTTTTCATTCTTGGGCCCCACAATTTCTGATGATAGTCCTGCAGTGCACGCGTGCACCAGCCCTATACCTGGTGTAAGGGAACTCTCGTAAAACAGATCTCGGACTACAGTATGCACAAGTAACATTACCCACAGTTCCCATAACATGTCCTCTGTAAACTTAGCAATGTGCAAAAGCTCTTTTGCAACCCAGTTATGCCCCTTCAGCCACACATGGAGATGCAACCAGTTTACATATGTCTCTGCATCGTCCGTAGATGCGTACGCTGGGCTCCAGGGTGGGAGAGCAGGCAAATCCATCCACAAAATGAACTTACATGCAACCAGCCCCAGTCTCTTTCCGTGTTTTAGAAATCAACACTTATAGATAGATAGGATAATTGTTTTCTTTAACTGTCCAGCTATTTTTTAGTTCATATGTCTACCAAATATTGTCAGGAGAAATATGAAACTATTACTATGTTGTTTAATTATGATATTATTATTAATTAGAGACATAAAAGGTAATCCCTGTACAACCAGAATTCCGTTCATTCCTAAATTATGCATACAAGAGGATTTTTAATGATTCAGATGCACAGAACAACCCATTTGCACCTGCTTTTTCTTCATATAGACTGAAAATGTCAAACTACAAACATGTATAAATTGCTATATCTGATGCATTTACAAAATGTAAGTGATATTTATGACTGCATATAGCAGGTAGTTGAAATCCGGGCTGTCGAGATACCGCTGCAGCAATGGACTCAAAAGAACAGTTTCTGACAAATGTTGCTTCTCAGTCATTCTCTAAAAGCAGCGAGTCATTATTTTATTTACACCAGCACTATATGTAGAATTTTCAGACATTATTTTATCTACTATATAAATAATATAAATTTAGTCAGATGTCTGACTTGCAAAGAAGAATACATACAATTAATTCTGTTTTATAGACAAAGTGAAATTGCAATTGTTGGAACTTTAAAGGAATCAGCTGCTATATCTTTGTGGCATGTGAGGGATACAGTGTAGGGAATGATTGGTTTGTCCTTTAGTTCTTTATATTTTGCACTTATGATTATTCTGCTAAAACCATAAGCTCTTATTTAACTTTACAGTTAATTTCCTATAGTAGAAAAAGTTAAATATATTCATGTGAAAATGTGGAGTATGTTTTTAAATCACATGCATTTAGATTTTTAAATAAGTAATCCCCAAAATAATGGGGGTCATTTATATACAAGATGGGAGTTTTACCAGATTTTGGAGTCATTGGGGCAAATTGTTGTCCATAGCAACCAATCGGATACTAGCTATTATCTATTGTAGAAGGTGCTAGAAAAATGGTTGCTATAGGCAACATCACCACTTCTAAACCCTGCACTTTATTAAATATACCCCATTGTTCCTGCTTTTATAACCAAAATGGCATTTATGTGAACAAAGACCGTGGCTCTGGAACTGCATAATTTAGTAAATATTATACTATAATGTTATATATTGTTTTATGCTATATATTGTATGATACTGATGTGCATAATTAGAATATTCTCTCTTCCTGGTACAGTAATAACCATGACTCCGGACAACCAAACAGCCGTAATGGAATTTCTTCTTCTGGGGTTTACAAACCTTTCTGGTTTTAAATGTGAATTATTTGCTCTGCTTTTTATAGTTTATGTTGTGTCACTGGGTGGTAACCTGCTGATAATTACTTTGGTTTTATTAAGCAATTTTTTCCATTCCTCAATGTATTTCTTCCTCATTCATCTGTCTTTCTGTGACATTTTATTTAATACAAATATTCTACCAAACATGCTGCATGTTATAATGAGAGGTGGTAGCAGTTTATCCATTGCTAGCTGTGTTGCCCAATATCACATTTTTGGTTTCTCGGCAAGCACAGAGTCGTTCCTCCTAATGGTTATGTCTTATGACCGATACCTGGCCATCTGCAATCCATTACGTTACAATGCAATTATGAGTTTAAGTCTACAAGTCCTTCTTGTTCTGTTATCATGGTTGCTAAGTTTAACAGTGACTCTGGTTTCACTCATCCTCGTATGTCGGCTCCAGTTCTGTGGGCCAAATGTGATTGACCATTTCTTTTGTGATATTGCGCCACTTCTGAAACTTTCCTACTCAGACATTTCCATAGTAAAAATGGAAATATATGTGTGTTCTGTCCCTATTGTACTTTTCCCATTTCTATTTATTATGGGGAGTTATATTTCTATATTTTTGAGTATTATACGGATGTCCTCCACTTCTGGAAGACAGAAAGCCTTCTCTACCTGCAGTTCTCATTTGATAGTTGTATGCCTGTACTATGGGACACTCTTTGCTGTATATGTTGTACCAATGAACACATCCTCTTTGAACATAAATAAGATATTGTCGTTGTTGTACACTGTGGTCCCACCATTGTTCAATCCTATAGTGTACAGTCTTAGAAATAAGGATATTAGGACAGCATTAGGGTCCCATAGCAAATGAAAAAACAACTACAGAAGTTAACCATACACTAACACCTCTCTCTATATCAGGGTTGGGGAACCTCCTTCCCGGGGGCCGTATAAGGCCCTCGGAGCCATTTAGTCTGGCCCTCGGAGCTTTTTCCTGTTAGCCTCATGTGTCTATAATGGCACCCTGCAGCCAGAATCTATGCAGCAGTGCCACCTGGGGCGTCCTTAGGATGCTTCAGACGGTCACACCGCTGCCCTTACAGCTCCCGGGAACTTCCTCAGGATGCTCCGGGCATTGCTGTAACCACTGGCGATTGTGGCGCCTCCCGTGTGACATCACATGGAGGAGGCGTGGCCTGCAAATAATGTTATATATATCAAAATGGCCCTCGGCAGAGAAAAGGTTCCCCATCCCTGCTGTATATGAACACATATTATATATATATATACATACACACATACATACATATACACACACACACACACACACACACAAATACTAGCTTAGATACCCGGCGTTGCCCGGGTTGAAGACTGAACCCTGAAGTACACCTGCAGCCTTTGTTTACATTGTCCTCGCCTATGACCCCATTCCATTGATCCTGTAAAAGACTCAACTGTTTGCTAACATGCATGCCAACAGTGGCGTAACTATTGTAGGTGCAAGGGGTGCCCAAGCTGCCTCTGTGACCCGCTGTTTACCCTCACCCAATCACACACACGAGGTGGGCTGGTCCAGTCAGGGCCGTCGATGGTGGCACTGGTGTCAGCAATGTTGATTTGCTGCTGGCCCGCCAGCTGATTACAACTGGCAGGCAAACATGGAGAGACAGCTCTGCCTGTCGCAAGACAATCAGAGCTTGCAGACCGATGTCAGATTCAAATTGCACCAGCACAGACTGTCCATGTCTGTCGCTGCCCCAGCTGTCATTAGCTGGCGTCCCGGCCCCAAATCCACACCTGCTGGCTGCTGATGGCACACAAGGGGAGGCGAGAGGCTGATGGAGGGACATGGGGAGGTGAGTAGATGGGGGGAAAGGGACATAATGTGTAAGGGGCCCTACTATTGTGTGGCACTACTGTAAAGGGCATTACTGTGTGGTATAAAGTGTAAGGGGCACCACTACTGCATGGCATAATAGGTATAAGGGGTACTACTGTGTGGCATACCCTGAATGGGCTCTGTGAGGGGGCAAATGTATGTGTTTTTTTTTACCTCTGGGGCGGGCCTTTTAAGATCTTGCTATGTGGCCCACAAAGTTCTAGTTACACCCTTGCATGCAAACTGTCATGTCCCACGATATGTGTGTTTCATATATTGATTAGTTTCTGTTATGTTATTATTGCAAGGCTTTGCATCTTGTTGTTAATTTTGTCCTTCCTTATTCTCTGTAGCTAGGGTCTGATGTCATCAGCCCTCATTTCTTCCTGTCTGTAGCTCAGTGTGCGTGTCTGCCATTTTAGCTTGCAGCTGCACTTGTTGAGTTCTGGCAAATTATCATCTTTTCACCTATTATTTTGTGCATAATTATAAGAATATCAGCTTGAAATAAACCCTCATCTGGATGCTTCATACGTGCCTTACTAGTTGAGTTGACACTGTCTGACAAAGGCCCTCATTCAGAGCCGTACGCTCTGAATGAGGGCCGCCCTCCATAAAAATGGAGCGTCCTCCTGGACGCTCGTATAGCTGTAGGTCACCACCACAGCCTATACGAGCGTGCAGTTTGATGGCCGCGATGGTCGTGACGATCGCGACCATCGAAACTGCGAGCCGGAGCCTGCGGTTGAGGTTTTCAACCGCAAGGCCCGGAGTGATTTTGGCTCTATCAGAGCCAAAATCACTCCCACTGACATCACTAGTGATGTCAGTGGGCCGGCTTCTGACGGTAGGCGTTCCCTTGGGAATGCCCCCGTCAGGGAGGCATGCCCCCGGCACGCCCACCAAAGGGGGCGTGCTGTCAATTAACATCGACAGCACGCCCCCTTTGATCAGACACAACGAGCGAAGGACTTTCCTTCGCTCGTCGCGTCTGGCGCATGCGCACGACGGAGCTCCCTCCGTCGTGCGCATGCTCAGTGCAGACCATCGACCCACTTGCGAGCGGACAGCCGCTCGCGAGTGGGTCTGAATCAGGCCCAAAGTCTCTTGGTGTTGTACTGGTTCAATACAGATATACACAGAGGAATTATCTCAGGGGCCTTACACTTACAGCCTAGTTATTGGGTCAGAATAGTGAAAAGATGGTTGATAAATACTGCTATATACACCAGTAAGCCAGTGGCAGCTTCTGCAGATACAAAGGCAATAACAAGCTTGCATACAATGTAAGAAGAAATCATCAGTGTGTGCAGCTACACACTACAGCATAGATTCTTCTAGCAAGCTACTAACTCACTCCAGTATTATTCAGATCCATTCTACCTGTGTGATATCATGGCTGAATGGAACACTGCACAGCCTGTTCAAGATGAACAATATCTACAATCAGAACAAGTAGAAGTACTGCTGTCTAAACGCCCTGCTAAGCCTACGTGGAAGGTTAAAGAGAGTCTTGACGGTAGGAAGCATGAACTTTCTTCCGATGTCCAAAACTTATGGCAACAGTTAAATCATATGTCCACCCTCTCTCAACCTGTTTCTGACGCGTCACCACTAGAGGGAGCCCTAGGATAGCTTTGTTCAGTATATGAGCTTTATACATTGAAAAGCCAGGAATATGTAAGCATTCTAAGGAAACTCAATACTCAGGATTCTTTAGAAGAATTGCAAAGCTTTAATGATCTTAATTTGGATCGAGACAGTTTATTACGTGAAGTAAAATCCAGGACAGCGGCAAGAATTGCACAACTACTGCAAACATCATCGCATATTTCTGTGTCCACCAGGCGTTCAAAACGATCATCTAAGTCACGATGCTCAAAATATTCCATGCTCAGCGAGCAACTTATAAAGGCGCGTGCAGATGCAGAGACTACCAAAATACAAGCCGACTTTGCACAAAAAAAAGGTAGAAATGGAAGCCAGAGCAGCGCAAAAAAAGGCAGAAATGTAAGCCAGTGCAGCGCACGAAAAGGCAGAAATAGAAGCTTTAGAGAAACAATGTGAGCACGCCACAGCAATGGTACCGTTAAAGGTTTTGCAACAAACTGCCAGTGGAAGTGAAAGGGACAGCATCAGTTTAAGTGAAGTGGATGCGGAGGATTCTCTTAAGCGCACAAGAGACTACGTCTTAAGCCAAAACAGTGAACCCTTGGTTACTTCAAACATTCCTAACAGTGTGGACATTTTTCCAGAACAAAGGGACTCAGATGCCTATATAACACGCCATATCCAAGGTCAGTACAATGCACAACCACTTCGTCAACCTGACCCATTTTCACACAACATAGTGCACCAAGGCCCAACACCTCAACAAGGCCAATATACAAACGCCTGGTCACAAACCAATATGCCAGTAAGTCACAAGGTCCCTGGCAACCACACAGTTTAAAATGCAGTGAGACCTATCGACTTTAAACCAGCTCTTAGGCTGCATGCCTATGCAGCCCCGTATATCCCTATGTCTCTTACCCAGAACACCACAAATAATATGAACAGCACTACTCAGCCAGCAATTCCTTGCCCAAAGTCAGAGAAAAGAGATATGTCAGACTTTGCAAGATACATGGATCGCCAGAACTTACTAAGACCGGCCTCACTAGGTTCGACGACCAGCCTGAGAACTACAGAGGTTGGAAAAGTGCCTTCAGAACCGCAATTAGTGATCTTGGCATTACTGCTGCCGAAGAACTAAATCTGCTGATCACGTGGCTCAGCCCACAGTCTACAGAACGTTTTGCGAGTGATCGGTTGCTCTGGTCATCCAAGATGGTGTACACCTTTAGAATTCTTTCTGGCTGTCCCTTGGGGTATACATTGACTAGACATATCTTTGCACAAGACTTGTCACAAAGATCTTCCCCAAAGACATTAGTGCATGAAGAAGATACAATAGTAGGACTTGCTTTTTCTTGTAGTCCACTTGTCTTGAATACTGTATGGCAGCTTGGAAACTATTGGGTTTACCCCATGAGCTGTGTCCAGGTAACTGAGACCAGGTAAGTGAGTATCCATTTTGGCCAGCTGGAGCTCAAAGAGTAGGTCACTGAGCTCTTGGAAATTCTCATTGTCCTTGCCAGATATTTTTGGAAACAGAGCATCCTCTATGGCTTCAGGACTTCCAAAGCTTCGTTCTAACCTTTCCCAAGCAACAATGAGGCCTGCCGCAGGATTATCAATGTGAACGGATCTGAGTTCAAGAAAAGTGGACTACACTCTGTTCAAGATACAAAAGGGAAAATCTAGTCTCCTTTCCTCCCTTTTCCTATTTCTGTGAGTTTGTCAGGAACATTGCAGAATCCAAGAATGACCCAAGCTTCTCCTACAGTGAGTCAAGTCATCCTGGTTCACCTACTCCCAAGTATGACAGCCCACGCTCTAACTACAAGAACCACAGAGGTCCAGTGTCAGTAAAAAAGACTGAAATCCTTCACACTCCAACATCAGCTCCTGACAAGACCAGCCAAGTTGAAAGGATTGAAAACCCCAATCGCCTGTGCCCCATTCATTAGAAGCCTCATCCCCTCAAGAAATGCATTGGTTTCAGAAATAAACCTCTCCAGGAACGCAGGGAACTTCTAAGGAAATTTGGGGTATGTTTCAGATGTTGTGCCTCTACTGAACATTTTGCTAAGGACTGTAAAACCACTATTAAGTGCATAGAGTGCGGCTGTGAGGACCATGTGCAGGCACTTCACCCATCTCAATCCAATCCTACACTGCCTGCACATATTCCTTCTGCACCAAGGCATGGCGGGGAGAATACAGATCAAAAAGCAAGTCCTACTATTGTATCTTCTTCATGCACTAAAGTCTGTGGGGAAGATCTTTGTGACAAGTCTTGTGCAAAGATATGTCTAGTCAATGAATACCCCAGGGGACAGCCAGAAAGAATTCTAAAGGTGTACACCATCTTGGATGACCAGAGCAACCGATCACTCGCAAGACCAGAGCTCTTTGATCTGTTAAACTTAAAGGGAGACGCTTACCCTTACACCTTGGGTATCTGTAGCGGAATTACAGAGGTCTCTGGAAGAAATGCTAGTGGACTCATTGTAGCTTCTCTCAAGGACAATCTTGAGATACCATTACTCACACTTGTTGAGTGTAACCATATTCCATCCAACAGAGGAGATTCCTACACCAGAGGTCGTTCTTCATCACACTCACCTAGGGCCAATATCCAATGAAATACCAGCCCTTGACAAAAATGCAGAGATCTTACTTCTGCTTGATAGAGACATCCTCAGGGTACATAAAGTATGCCAGCAGATCAATGGACCAAATGATGCTCCGTTTGCCCAACGTCTTGATCTAGGCTTGGTCATCATAGGCAATGTCTGTATAGACAAGATGAAGAAGCCTACCAGGATATCTTCATTTAAGACAAACATCTTGCCTAATGGTCGCAGCACTCATTTTCAGCCATGCCCACATCATTACTGGGTGAAAGAAAGGCTGGACAGCAGTAAATTGCAGCATGACCATCAAAATAACATGAACATGGTCCTGTCTTGGGATGACAGTCTTGGATCGACAGTATTCAATTCAACGAGTGAGGACAACAAGTTAGCATCTGCAAGAGAAGCTAAAGAATTTCTCAAGGTAATGGACAAAGATTTCACCCAGGACGATTCCAACAGCTGGGTAGCACCTTTACCCTTTCGCTCTCCAAGAGTGAAATTACCAAACAATCTACAGCAAGCAGTTGCTAGATTTTCCTCTTTAAAACGAATCGTAAAGAAGAAACCAGATATGGAGAAAAATTTTGTGGATTTCATACAAAATATATTTGACAGAGATCACGTAGAACCTGCACCACCAGTAAAGGAAGAAGAAGAATGCTGGTACCTTCCATCCTTTGGAGTGTATCACCTGCGGAAACCCAACCAAATTAGAGTAGTTTTTGATTCCAGTGCTCAGTATGAAGGCGTTTCCCTCAAAAACCTGCTCCTTACTGGGCCAAACCTAAACAGCAGCCTCATAGGTGTGCTAATTCGTTTTAGACATGAACCTGTTGCAGTAGTAGCTGACATCCAGCAAATGTTCCATTGCTTCATAGTCAGGGAAGACAATCGGAACTACCTGAGGTTCTTATGGCACAAGGACAACAATGTCAACAATGAAGTCATAGATTATCGGATGAAGGTGCATGTATTTGGCAACAGCCCCTCTCCTGCGGTAGCAATCTATGGACTCAGGAGAACAGCCCAGGAGAGTGAGGACTATGGAACTGACGTTCGGCATTTTGTTGAAAAGAACTTCTACGTTGATGACGGACTAAAATCCTTACCCACAAGCGAAGAGGCAGTTTATCTTCTCACCAGAACACAAGAAATGCTTTCTATAGCAAACCTCAGGCTCCACAAGATTACCACCAAAAGCCAGGGCCAGCGCTAGGCTTTGCTGCACCCAGCGCCGTCCTGTGTTGCCGCCCCTTCCCTCCTCCGTTCCCTCCCCCTGAAGTTACATAGTGACTACTATAGCACTGGGGAGGGATGGTGGGCGTTTCCAGCACCCGCCAGATACAATGGCGCTCCGGGCAACGGCCCGGCGTTCCCCGGGCTAGAGCCGCTACTGCCAACAGCCAAAGGGTAATGGAAGCATTTCCCTCTGATGATCATGCCACCAACTTGAAGGATCTTAATCTTGGTTTTGATGTTTCTCCCATACAACGCAGCCTAGGGTTACTCTGGGACATCAAAGAGGACATATTTACATTCCAAGTATCAACCTATGACAAACCTTTCACCAAACGAGTTCTACTTGTCTTAAACAGTTTCTATGATCCTCTTGGGTTTGTAGCACCAGTCACCATCCATGGCAAGATGTTGCTGAGACAGTTTACCAAAGAGAACTTAGATTGGGATACTCCATTACCTATTGAGCAACAACAAAGGTGGGAGACGTGGAAGAAGTCTTTGAAAATATAAGAACTCCAAATCCCACGCTGTTATACTCCCAGCTCCCTTTCAGCTGCCGTCAGGAGATAAATCCACATTTTTTATGATGCATCGGTTGAAGCCATAGCCGCAGTAGCCTACCTGAGGATCTATGAAACCAACTACAAACTACATTGTGGATTTGTCATGGGTAAGGCCAAATTAACCCCAAGACCCGCACACTCTGTACCAAGACTCGAGCTTTGTGCAGCTTTGCTAGCAGTAGAAATTGCTGAAGTTCTAAAAGACGAAATGGATGTTCCAATTGATTCATTTGCATTCTACACAGATAGCAAAGTTGTGCTTGGTTATATATACAACCAAACTAAACAATTCTATGTATACTTCAGCAACAGAGTAGAGCGCATCAGAAGTTTCTCCACTCCTGAGCACTGGCAGCACATCACCACTAACTTTAATCCAGCTGATCGCATAACAAGACCTTCACCAGCATCTAGTCTTTGTGACATGTGGTTGTCACTTCCAAGATTCTTATATGATGATCCCTGTTTACCTCCTACCAATACCAACTATGGGCTGATCGATCCTGAGTCCGACAAAGAAATCAGGCCCACAAGCTCCTCACTCTACACTACCGTGACTACAAAATTGAAGCTGAAGTCACAACGTTTTGAGCGTTTCTCAAGTTGGACATAGTTAGCGCGAGCCACCACTTGCCTAATCCACATTGCTCACTGCTTTTCAAAAAGAAACATCACCAGAGTGTCATGGTTGGCATATCTGTAAGGATCATCCTACAGTTGCAGATCTCGAACATGCAAAGGAGGTTCTCATTCGGTGTGTACAACAAGAAGTATACTGTCAGGAAATTAATGAGATCGCTAAGGGAGTCAATCTGTCCAAGAACCGTGCACTCTTTGAACTAAACCCTGTAATGGATCAGCACAAATTGCTCAGGGTGGGCGGTCATAAAATGAGATCCGATTTATGTAGCAAAGAACACAATCCTGTCATCATACCAGGTCGACATTATATTGCTACGCTGTTGGTTCAACACCATCATGAACAGGTACAACATCAAGGCAGACAGTTTACTGAAGGTGCCATCAGGTCAGCCGGCTTGTGGATCATAGGGATGAAGAGATGTATTTCCTCTGTGCTCCATAGATGTGTTAAGTGCCATAAGTTAAGAGGAAGACACTAACAGCAACAAATGGCAGATCTTCCAGCAGATCGTCTAAGTACAGACCCGCCCTTTACCTATGTCGGAGTGGATGTCTTCGGTCCATGGTCAGTCATTACACGAAGGACCCATGGTGAAGCTGCAAACAGCAAATGGTGGGCTGTGTTCACTTGTCTTAGCATCCGTGCAGTACACATAGAAGTGATTGAATCTATGGATTCTTCCTGTTTCATCAATGCCCTCTGAAGATTCTACTCTATCCGTGGACCTGTCAAACAACTAAGGTCCGAATGTGGTACTAACTTTGTGGGGGCCTGCAAAGAACTGCAATTAGACAATTTCTTATTTAACAATGGGTGCACTTGGGTTTTTAATCCTCCACATTCATCCAACATGGGAGGATCCTGGGAACGTATGATTGGAATCGTACGCAGAATCCCCGATTCAATGCTGCTGGACCACAAGTCATCTCTCACCCATGAAGTTTTAGTTACCTTTCTTGCAGAAGTATCTGCTATAATCAATGCAAGACCAATCCTTAGACCCTGATTCTCCAACCAGTCTTACTCCAGCCACTCTTCTTACCCAGAAGATTGGAGCTGCTTCAATTCCTCCTGAAATCTTAGACAGTGACATTTACAGGCGTCAGTGGAAACAGGCGTCTGGAAGACAGAGTATTTACATATGCTTCAAAGTTGTCACAAATGGAAGATGTCAAAACCCAACCTCCAGATTGGTGACCTTGTTCTTTTGAAGGATAAGGAGGCCCATCGCAATGAATGGCCAATTGGTCTTACAACCAAGGTTGCTCCTAGTGATGATGGAAAGGTTTGTAAGGTGGAGGTCAAAGTGACCAAAGGAGGCTCTGTCCGAGTTTTCCTCCATCCAATCACTGAACTAGTGCTTCTTCTTCCAAAAGAAGATATCATGTAAAGAAAAACTTGACCACAAGATTCAGCTCATCATTAGAGTATTCTACCACAAACTTCCAGCTATGATATACCATTGACACTTTATTATTTGGATTATACTGTGGGTTGGTGGAAGTGTTTGCAAGTTGCGACTTTCCCAATCTGAAGATGGGTTTATTACTTGGAACTTGATCTAACATTTTTCTTCTGTTATAGGTTACGGGTCCCGAGATCAATTCTGGATATCATTTAAGGACATTCTTATAATGTTTGATTTATCATGAAATCTAAATATTTCAGACGGGGAGTGCCATGTCCCACGATATATGTGTTTCATATATTGATTAGTTTCTGTTATGTTATTATTGCAAGGCTTTGCATCTTGTTAATTTTGTCCTTCCTGATTCTCTGTAGCTAGGGTCTGATGTTATCAGCCCTCATTTCTTCCTGTCTGTAGCTCAGTGTGCGTCTGCCATTTTAGCTTGCAGCTGCACTTGTTGAGTTCGGGCAAATTATAATCTTTTTACCTACTATTTTGTGCATAATTACAAGAATATCAGCTTGAAATAAACCCTCATCTGGATTCTTCATACATGCCTTACTAGATGAGTTGACACTGTCTGACAAAGGGCCTGATTCAGACCCACTCGCAAGCGGCTGTCCGCTCGCAAGTGGGTCGATGGTGTGCACTGCGCATGCGCCAGACGCGACGAGCGAAGGACTTTCCTTCGCTCGTTGTGTCTGATCAAAGGGGGCGTGCTGTCGATGTTGATTGACAGCACGCCCCCTTTGGTGGGCGTGCCAGGGGCGTGCCTCCCAGACGGAGGCGTTCCCAAAGGGAACGCCTACCATCTGAAGCCGGCCCCACTTACATCACTAGTGATGTCAGTGGGAGTGATTTTGGCTCTGATAGAGCCAAAATCACTCCATGGCTTGTGGTCGAAAACCCCGACCACAGGCTTCTGGTCGCACTGGCGATGGTCAAGACCATCGCGACCATCATCCTGCACGCTCGTATGAGCTGTGGGTGGTGACACACAGCTATACGAGCGTCCAGGAGGACGCTCCATTTTTATGGAGGACGGCCCTCATTCAGAGCGAGCGCTCTGCTCAGAGCGTCCGGCTCTGAATGAGGGCCAAAGTCTCTTGGTGTAAGTATTGGTTCAATACAGATATACACAGAGGAATTATTTCAGGGGCCTTACACTTACAGCCAGGTTAATGAGTCAGAATACAGAGGCTCTGGATTTAATATGAAATTGCATGAGTCATCAAGTTTGCTCAGGCTGAGGTGAAAATTATACTTTTGTTGCATTCTCACAAGTTTTTGGCAGACTGACAATTTCCACAGCCCCGGAACCTGTGTAATTTAAGAGTATCCCTATTTTTAAGGTTTGTGTGGGTATGTGTGATCCTGACAAAGTTCAAACCTAGGCAAAAAACTAATCCTGGTCAAACTACACCACCATGCCAAATTTGGTGGAGCTAGGTCCAAAACTTTGGGTGTGCATAAAGGACATACAAATGGACAGGCAGACACGCTTTCTTGCGAATTGTATAGATTTCTCTATGGGGCCCAGTGATGTACTGTTCCCCCATGTAATTACACTTTGGTCTGGCCCTCCTATTAGCTCCTTATACCACAGAAGGAATGATGAGGTAAAGTTGGACAAATATCCTTATTTAGCATTCTTGTAACATAAAAATGACATTTCACAAACAATTTGCTCCTTAGATAAGAGCCAGTAAAAGAACCTGACATATTTTCTTCATGTATATTAATATAAGTGAATCTTAATATGATAATCTATATTTGTTTCTTTACCTGTGTTAAACTTCTAGCTGCCACCTGTGACAATTTTGTTAATAAAGAAAAGTTAGTAAGGTAAACACATTAGCTGGTCTATAATAAAGGTTTGTATGTAGTCACATACATCATAGAACTGCGCCTGTAGATGTTAATTTTAGGTCAATAATGATAGTGGGTGTTTTAACACTGAAAGATAGCCCAAAACTAAGTTTTTGATCAAGGAAACAATGTTTCATTTGTGATAGTGAAAATAGGTAAATAAGTAAAAATATATAGATCTATATATAATCTGTATACAGTACATTAATCTTTGTATAGATCTTATTGGTGTAGGTCAGTAGAGAAAATGTTAATTTTGAGAGATATATATATATATATATATAAATATATAATTGTATAGCCCCCCTTAAGTAGGGAGTGCAGGTGATATGCACGTTCCTTATGTGTGGTTGGTGAGCAAGATGGGATGTGGGAAGGGGGTGGCTGGGCAGGAGAGGGTAATGGTGAATAGCAGCCTAGGGGTAGGCGTCCCTATCCCCTAGATCAAGTCTCAGTGAAAGAGTCACTTGTTGTTAGAAAGGAGGAGTGACGCCTCATCTGTCTTCTGTGTCCTGGGTCTTCGGTCCTTCTTCTGGCGTTGGTCAGGACTTAATTATCGGTGAGCGCTGACCGTGCTGCTACTGACCTACACCAATAAGGTCTATACAAAGATCAATATACTGTATACAGATTATATATAGATCTATATATTTTTATTTATTTACCTATTTTCGCTATCACAAATAAAACATTGTTTTCCTTGATCAAAAACTTAGTTTTGGGCTATCTTTTCAGTGTTAAAACACCCACTATCATTATTGACCCAAAAATTAACATCTACAGGCGCAGTTCTATGATGTATGTGACTACATACAAACCTTTATTATAGACCAATTTAGGGAGAAAATAGAGAATTCTCCTATTTTAGAACCTTTGCAGCCCCAGCAGACACGACAAGTAACATCCGAGCGAGCGCCAGGTAAACAAACATCCCTTGCTCTACCAGTAATTATATTAGCTGGGATAGCTTTCTATATTTAAACTGATGGGGGCCTATTCAACTCGAAATACCATATGGTTGCGTTGTATGACTGCTCACATCACTTGGAATTATGGTAGTGCAACGTCTCACATTTTCCTGTGCTACCCAATGTAGCTGCAAGGTATAATGAGTGATGTTGCGGGGTGACATTACAAACATTGCTCAGAACTGAACCAGCCCCATAAGGGATTACTTGGCGATACTTGATACAATTCCTTTAAATTGTATCAAGTATCACCAAGTAATCGATTATGGGGCTAGTTCAGTTCTTTATTTATTTATGCCTAATGCATTTGAAAAACATTTGCAATCATGAAACAGTACACAATGTAAAACTATTGAGAAATCCAGATTTGAACAGCATAAGCCTGAGAGATGTCCAGAAGTGGAATTATATCTTCAACAATGTCCATAGGTGACATATCATCTGTCTCTTCTAATCACATGGAAATTATTTGGACTATGTTTGGTCAGTTCTGGAACCAGTAAGGTGAGAGAGATTAACTCCACGAATGCCGCTAATGTGTAGAGTAATTTTATCTGTAATTTGCAAATGGGATAATTATTGTCTTCAAAATATATTCTTTACAGCTGCATTATATTATTGTCTTTTTAGAGTATGGAATATTCTGACCACAATAATATACTAAACATGTTTATGATATTTAGATAATTAGAAATGGAAAATAAACATGGATACATAATTAAACATACATTTTATTGGTTTTATTTCCAGAAGTAGCACATTATATTTCATAGTACAGTGCACTGAAGACAAATGTGCTAAAAAAAAACAAAATCAGAGTTTAAAATATACAAAATATTAAAATTGTTTCCCACAGGCTTTGTAAATTATTAAACAAGCTTTATTTTACCATATTTTAAACATAGAAGAATGTAAATTTGAAATAAATGAGCTTGACAAAATAAAAAGTTAATGGTGTGTATAGCAAAAGTGTGAACTGCCTTGTTCCAAATTGGTCATTGGGCCGAATTCAATTCATTGCGATATTGAATAGCGGGTGGACAGAGCTCCTGCAGCTATTCATCGCTCTGTGTGCCTGATCGGGAAGCAGGTACGTCTGAGAATGCCGGTTCTCGCGACTTATCCTGGATGCCAAGGGAGCAGTAACCAACATTCTCCAACTAAAGTGCTGGGCGCACGGCTGTTAGCGCAGCGCTAAGCCGGCAAACAGCTGCGCGCCAGGCACTTTTGGTGGATTTCTCTTCGTATCCCCAGGGGGGGGGGTGCGAGAGGAAATCCTTTAGCCACCTAAACAGTGCGGTGTATTGAATAGCTGCGGGAGCTCCCTCCTGCGGCTGTTTAAACATCGCACTGGATTGAACTCAGCCCATTGAGGGCAAATTTGGTTGTAAACTGCAACGATGTGTGGAACCCATAGCAACCAAATAGAGATCAGCTTTTATGAGTCTTCTTCAGTTAGGCTAAAGAACGCGAAACTTGATTGGTTACAACAAATGTTCCATTTTGTGCACTATATATATATATATATATATATATATATATGTAATCAATTCACTATTGTGCATATACTGCATTTCCAATCTCCCACTTCAAAGTAGTGATGTAGAAAACACATTTTCCAAACATATGGGAGAATTAAAATGTTTTAATATACAAGAAAACCTAAAACACATGAATAAATGGCACTACTGTAAAAATGACAATCACAAATATAGATGTAACATTTTAGGGGGATTATAGAACAGGAGATAAAAGTAAGATAAAGCTGTGATTGGC